>PYWC01000016.1:2296722-2336969 GCA_003182015.1 Tuber magnatum | reverse complement strand
AAACAATGTGTGTATCAACCGATAGTACACGAAACACTACAAGTATCAAATGATACTGTGAAACCAAACATAAAACAATGTGTGTATCAACCGATAGCACACGAAATACTACAAGTATCAAACGATACTGTGAAACCAAGCATAAAATTCTAGTAACCCGTACCGGTTACAGGTGTTGCCTGCTATATCATGTAGTAATTTGCCAGAGTGATGTGTTTTGGTCGTAGCTTGTCTCTCTGACTATCTAATTGAAAGGACTATCATCTTTTTCCTCCTTATTGTTTTTGGTGTAGAGATTCATCTTGTGTATTTTAGTTGCAGTTGGTATCTGTTGTCTTGTCATAAATAGCTCTCTCCTTCCTGGTTGAGTTTTATTCTAGCTATCTCAGGATGGCCTGCAGTTGTATAAGATATGGCCACTCCTTCCACATCCTAGGCATAGTCTGCCCTTCATCTGTCTTTTATATTCTTATCATGACAGGTTCAGGTTCGGCCTTCATCTTGTCAGATCCAAGTCTATAGCATCCTCTCCTTCAACCATCATTAGGGGTGCTGGCCTAAATGTTCCCTCTTGGTTTTGTTGTATTATTTTGTATTCATTGGGTACTATTCTCCGTGTCTGAATATGCCTGATTATTGCTAGTCATTATTCTCTTTCGATTGCCTATACTGCGAAGTCGGCCATAGTTCTGAATTTGGTTTCCCCTGTGGCCCATATATTCTGTAGCTGTGGTGTACAAGCTTGAAGCAAGTATCGCCAGAGCATCTCATCATCATATTCAGCCTCTGTGGCAAGGTACTGGAATTTGTTTCAAAAATATGTTATATTCTTCCTCCTCTATTGCATAGTTTCCAGCTTGTTGCAGGCAGTCAACCTCATGTTGATATCTCTAAATCATTCTCAAAGAACCTCATTAAATCTTTCTCAAGTTTCCCATTCTCGTTCTTTTGATCCTTCAATGTAGAGGGTTATCTATTGGCCTACTGTGTTGCATAACAGTGACTCAGCATATGCTACCTTGATAGCATCCAGGTCATTTCCATAGTCCTTGACTCTAAGGTACCACTCAAGCTGTAAGAGAAACTCTGGTAACTTTGTTCTTTCTCCTTTGAAGACATCGGGTTCTTTGACTTCCTATGTGTTTTCCCCACTAGGCCTGCCTGTCTACAGTGCTGCCAGCAGGGCTGTTAGTTGTTTGGGCGTTATTCTGTAATGGGGGCGCCTCTAGGAAGATGGATCCCAAGGTTACGACCGCACTGAACAATTTCAAACTTATTGCCAAAAGTTCACACAGATGTAAGAGTAAAGTAAATGGTAAAACTTAATATCGTTAAGCCTAACGCTTTACTCAATTAAGATCTTGAGAGGATTGATTGGTGGAGTAGGAGAGTTCTCGCATAGACTTTCAAGTAGATTTATCTTATGCCAGAAACTCCGCTATCAGTTTACTCCAACTATTCGTGCACACCCTTCTCCGCTAAGAGTGGTCCAACATCTCTCCTGGCACACCGTTTGGGCATGCATGTGTCGACATACTCTAGTTGGTGTTCACCTTATGCGGTTATCGTTTCTGCAGTGCATTTCTATTTTGCCCGCCAAAGTGAAAACTTCTTCACATCAGTGTCTTGCTAGTGGCTAACAGTCAAGACACCTGGTGAACTGAACTATCTATAACACACTTCCCATATGCATTGATCTCTCCATAACTCCAGAAGCAACCGTGAGTGGTTTATCCATCTACTATTTACGATTCTGAGGCTTCTAGTGTCTTCCGCAGGATACAGTAGTCCAGGAGTGATCCAATGTATGCTACCCATGACCACTACCTCGGATCTACCTTACCTGTAGTAGGCAACATGCTTTTAGTGTCTCTGCACTTCTCTTATAGAGCCTCTGGCATTGGGGACACGTTCAGGATTGGTAGGTGTAAAACTCTCCCAGTCGCTCCGACACCACCCGGGACTACCTTCCAGACCCCCACGGTCAACTCCCGTTAACTCTGTCAGTTTTGGTCTATTTTACTCTGAACAACTTGGAGGAGGTACTCCACCTTCCACCCTATGCCCCCTTATATATCCTGCGAACAGCTTACAGTTGACCAGATGGCAGCGACATAGATAGTGTTGCAAGCAGGTCTCCAAAGATTCCTCTTTGCTAGACTGCACACAACTACGCAACCATTTGCCCATGATGTCTGGGCCTTAAGTCACGGCCGGAGAGGTATGATAAGAATAATGCCTCCAATTCACAGGTTCTTCGGAGCTTCATAGCTCACTCAATAGCATCTACCAGAACCCCGGATTCCAGTATTATGTGTGGCTTCATGTGACAAACATTTCGCTTATTTTTTCCAAACTCCGCAAGTGACTTCGTATTGACAGGTAGGGTAACCAAGGACTTTAGGCAGGGTAACCCGAGCCCCATGGCAGGATAACCTGATCCTGAGGGTCAGGTAACCTTGTCCGGTGGACAAGATGACTTTACCCTGTTACCCGGTCTATTCCGTCGCCAGAGATAGACACTTCTGACCTTTCTCCAGTTATACGACTTAGCAGAGTAACTGCCATTCAGAGGTCCCTAACTACACTGACACTGCTCCCGGGTGTAGCCAAGTACCTAAGTACCTTCTGTGCTAATTCTGTTCATCACGGAGCCCAGGCTCTTAGGTCTCCGTAGGTCAAGTACTTACTTGCCTACCGGTTCCTACCAGTTCGCCTCCTGGCTGCCTGTATGGGTGTAGGTTCCGGCTGCCATAGCTCATGTATGCTGGGTTGTTACACATTCCCACTAGTTGGACCGGTAGGACCGCTGCTCCTTTTGTCACTCCCAACCTCCTTATTTCAGTTTCCTTGTCCAACAACCATGTTTTATCTTGTTGTTGTTCTTCCAGTATAACCAGGCTTGGAGGCATGTCCGTTTCTTGTAAGCTCACTACTCTTTCCGGCTCTTGTCCTAATCCTGGGAGCGCAAGGTGATTAGTGATCTTATTATTATCGTAATTCCTTTTATTGTTATTATAGAGTTGCTATTGCTACTCCTTTCTCTTGTTGTATCGTTGGGCGTGTTCCGTTGTAACGCTATGAAATGTAACAATT
The DNA here is from genome assembly GCA_003182015.1 of Tuber magnatum. Taxonomy (NCBI): domain Eukaryota; kingdom Fungi; phylum Ascomycota; class Pezizomycetes; order Pezizales; family Tuberaceae; genus Tuber; species Tuber magnatum. Next base: position 2,333,873 of record PYWC01000016.1, on the reverse strand, counting down.
CCTACCAGTTAGCACTTCCCTTACACAGCCAACAATACTTTAGTTGTGAACATTCGAGACTAGACTTCTTTCCTCAACTTGGATAGCTAAGCACCCAAGGCTCCTACCTGACGAGATGTTCATACCAGTATATGTGCGCAATGTAGTCACTTACGCAAAGAGTCAGGTAGTAAAGTTATAGATAAAAAGATACAAAGATGATAGCATGAAGTGCTCATCCTCCTGGGTCCTAGTTACCCTTTTTATACTTGCTCTTCATGCCAACCCTAACCCTGCAACTCATACCTGTGAGTCACCTGCCCTAGTCATGTGTGCTAATTGCGTCACATACATGAGACCTATGACTCGCTATCCAAGTCATAAGCAAAAGTCATTACATCATACCACTCGCAACGGCGAGTCGTTCAAGCTCATTAACCAATTATAACCAATCAATGACTCACAACTGTAAGTCATGCCAGACCCCATAACCCCAAATGTGAGTCATAGTGCAAAAGCCTAATTAGCCTGCCTTCCTTAGTTCTTCCAACATTCTGTTTTGAGCCTTCTATAATATAAGAAACCTTCCACCCCCGTCACTGTTTGTGACATATAGCTTGATTTCAACCTTTTACCGCGTTGGCTAGCAGATTGAGATTCTCATCAGTGCAGAGATCTGGGTTTTGATTTTTACTGGCTTACTGGTAGACAGTTCTAATAATATTTGTGCAGGTACTTATTAATACTCCTGTTTTTGCTGAAATATCCTTTAAACTTATCTTTCGGGCTCCTTTCAGCATCGCATATCCAACAACCTGCCCCCATTTTGCCATAGTAGTAGTTGTTTTGCCTCATGGTGTTAACATTTTTCTGAATTTTCATATTGTTGATTTTCATGTAATGGTTTAAACCTACTATCTATTCTCTGATTCACCCTATTCTACCTTTTTTTTTTTATCTTAATAATATACTGATCTATACTAATTAATTGACTAGACCTATTCAGATTAAACATGGGGCATAATGCACCCCTGTGCGCCACTATGCAAGCCCAGTCCATTTCACAAACGTCTCGACAGGACAGGTAAACCCAACCGGGTGCTGAATGAGGAAAGGACAGGCACCGGAATCGTTGAAAAAATCTGTTGTGGTGGTGGCGTGTGAACGACATCGGCAAGGGCGAAGGTAAACCAAACCCCTGGGGCGATCATTTCCCCCTAGTTTATGATAGTGCAGTCTGCTCACGATATCGCTCGCGGCTTTAATATACTCACAGCACATTAACGCTTGCGAAAGAAACTAAACATATGAATGATATCACAAATAATTAATGATACAGACAGGCCCCATCAAGGCAAAACTAAGAAGGTCGAAACAATCAGGCAAGGCATAAAAAACCCCTCTCTCCTCCAGTAGAGAAAAAACCAAAAAGGAACTTGAACTCAATCCCTTTACTTTCTCCCTTTTTAACCAATCCGCCCCATCCCACCATTCTTCGACCGTTCACCATCACTAGAAAATCATGCTTGGACAATTCCCTAGGTACTTTTTTTATCCGAAAAGTTGCCCCCTAGGAACAATACGAGAAGAAAAAAAGAAAAAGAAGAGCAGATAGCTTAAAGGAAATAATTATGAGTTATCAAAGGTCTCTATCCACCCATGTCTAAAACCCCCCAAACCCAGTAGCCTGCGGCGCAATCCCATTGGCGTACGGCTGTTGTGGCATGGGACCACTCGGTCCGGCGGTGAGCATAAGACGATTTCCGAGGATCGGAGTAGTATCTTCGACCTTTTGCTGGGTAGCCTCTTTGACCTTGCGCTCTTCATTGTCCTTCTCAAGAGCAGAAATCTTCTTAGTTTGCTGTCTCATGGCATTGATCATGAAAGGCTGCTCTAGTTAGCACACCGCACAAGATCATGTTTTCGGGCGCAACTCACCATTGTGTAGTCACTCAAACCATGACGCCACGAGATCTCCATGACAACATCAAGCTGGATAAGGTCATAGCAGGCATAAAGCATACCAACATAGCATTCCCGGCTGCCAATGTCGACGAACTAAAAACTCCAATCAGTAAGAATACCCCAAAGACAGAATATTTTGTACACACGTAACGAAGCAACTCTTCCGCCACATCTTCCTTTCCGGACACAGCAGCAGTCTCAATAGCATCCTTGAAGAGCCTGTCCTGCTTTGATAGGGCAATAGACTGGTTCCAGCGCTTCTGTTTACGATAGATATTGGCGGCGATCTGTCTAAAGAAGACAAGTCTACTAAAGTTAGAAACACTCAGCAAACAAGAATCATAGAAACTCACTCGTGTTGTTCAAGACGCTGAGCAAGTTCAATCGGGTCATAGTTATCACAGTTCTCGACCGAATCACGGAGTGTCTTGTAATCTTCTTCCTCGATCAACAAGTCGTTAATAGCATTGTTAACAATTTTGTTATTCTGAGGCTGAACGTTGAGCAAAAACGGCTTGATTAGAGGAATATTGTCCGACTTCTCAAACATTCGCACAACACTAGAAAAAGTAAGCTCAATGCTACCAATAACAAAGGGAAGTTGTCCTACCGAGAAACATCAATGCGAGGTGTGAGAACGGCCAGCAAATCGGTAAGCAGGGGAGGTTGCTCCTGTAGGTAAAAGTTCAACGCACGGTAATAAATTTCCAGGTTGGCAACCTTGACGACAATATCCTTGAATGACTGGTGCTCCCATGAATCTGCCGCTCTCTCCATCATCGCCAAAGCGGCGTTATCCCACTCGTCATAGCTGAAAAAAATGCATTAGTCATGCTCGGCATAGACAAAGTCGCAGTACGTACTGGCAATACAAAAAGATGAGTTCGGGCCAAAGATGAGCTTGCTCGCAGGCACGGATCATTTTTGGAATGTTGATGCGGCCCCAGAACAACTTGAGATGTTCCATTACACGATCGGGGTGGTATTTTGAAAGGGCAATACCCAACTCAGTGAACATACCCTGCGATTGAGTTAGCCAAATGATACCTTCATGCCAAGATAGGATTGTTAGACATACCATATGGGCTCTCTCCAAACCCAATCCAGCCTCAAGGAGGCTGATCAACTCGTCAAAATATCCGTTACGCTCGTATTGCTTGACAAGATCTTGCAACTCTTCTGCGTGAACGATCAGGTTGAGACCGCATATCTGTGCAAGACGGAATTCCTTCTTGGAAACACAAGCCTCGTTGACTTGTTTCCATACTTTTGTGCTATTGGCTTTACGGGCGCACTCGACAGCATTTTGATACTCTTCCAAAAATACGAGAGTAGTCTAAGATTGATTAGCAACGAGACTCACGAATATAGGGGAGTATATAAACCTACAGCCAATTTGGCCCAGTTGGAAATGCTTGAGAAGAAGACTTTGGCGGCCTGGTGAAGTCCTTCTTCGTATGACTTGTCACCACACTCCTCGATATTGGCAACGTTGGAGCTATTTAGGAACTCCTCTAACTCAGGCAACTTATCAACCCTAGCATAACACAGAACCAAGCTACTATCAACAGCTGGCTCTCTCAAGGTCTGTCTACACATTTGAAGATATTTGATGAGATCCTCGAACTTTCCAGCATGAGTAGCCATCTCAATAACCTCCGCATAGTTGCTGGGATCCTTAGCGCGGATATAGGATTCGATAGAATCGGTAATACGAAGGCCGTCCAACTGAGCCTTACCGAGACGACTCCATACCTCGGGCAAGTCGACACGATCAGCATAGCCAAAGGCGCGTTCAATGCTAACTATGTTTTCAATGAGAACATTGATAGCGTCACTGTGTGCATTGATCTTCTTGTAGACCTCAAATGCCTCCTCGTAGAGCCCATTCTGGATGGCAATATGAGCTACATCGGGGCCGTCGTAGTTTGTGAGGCGGTGAACGTAGTCCATTACGCGGGCCTTATCCGCTTTAACTGCCGTGAGAATAAGTAGATTCTGCAGGCTGCTGTTATCACTGAATGTAGATGGCTCAAGAATAATCTTCTCAAGAAGCTCGATCAACTCGGTCGGGAGATCATTGCTCAAGAAGCACTGCACGGCCACTGAAACATCTTCAGGGTCAGTGGATTCGGGGACGGCAGTTGCAACAACTTGGTCTACCAAAGAACGGCGGTGGATGTTATTGGGGCTCAAGACAAAACCCCACAGTTCGGAATCACGGCGTGCTACAAGGTACCGGGCCTGCTGCTTGAACATCGAGTTCTCGTTGGCAACCCTAACCAATTCAATATCATTCTGACCCTTCTGGTATGCGATGAATGCCAAGTATGGATCTCTCTTCTCGCAGTACTTTCCGACCACCAAAGTATCGTACTGGTCGTTTTCCTTCAAGAACTTCTCCGGGTTGTTGTTACTATCGATGTATATCTTTGCAAGAGCGTTGTATACAGCTGGTTGTTGATTTCCGGCAGCCAAAGTATCTTCCAAGAAGGGCAACAAAAGTTTTAGACGATTCCTGCGCTCAACTTCGGTAACAAGTTCGTCGATAGGAATTGCAGAGCTCTGAACAGACTTCAGCAAGCTCTTAATAATGGACTCCTCGCAATCAACATCCAAGAGTCCTCCAACCACCGCCGGAGTTCTCGCTGGATTAACCCTCTGGACATAGATCTCGATAGATTTGAATTGTTGGTTCTGGTAGAGATATAGCACCAGTTCATGGATAAAGTTAAACCGATCGCAGACCACAATCAACGGAAGTTGCTCGGTTAACTTTGCCTCCTTAAGGAAATTCTTGACCTTCTCCGGATTGTAGAAATTGCTGTCGCGGCAGATACGCTCCACTTCACTCATCTGACCGCAAATAGTGGCCGCTTGGATGTATTTGAAGTGCACGTCCGGATCTTCGCTCAAATTGACGATACTGCCAAGGTAATAGTAGAGACCCTCAAATGTTTTGAAGCTCTCGAAAAGCTCAATCAAGCGATTAGCACCTAAGAGGTCGGAGTATTTGGTCGCAATTTGAATCACAACCTGAAGATTTTGGCGAATGTTAATCCTCAGCATCTCCCGCATGCAGTCCAAGGATTGCTCCAAGGACATCCTTCCAAAATACTCAACAATGAATTCCGGAGCAAGCCCAACACTATTATTGCAGAGAACCCGCTTAACTGCAGCAGGATCATCATAATGTTCCAAAGCCTATGAATGAAATGAATAGTAAGCAAACAGGGAATAGATGTAGGAAAACGGCAGGAAAGGGGATACCATACTCTCTGGAATAGGCCTGCATTCTCACACAACTTTGCAATCTTTTCACGATCATAGTACGAGAACATTTTATTCAACAGAATAGCATCTGCAACCTGGGGTGCATTTAGAAGGTTCATTTCCAACAAACGGGTCTGTTGGGCCGCATGCTCTGGCTTGTTTCCCTCCAAGGCAGTTAATAGGAAAGCCGTGGCCTGCTGGATCATATTCTGTGACAAGAAAACATCCACCACCCGGTCAATGTCAACCAAGGAACCACCTTCCTGACTGGCAAGCTGAGTTGCGAACTCGGCGCCTTTCTCCGGGTTGATTCGGACGATATGAGTCAACAAAGCGGTGTAGTCCGGGCTGTACCCGATCTTTTGTGAATATGGCACGATCTTGTCGAATTGTCCAGTCTCGGCAAATGATGCAACAACTTTCTGAGGAACATTGGCCCGCAAATACACACTCAAGGCGAGATTAACATCATGGACCCTAACGGCATCTCCCAGTTCTTCTGTGCACTCCAACTTGTTTTCCTTCAACCACTTCTCCAGCAGATGTTTTCGGTTTTGTGCAAGAACGGGCTTGACCAATTCGATAGTTTCGTGCTTGTTCAATGTCGTCTTGTCTAACAGCATACCAAAGTATTGGAGGATGACCGAAAGCTGCCCGGGCGGTGCCGGAACAGACTTAAACTGTTCGATGGTTGCCGGAGTACGCAAGAATCCACGCGGAGAATTTGCGGCAACTTTAGCGGCCTCCACAAAATTCTTTTGGTCCATGAGTGTCTGAAATTGCTTCTGATATAGCTCATCAGCGCCGGCAAGTCCAGCCCGCGAAGCAAGTTTGATGGCGAGAGTTGAGTTCGCCGGGTTCTCCCGCAGATATGGGATGATTTGGTTTTCATCGACACTCACACACAGAACTTGGCCCTTCCGGTTTACACCAATAATACCGGAGCTAGCTTCATGGGGGGCCGTGATGAAAATAGTTTCACTCGAAATGCGGTTCATGAAAATGCATGCTCCGGTCTCAAGATCGTACAAATGGATGAAGCCGTATTTGGTAACCAAATATATGATAGAGAACCTTGGCGAGATCTGCATTGCAACGGGGAAATCGTTGACGGCCTCCGCTGGGAAATAGACATCGACAGCCTTTTTCTGGAACATTGGGTTGGCAGCGACATGGTCTACCTCAACTACATGGAGTTTAGCTCCTTGGCCTGTTCGGACAGCAAAGGTGAATAATTTTGTATCGGACGAAGCCCCCTCAAGCCGGATTGAGGCGAATGCAGCGGCGTGACCTTCGATGGGCTGGCTGATTCCTCTATCCTTCGAGTATAGTTGCATATTACCCACAACACGCCCCTGTGATTGAGAAATGCCAACAACAACCATCCATTTCTCATCCGCATTGACGCGGTAGTTAATAATTTGGCAGCCCTAATTCCCAAAAGTCAAAACCGATCTCCACTCCTTCCATAGCCATGCTTACCGAAAGATTCATGTGTCGGTCGAAGATCTTGACAGGGGCCGCTTGGCTAGGATCCATAACATCCCAATGGTAAACACTATTATCCGTGACAAGGCCCAAGTTCCTCTCGCTAATCCACTTCCAAAAGACAACATCCTCATTCATTGTATGCGACTTCAGCTTCTCTTTTGCTTCCAAGTTGAAAATTTGAAGTGTGCGTTGGGCTTTCAAGGCGATAATCTGTTTACTCCAGTGCATAATAGCACTATCCGCCTTGATCGTCCTCCGTGTGACCTGGTTGCCATTATGAAGGTCGATTATTACGACCTGTGCCGCTGCCTCATCACTCTTTTCACGAACGCAGATGAAGTGATCGCTTTCCAAGGTCTAGGGATATCTGTTAGAGAAAAGCACAAAACGACGGCCAGGAGTAAAACTGGATGGTAAAACCTACGGTGGTATTGAAGCCTATTGATGCAGACTGTTTCCAAACTGTCAGTGAACAATTCATTCGGGGATGCCAGAGCTGCATTGGTGGTTCATACCTGAATTTCGAGCTGTGGGAGCTATAGATATAATATTATCAGTAGGGATTGTCAGACAGTGGCTCAAACTTAAAGCGCAACTCACAGACAAAAGTTCGGTAAAGGTAATTGGTAAGGGGGCCATGTTTGCTCCGATCTTTGAGCCAGGGGCTCACCCACGTTGAGCAGGAAAAAAAAGGAGGCAAAGAGAGATAAAAATTATGAGAAACAAGGCAAAAGGCTAAGAAATCCGAAAACGAATCGAAAGCAAAGTAAAGAGTGCAGAGAGGGAGGCTGCGCGAGGATTGAGAGAAGGTTGGATGGAAAGCGGGGTGTAAGCGGATGCGATGGAAAATAGTGGGTTGAGGTGGAGGAGATGATGCCTTTTCTCGTTGGTGCTGTCCGCGAATTACAGAGAGGTGTCGTTTGGTTCGCTAGACCTTGCTGTCTAGGGCCACCTTTTACGCTGGGGCCGCGAATTTCACAGCCCTAGCGAAGAAGCCCGCGTCTTGTTGAGCCTCACCCTTCACCCTTCACCCACCTTTCACCGCCGGTATCTTTGTCCCCTCAAACCCAGGAATAAAGTGAGGGATTAGTAAAGCAGCTAATTATCATAATATCATATCATAATATGATATCACGAATACCATACCTCTAAAGAGCCCTCCAAAGAGCCTTCTGGCCACAGTTTCCGTAATCCGGGGGCAAAAGGTATGGCGCTCATACCCCGACGTTGCCGGAACCCGGGCACAGAAACATTCACACTATGATACCAACACGAGTGAGCGAGAGGAGTTTGACCCTAGCCATTATCACACGATATTGTACTCGTGCTGTGCTATCATGTGATAGTATGATAGATTCCCTTTCTGCCCTAAAAATAAACACCGAAGACGAATTTTCCCGGTTTCAAAGCCCCTTGGCCAAAGGACGTATGATACTTGTACGAGTACTAGTGCAGTACCTAAGCCCCGGCCGGTCCCGGCGACCATTGACCCCTAGGTAAATAATGCTATCATGCCCAAAATTTACCCCAAGTCACCCCCCTCTAGCAAAGTGAATTGGGGGGTGAATGTAAGTATTCATGATTAAGACAGTTCAACGATGAGGCCAAATTCCTCGCGCAGGTTTACAGTAATAATCCAATGTTCATTTTAAAACATTAATTCTCCTTTTCCCCCTTGTTTACCCTGAAGCCATACACCCCACATGGTATTTCTTGAGTTCGACCACAAACTAACTTGCGAAACTACCAAGTCAAGTTCCCGCGGCCGGACGTTCCATCTACCCCCTGCTACACAGATTAAGTCGGATCAAATATTCTAATTAGCATGGTATCCATCTCCATCATTTTTAAACGCTCGTCCCGTTCTGTGTGTTAAGGTGTATGTATGAGGAATATCATAATGACTAGAAATAATATATGCTCTGATAGATACTTATACGGGGGAACGATGGACCCCGAGAAAACTTCAGACCCCCAAAATTGGGGGGCGGGAGATCCAAGGTGATTGTTGCTGGGGCACCAGCCCATAATAACAAAACGAACCGATTTTGCAGCATGTGACCTGTGATATGTTTGTCAGTAAAAATAGGTCAAAAGCTAGCACAAAACTCGCTATCCTTATCCACGGTATAATGCTATATGGTACATCCCAAACACCTCAATTGAAGCCTTTATGCCAAGTAAGTATTGGTTTGCTCTCACCTCTCCATATACCATATCTTGTGAGTTCCGTAAGCCCTCGTTGACCCTGGTCCCCCCCCCAACCCCCCCCGTAGATCCTTCGTTTATCTCCCCCGATCCATTTTTTTCCGCCCCAGAGTCTCCCTCATGTATTTGCGATAACTATCGTTAGTCCCGTTAACGTGCATGGTGAGTTTATGATACGTTACGGTAAGGCAACGTATCGTGCCGTACTTCGGACAAACTTACCATTAGTGATGAGAGTAGCCCGAGTGATAATAAATGAAGCAGGACGTGTCAATGGTCCTATGAGACTATGGGATCTAACACTGCAACGTGCTTTTGCTGGGGTAAAGGAAAAAGGAAGGAAGTTTGAGAGCACTCTAAGTATCATATGGATCTATATTTTCAACTTCTGGAACTACCCGTAAAAGACGGTACTGTACAGTAGAAAAGGCTCAAAAGGAGGCCATAATGATTTCTACAGTCCGCGTATGGGACATTTGCACGGGGAATCGCCGTTGGGTGAAGAAACCACCACTTGTAAACTGTGATTGGGCGAGACTTCCAAAAACACATCAATCGAATCCAGCCCCATCCCCGAATATCTCTAGCGCGGTGTCCATCGACATCACAATACCTGAGCTGCCATGCGGGTATCATACATACCGCATTAACTGGAATAACTGGAAATCGCTCTAGACCAGGAAGAGAAGCATAGCCGAGTTGCCCCCATTGTGGCGGCGGCACAGGAATGCCACAGCTTAGGAAACTTGTTTTTTATCCCAGCCTCAACAATCGCTGGCGGTGACGATATGTCAGAGTCATGAAAATGTGAAGAGATGAGCTGAAGACTTAGAGTCAATGTCTGTATTTCAAATCTGAAGGAGAGTCAATTAGATCTAGAATCAATCAGTCATTTCTGTCTGCCTGTATTTATAAGAAAGATATAATTATAAGAGAACAATATCCATTTACCAGCAAACCACGCAACATGGAACCAAAAATGCAAGTTCAATTTCTCCTAAATCCACTTTCAGAAGCACCAGTACCCACCTCCGGTACAGGTCATGTCCATATTCAGAAACCTTCTTATCAGGTGTGTTCGGCCCGAGCACCACTTCAAAGCATATCCTTACGACTCGGAAAAGTCTCAAAACCTATAGTAAACTGTATACCAAGTCAATTCAGCAAGTCACAAAAGTGAGTGCAACATTCATATTTTTGAGAGTTTAAGATAAAGGTACTGGAATGGTGGACGCATGCACAGATATCACAGCCAGCAACAGAGGTGGGGCCAGAAAATCTGTGTATACCACTTATGCAAGAGGTTTCAGACTGGTACCTTGTACCAATAACAACTCTCCATAATTGGCACTTGAATGAAGATAGGATCATAGCTAGTCAAAGAAGTGGTTGCAGGAATGACAGAGTAGTTGTTTGGTACATGTGGCCAGAAATGGAAGCCAATCTATATACAAAGTATCAGAAACAGCATGAGTACTATAAGGTTGTACACAGAATATGGCTTTTTCAAGAAGCCAAGTTATCCTTTCAGTACTGCTATCCAGACCACGATTCAAATGAGCTTTTGTTTTCTAATAGCTGGTTCTATGGATTCCTTGCTCAGCATTGTATCACTCTTTGGTTTACAACAAATAAATCTCAAAAAATACCAGAGAATTACTTAAATGTAATTTTATCATGGCTTCAGTTCAATCAATAAAATTCACAGGTACGGTCAAATACCAGTGATGAGGAATGAGTGGTTGGCAGATATCTTCTTGATACTATCTATAATATGGATGAAACCCTATTGCCATTTGAATACCTAGATAGTTAAACTTATACAGATAAAGGAACCAAGTCTGTTTAGGTTAAGGCTACTAATAGTGGTTGGGACAAAAGACAAGCTACTATAATTTTAGCTGCCTTTGGAAGCAGGAAGTTGAAAGTACCTCCAATGATCATTTTTTAGGGCAAGGAATGCTACAAGAGCCGGAGGCAAGCCTTTTATCAGGTGAAATGAGATAAAGAGGCTTCCCAATACCATCCTGGTATTAAGGTTCTCTGGAATGAGACAGCCTATGCCAATTCAGATGTTTTGGTAAACTGGATTCAAACTGAACTTGTACTAGTACTACCACCAGGACCATGCCTTCTTGCTCTTGATGTTGCAAAATTTCACTCTATGGTGGATGTTCTTTCTACCTTACATTTGAACAATATTATATCTTCCACAATACCCCCCAGCTGTACCAGCCTTGTACAGCCACTTGATGTCTCAATCAACAAGCCATTTAAAGTCATTCTCCATGATATCCTGAACACTCTTGTGAATGACTATAAAGAGGTACATTATACAAGCCTTTGCAAGCTATCTTCTATGAATGTTTCAGCAATTGCAGCAAGATGGATCCTAGTCACTCATGCAGTTGGGTGGGCTTAGGAACAATTCTGTGATAGGAATCAGGCATCAGTGGTACAAACATTTTGCCAGCTTGGTCTCACACTTCTAGTCGATGGCTCCTGTGATAGTGAGCTATCGGTAAAGGGAATCTCATCCACACTTTTAGAAATAGGAGACTGGAGATTGCCGGAAGGAGAGGTAGACGCATCTAGTAGCAGCCCAATTTTAGAAATTACACAGTATGGAGAAATAGAAGATATAGAAGTAGAATTGGTGGATAGAGATTGAATAAATCCGTGGATTGTCGTTATATTTTTTTTTAGTCTCCACGCCGTCACCATCAATCACTCGTACTCTAATTTTTATATTCGGCTAATTTGCCACCCCCGTGTTTCATCTCATGTCTTATGATCACCACTTAGCGTGATTTCCAGTTATTCCAGTTAATGCGGTATCATGCTACATACCCTACATCTCAAACCCGTGGCGGTCACCCATCTGCCTCACTTCCCCCCACGCGACGAGCTCTCACGGAGTTACAAGCACCTTACCCCAACCGCAACCATCGCATTCGGGCACCCCACATTGGGCCCATCAAATACGGTAGGTATGATAGTATCATACCAGTATCATAATAAATAAAGTATGATAATCACCCCTCCCTCAACCCCACTTGTAGAAGTATCCCACCGCTCCCCCTCCCAATTGGCCATCGGCCAAATCCCCTGTTACCCTCCCCACCCAGGAAAACTATATAACCTCCCCATCCCTCCCACCTCTTTCCCTTCTTTTCCCTTTCCTTTTCTTCTTCATACTTACCTTGTGACAGACTCGGACGTTCATTGATATCCGGGACTCGGAGAACTCCACCTTCATTGCACACCGAGGGTAGAGCCTCTGCCAAAGGTCTTCGGGCCTTCTGGGTTGCTCAATTTTTGATTTATTTAATTCGTTTATCGGTTTTATCATTCTTGATATTCTTGATATTGGTTTCTTTTCTGTTGGGGTCTGGGCTTTGTCGAGGCTTTGAAGGAAGAGAGAATAAATGGGGATTTTGGGTTATTAAAGGGAGGAAACACGTGTTGTGGAGTCTTGTGATCTGTCAATTTTGTACGAGGGGTGGGCCGAACTCTGCGGAGACTTGTTCTTTTTAATTTCTCTGTATTATGGACATTTTGGTGTGCCAGGATTACTTCCGTTGCGCAACGTCTTTGTGTGATAGAGTGTAAAAAATAGGGGGCCTTTGAATGCGTTGTGGGGGAAGCCCCCCTCTGCGATATCAATTTCTGAAGTGTGCAGGAGGCGTGCAGTTTGTGAGGTCGAATTGGGCATATTCACGGGGTGCGGGTTCGGATTAAAGTAATTGACGAATGATATGTGCATAACAAACGATATGTACTGTACATGAGCCATGCATATTCGACGCCTCGAGCGCGAATTTTAAAGCCTTTCGGGGGAAAATTCCGGGGTGGATGGGGCGAAATTACACGAAAAAGGGAATCTCCTGCTTTGAGCCCGGCTGGCTTTATCGCTGGTCATGGAGTATGCTGCCCAAGTAATACAGTACCAGCACAGCACAGTATCATACATTGCAACCACATCCGTTCACCAATTGTCTAGTTAACTCCCATCTTTCCCTCCTCCGAGAAAAGATCTCTCAAAATTGCATCTTCACAAGCCCCCACATCCGGCGGTTTCATCCCATACGTAGCTTCGTAAACAAAGATGCTCAGATTATTGAAGAAAGGCCTCAGCAACTCAGATCTTATATCGCCCCAGCTCTTTTCCAATTCCCTAACGTGATCTCCAGCCAGCCATGGCCTCCGCCGATTCTCCACCATTGTGCCATGCGAAGAGGAAGAAGGTAGCTCGCTTGCAACTCGATCGACGAGGGCAGTTGGATTCCAGTCGTTTGGACGGTAAACTGCTTCTATCGTGTCTGTTACGAATAACCATTCGTGTAATTGAAACTCGTCAGGAGCGATGACTAATAGGGTGTCCAAGAGTTTGCAAGCCTGTAGAATCGAGGAGTCTGTGTATATGTCGTTCTCTTCTTCTGGGAAGAGAGATGATAGAGCGGATTGTAATTCGGTGTTGATGAGCGGCCAGAGGGAGGAAATATGTACAGGAGAAGTTCTAAGAGCGAGTGCCCGGAAGACGAGGTAGATATCCCCTCTTGTAGCTGAAGATGGTGAAGTCACTGCCGTGGCAGAGAGTAATTCGACTAGCTTTTCTTCAAGCTCAGGGAGATTAACAACGAAAGTGTCTATCTCCGCCGCGAATATTAAGAACGCGATTCTTTTTAGGTTGAGTTGGGTCTTTTTATCGGCCTCCTGTCGCGCCGAGGTAGCGCCCACACCGAAAAGAACACCTGCTGTTGTAGGCGGGGTGATTCTCCCCATAAGCTCCGTCATGCGTTCTCGCTCACTGACGAGAAATTGTCGAGCTAACGGAACCCAGTTGCTTTTAACAAGTAAAATTGGTGATGTGAAGAATTTGGGATCAAGGAAAGCGTCGGAAAGCTCTTTTTTCCAGGCCTTTTGATTATTAGGCAGTCGCGTGAGTTGGTATAAAAGGTCTAGTATCCCTCCTGTGACATTGTGCGGAAATGATTTGGACCTGAAGGTTGGACCTATTACATTGGTTGAGATTGCGATGGAGGCAGCGACCACCCTATCGGGCTCGACGAGAACCTTGCGGAGTTCTGGCACGGTAGATACCAATACGGCTACAATGTCAACCGGGGGCGTTTTCCCCCTGGTAGTCCGATCCCCCTTACTACCTCCGTCGTTTTCCCTCTCCCTCTCCCTCTCCCTATCTTTATCTCCTCCGGCGACTGGTGCTGGGGATTCTAGCGCATTCTGGCCAATCGGCTTGACCGTAAATGCTGCGGTTAGTAGCCTAATGAAAAGATCCTTTGCAAAGCGTCAATCATAGTCCGAAAACAATTAATAGAGGAACTAGCAATGGAGGCCTACCCCTAGTTCCTTTCTCATTCGCCTCTGTTCTCCAAAATTGGTGTTGTCTACCTTTTCGCCAAGGATAGCCGTGAAACTTAGTAAACTCGGCAATGTCTGACGGTGCGGGAATGGGTTGGCAAGAACATCTTTCAAGAAGACCATGCAATCTGCCCAGATTTCGTCCATAGCATCATCCTCTAAACTGCGGGCGTATTCTACTAAGAAGACCACAACATCTAGATCTTGAAGTTCAGCGGTGAGCGCCGATTTACGGTTTGGTTCCAGCGCAGCCGGATTTGTTCTTGAGTAGATGGCATTAAAAATAGCAGGAATGGTGTGCTTGGGTCTTGATCCGTCGAGTACATTGATAAGTCTGAATATACTCCCAGTTTTCTTGACATCGCTCAGTGGTGTCGATTTGGCCGGCCAGAGTTCAATTAACGTCTCCAGGCATTCAAGTGTTTCCGCGCCAAAGAGATGCTCCAGAATCCTGCGAGCACGTCCTCTCATTCGTATACTGATGTATTGCCAACTCTCCTTGCTGCCTGGGTCCAGCTCGCTTTCCCCGGCGGTTGCGTTAGAGTCGCCCCAGCTCCAAATTTCATAGCAGCTTTTTACGGTATCTTTGAAACAAAGGAGCACCGTGAGACGGTTATTTGCTGCTGAGCTTCTATGTTGTGGACTTTCGACTGCAAAGACACCACTAACCATATTACCGAAGAATGTGCTAGCTGTTGGTGCATCAGGGCTTTTAGTATTGACCCCAGCACTCTTTATTTCTTCGTTAACAAGCTTGTCATGAGCCGCTGCGAGTATCTGTTCAAGGCCATGCAGAAGAGCAACCAAGGTACCTTCTGGACTATTAACTGGTGAAGTTGAACCATTGTGTTCCCCCTGTCCGAAGACCTGCTTTAATGCATGAAAGGTCTGTCTTATTTGTTCGCATAGACACTCAACTAGTGGCATTAAAATCTGGAATATAACGTTCTCCAATAAGGGTAAACACTCAGTCAAGAAATTAACCCAACTGTCCAATACTGGCCGACTACTAGAGCTGGAAAATCCACCGACAAGGCATTTAAGAAGCTGCTGTGGCGGTGCAGCGTTTGGCAGTGTAGTCGACACTTTCTCTGTCTCAACGGATATTGGTGCTCGTCCTCCCTTAACACTTCCGGTATCCTTGTTGAGTTGCCCCAGCTGGCTTGCAGGTCTTATCAAGGAAAGCTTCAACGCTGCAAATAATACGTCCAATAATGAGACCTGCACATATGTGTCTGTAACGTCTAGGGCTGAAATGAGCCGGGCCGTAAGAACATTCTCGAGCTCCATGTCCACAAGAGGTTTCACAAAAGGGCTCAGTAGCAGTTGGTGTAGCACCTTCAATGCTATCCTATGAAGGCGAGATACTCGCTCGACATCTTTTTTCTCTTTGGCATCACCCTCAATGGCTCTCACAGTAGCCTTGACAAAAAATGTTTGGAGGGTCATATCATCTTCCCCGTATCCAGCTGGTGAGGGCGAATACGTTAGCTACACAAGATTTGATTTTATGAGAGAATGGTGCCTTGCCTTTCACAAGAGCTTTACCCCGAGCTTCGTCAGCCCCAATAACCAATTCACTCGCTAGCGCGGCTAATACTGTGCTTGTGGAATACTGCAAGATGTTTGACAACGTCTGAAAGTAGTACGTAGCTACCTCCAAATCGTCGTCTCCCCCGAACAGCCGTCTTCTAACTGGTGCGCCCTTAGCATCTCTCTGGCAAGGATCTCTCAGGAAACCAAATCCGAGAAGCTTTGTAATGAATACACTGAACAGCCTTTGGAAATGAGTTATTAGACATCCCCTAAGGTGTACCGGGTGCAACATACCTATGAACACTCCCAAGGTTCTGCAGCCAGCTGCGAGCAAAAATAGCCACTTCCAATCCATCATCCCCCAATGCGTCCAGAAATAAGAACAACGGTCTTGTCAAAACCATTTCCAATCCACTTGCACCACTGGGATGATTGCTACTGTGCATCCAGAGCACGCTGAATTTCCGTCCATGCTCCGCGTTCCTTGCGGAATAGATACCACCAACATCACCTTCGGTCATCACAGTTGCAATTGCAGCTTCTATTTTTCTATCCGCGAGGACCATCTGAAGGTTCCAAATTGCCTTTACCGCTTCCACATGAAATTTAGGTCTATCAGGTGACAAATAGCCCCAAATATTCTTAACAATAGGCAGGATTAGGGATCCGATATCATGCGGTGATATGTAACTCTTAATGTACAAAGAAGCCACCACATTCGTGATTCCCTGCAATGCGGCAAAAGACACGATTGGATTCGACAGAACGGCGAGGAAAGATTGGACGAGTTGTATTGATTCTTTCCAGTGTTGGAACTGGGGAGTTTTCTGGATAACGTTGACCAGTAAACGGCACCGTACCCTTATGTCTTCATCGTTTTCGGAGTCTGTCAAGGCGCTTTGAGCTGCCTTGGCAGCCTCCCGAAGAACCCATCGACCAACATTCCGGATGGAGAATGGCGGCCCAGCCACAGATCCCCCACTATATCTATAAAACTGCTGTATTTCGTCCATAATCATTGTGTTGTCCGCGTACTGTGGCTCTGAAGCTCCTTGCGCCGGTATTGTCTTGAAGATTCTCTCAGGAACCATCTGCCATAGATCTTCAGCGATTCTGAATCCCTTTGCCTGCAATGCTTTCCCAAGTCCCCCATCAGAGGCATTTCCCAGCTCTACGAGTGTTGCTAGTACCAATAAGGGGGTATGCAGCACCACCATCTCTTCCTCATTCACATTGAAAGTTCTGATAACAAAACGCACACTCTCCAATACCTCTTCTGCTGCCGTTCCTCCCCGGGCCGAAAATGCCTGAGTAACCTTTTCCAATATTTGGCCCCAAATGAGCGATGCCTCAACCTCATAAAAAAACATTCGGGCACTCTTGAGGACTTCTGTATAGAGTTCCTTACTCGGCGCAGATTTCTCATATTGCCTTACACTTTCAACCATGGGCAAAAATAGTTTTGGGACAACCAAAGAACCGACTTCCCAACGATCCATTAAGGAAAGACAAATCCTGTACGGCTTTGCCCGCTCAACAGAACTAACCCCCATAGGCTGATCGAGCATCTTCTCCAACCCTCCAATCAGGGCAGTGAGACCATGTTTTCCAAAATAATCGTTCTCTCGTCGCTCTTGCCCTTCCGGTCCGAGATACCAAGCCCAAAGGCGCCGATTGAGTGACATATCTCTCCGTAAAACCACTCCAGCTGCCGAGGTCACTAGGAGCTCAAGGTCAGGTTTACTCACCCGCTCTTGCAGTATTTTTGAGCAAAGCGGCAGTAACCCCACCAATAGGTCTAGGAAGCCTCGTTGAACTAAGATCTGCTCATCGTTTAGGCCGGCACAGAATGCTCTTACCAAAAGTCCAGGCTCGGGGCTAATTAGCGCTTCAGCGTCACTTCCTTCCAACTTTAAACCGCCTTCACTCCTCTCGGAATCTAGTTTCGGGAGTCTCCTTCCCAAGAAAGCCAGCGCCCCCTGCCGTCTGCCTGGGCTTGTGATAGTAGCTAATAAGAAGCACTGCCAGAAATATGCATCATCACAAACCCCATTTCGAATTTCGTCTATCAAGGCCAGTGCCCGATCAAAGTATTCACCTCCCTCCTCGTCAATACCAGGAAGTAAGGCTAATATTAAACTTTTTAGAGCCGGCCGTAAAGCGGTTGAAAGCGGAAGGTAGAATCTCTCAAGAAGCGTAAGATAATGAGGCTTTACTGTCAGGGATGCATATGAGAGAACCGGTGTTAGACCGGGTGTCCACAGAGTGAGGTCTGCCGCAAGGCCCTCACGCCCAATCATAGAGAATATGTGGTAATAAACTTCAATAGTCTTCTGGTGAACTCCGGAGGGAAGTTGCGGATTCAGACATTGTGCCAGTCGTTTCGCTATGAGGGCCTTTGACGGTATTAAAGGAAGTGAGGGGTGGGATTGGAGTGCCTATTTCTTTTATTTTAAACGAGTTAGCACAAACTCTGCTAATCCCAACAGGATTCACTAGAGGGGTAAGAACTATCAGTAACCTTAAGTAATCGGCCAAGAAACGAGATATAATCAGCCCATTCTTGCAGACTGTAGCTCTCGAACAGAGAAAGTGCACGATCGATAGTCGTAGAATATCGTTTGTATTTTGGATCTTTTCTTGTAACTTCTGCAGATAAGCTTTGTTAATTGATGGTCAGTAAATGGCCTGTAGGTAGTTCGTACCATCGTCGTTTCGGAACTTTGGTCTTAGCTGAGGAGATGAACGGCCAGAGCTTAAGGGGGATGGAATTCTGGAGCCAGGATCGAGAGACATTGGGCTTGAAGATGAAAACCGGATTATTTTGACGATTTCTACAACATCGTAGCTTCGGCAGAGCTTGTGACAAAGGCTGTAGAACACGCAACGGGGTAACCTGAGACTTAAACAAGGTTACCCTACTTCCCTTCCATACCCTCCCCGGATTTCCAGGTTTCTACCTGACTCAAAAACCACTGGTCTCGCAGTAAACCGGTTCAACAACATACACCAAACAAACCACTTGAAGCGGGTTTTCTCTCTCTCGATATCCAAAGATAAACGCCTTTACTTGCTACTTTCTGCATCCCCCTTCTTTAATTCTTCCGACCTATCCTCGACACTAGCCTAGATGTTGTCCGGGCACCAAATTCTGGCCCGGAAGTTCCCATTCTTACGTTCTAGTTTCCGAGAGACTTCTGCTTTTGGAACTACTGCAAGCTACCCCACTATTAGTATAGGTGGAGGAGTACGGTGGATACAGTGAGTATTTATTCACTTTCTACACCCTATACTCCCATGGATTCTAAGGGCAATACAGTGGCGGGAATTTCAATTGGACTTCCAAGTCCTTGGGCCGCCAAAAATTGCTCGGCAATGCTGCTCCAACCATCAATTCTTTTCTAGGGCCACATTCGGGGAACCATTGTCTACTTCCCGGTGTTACAGTTTCTGCTTTTGGGTTTACCGAACGATCAACCAAACGGGGTTTCTCAACCTCGACCTCCTTGTTTGCTCAGGCGGGGCATGAGGAGTTATCTGAGAACACAGATAATACTACTCTCGGAAATGGTGAGGGAAGGCAAGGCAGAGAAGATACGGGAGGTCGGGTTTCCAAACACCATACTGAAGCTACCGATCACAACAGACGGGTATTAAAGGTCAGCAGAAAGGCAGGGGCTTTGGAAATTTGGAAGATGATTCGCGCGGAGCTCGCAAAATTGTTGCGAAGTGAGGTCAAGGAGGAAATCAGTGTGGAAAAAAGTAGCCCAACATTTGCAGAGCCTGTTGTGGAAAAGGAATTGAAGGGTCCACCCCGCGAAATCCCAGACAAACCACCTTTCGTGGAAAAGGAATTGAAGGATCCACCCCGCGAAATCCCAGACAAGCCACCTTTCGCGGAAAGGGGATTGAAGGATCCACCCCGCGAAATCCCAGACATATCACCTTTCGTCTTGCAAAGTAACTATGCAGACGACATTGTCGAGGACTTGAAACAACCGGAGGTCCCCGAAAATAATCCCCTCGAACAGGTGCAGTTTGTGGAGCAAAGCTCTTACTCATTCTCTGGACTTGATCTACAGGTAGAAGAGCAAGGGTCTTCTCCCAACACCACGTCAACCATGGATATCCCTGGTTTCAGTCATCGGGTCGACGAAAGGGCTTCAGAAGTTACAAAGCCTGAGACTTGTGGTTTCTCATCTCGTGAAATCTCCGGATCTGGAAACAGCTCACCCCGTAGAGTATCTGGAAAAAGGCAAATTGAGATTGATACCCATTTAACCACTGTTAAGACCCCTGTATCAGAAAAGAGAGCAAGCAAAGCGACCGTGGCGAGAACTACTGAGCGCAAAGGAGCTGTTGGCATTGAGAAAACTGAGACTGTCGCTGAAGTTGAAGCTACACCAAAACCGAAGTCTAGCAAGTCATTAGTTGAGTTTGCTGAGCCACTTGACTGGACAGAGCTGCCATACGTTCCGCTAACCTACCATATATCCGAGCAAACGCTTCTTAAAAAATTCTCCTTGAGGGAAAGCAGTCCATTGAGGTATTGGCGCTACGATCTATATATGAGTAGCGCAGGGGAGAAGATCAATGTTCATTACTGCAAAACCATTGAGCAGTTCGATCAAGCTGCCAAGCTATTTCTCGATGATAGGATTCTCGGCTTTGATTTGGAATGGGTGCCCTCAAACTTTTCGACATCAAAATCCGCGAAGTAAGTTCACCACGGATCCGAGACTCAAAGGTTTGATACTGACCACTCTATAGAGTCAATGCATCGTTGATGCAGATAGCAAATGAAAGCAATATCGCATTATTCCATTTTGCCAGAGTTTCAGGTTTGTTGCTATGCAAGATTCATCTGTCCCGACTAACCATGTTCATAGGCCGGGTTCCCGATTTTGAATTGGTACCGCCAAATCTTAGAAGAGTGCTGGAGTCGAAAAATATTATGAAAACAGGCGTAAGCGTGACAGGTATCCTCACCTTCATAATTCCCTATAGTTCCGCCAATTCAACTCTGACCATATTCTATGAATTAGGTGATGCCAAGAGAGTCTCTAAATTTCTCGGTGTCCACCCCGCCGGAATTTTCGAGCTGTCTGACCTGTGGAATCTCGTCCATGATGTAAGAACCATGGGAGGTTCTATTACTCGACGCTTGATCGCCCTTTCCAGGTTAACCGAGGAATGCCTCTATCTTCCCTTAGACAAGAGTGCCTCAAGGATAAGCAATTGGGCGATTGATTTAAATAACAGACAAGTGCAGTGTAAGTCTTCAAAAAAAAATAAAAAAAATAAAAAAAATAAAGGCAAAAAGGACATGGGCCTGCCTACGGTGGCTGAGAAGTTGACTCTAATTTTTTAGATGCGGCGAATGATGCCTATGCGGCACTCCGCGTCTTCGACGCATTAGAGGAGATAAGACATGGCCTTAGTCCTATTCCTAGGTTTCCAGGGTGCCGAATCATACCCCCACAGGAGCCGCCCTCCGATAACGACTATCCTATCGTCGAAGAGGAGGTGGAAGAATACGATTACAAGCCAAAACGCATCAACCTTGATGGACCTGCGGTTGAAATGGCTAGTTCGTGGGCAACCTCGTTTTTGGGGGCGCTTGCCGGAAGTGGTATAGAGGCGAAAGCTCAACATTCGCAGCTAAAAGCCTATTCGCTGTGGCATAATGGGAAGCACTCCGTGGAGAAGATCGCGGAACTTTGTCGGAACCCGCCTTTGAAAGAGACGACGGTAGTCATGCACATTTTGGAAGCTATTCGGCTCGAGAATCTTCCCTACGACAATGGAAGATTGGCGGAGTTGAGAAGTCGTATCCCGAAGCCATTCATGAATGGCAAGTACCATTGGGTATTCGCTTCGCCCAACAAGAATGGTAGGAGCGAGGATATCTACCTTTCGTAACCAACGATCATTTCTCCCCACCACAATGAATACATATATATATATACAAGGAAGCCTCCCTATAGTCCAGTTTTCTTTTCTTTTTCCAATTAATCTCTCTCAATGCGAATTGCCCAAGTTCTGTGGATCTTGGCTATGTGATAGAGATGACGTTTTGACATCCTTTGCACATGTGTATCATAGGGAACTTCATATAAGATCGCCTAGGTGCATGTCCTGGCACCATGTTGAACACAGTGTGCCATTAAATTTTCAAAGTTTGCAAAGAAATCAACAGAGAAAAAAACCTGCAGCTCAATATTATCCGCTCTAGTGCATTATTACCGTAATTCAAGATCCATGCTCTGGTTGAGCAGCCCGATTGTCTCCAAATAGTTGCTGAATGCTTGCTCTGTGACTGGTGCCTTGTCTTTCCCCACAACCAGTTTCCGGCTGATTCAAAGAAAACACTCAAGTCAGTTGCAGGTAATAAACACGGATACATATATATATCATGGGATCCACTTTTGCTCGATTCTCAGCAGGGGGCCAACCTGTTCTTACTGTGTAGCTGCCAATATGCTACCATGCATAAATTCTTAACAATACAATGTTCCATCCCTTTCCTTCTCGCCGCTGTCCTTAAGAACTGAACCGTATTGTTGACCCGCTGTTGCGAAAATCGATTAGGATCCGAATGTCGAAAAGCCTTCCGCAGTTTATCTCGAATAGAATATCGTGCGGGAGAGGAATATTGGACGGCGGCCAGCCCGGCCTTATAAAGGGCGCGGTAAGCATGAATAATAGTGGTGGAATCAGGAAACATTTTTCGCTTTTATGTTGTCTTCTGTCGGCTGTTTCGAGTGACTATGTGTAGTATGGTAACAATGTGTCTGATGTTGTTCGTAGGGTCGCGCGATACTGACACGAGTGTTGTAGGATATTCGGGCTCCGCCCTAGCTGTGCCTGTGCTTGCACCCAATAGTAGTACAAGTAAGTGGGGGTTTGTTCTACTTTATGCCTTACCCGGCCTATGATACCACACCATATCTTTATCATGATGCTGATTGGGCGAATCGCTTACGTAACTGGGACCGCGAAACAACCGTCGATTTGGCTGCGACCGTGCAAAAACCTTCCTTCTGTGTCCAGCAACAGCTCCCCTTCATCTACCCCCTTCCACATTTCCCAACCACTGTTCTTGATCATCTCTATCCAGACTCCCCTCTGTCTACTAATACTTTCTTTTAGGATTTTCGCCTCCCTAGAGACTCCAGATATCCCTGCGCAAAATGACCGAGTACGTGTAGTCTTCCTACTCCCGCCCTGATTGAGCTGCCCCCAACAGATTATTGACGATTTCGATATAGACCAGCGCGCCAGCAGTATGGTGTTACGCCACCGATATCCGTTGCGACACCTACTGACAAGGAAGTTGAGCGCAATCAAGCTCTTATCGAAGAGTTGAAAAAGCAGGGCAGCTTTGAGGGAGCGGAAGAGAGTCAGAAGCGGTTCGTGCCTTTACCTTGAGCGCCGGTCGATCTCATTGGCTAATCGGGTTTGTGTGTATGATAGTGTTATAGTTCTAAATACTCTACAGAATCTCACCGAGGGCTTTGTGAAGAAAGTTTGTGCCAACAAAGGCATGCCCGAACATATCATTAAAAATTCAGGGGGGAAGATCTTCACTTATGGGAGCTACCGCTTGGGTGTATACGCGCCGGGTGCATATTCGCACTTTTATTTGTTTATACTCCTAGCGATTTGCCCTTTGTGAGCTAATTTCCCCACTGTGTCATAGGCTCTGATATCGATACTCTTCTTGTTACCCCGGCGCACATTACCCGACATGACTTCTTTGCAACCCTTCCTGCTATGCTTCAGGAATTAGTTCCCCCGCCGGAAGATCTTTCAATGGTTCCCGACGCCTTCGTCCCGATTATAAAATTCAAGTTACAATCCATCTCTATTGATTTGATCTTTGCGAGACTTGCCAACGTTAACTCCGTTCCGAAGGATATGGCGCTCAGTGACAAGGAGCTTCTAAGAGGGTGTGACGAAGTTAATCTTCGCTGTTTGAATGGCACCCGAGTTACTGACGAAATATTGACTCTTGTTCCTAAGCCCGGCGTCTTTAGGATGGCCTTGAGGGGAATAAAGCTCTGGGCACAACGTAAATATCATTTTCCAGAGCCTGTTCCTTCGCTGACTTGATGTTAAGGGCGTGCTATCTATGCCAACGTTATGGGATTCCCCGGTGGTGTAGCTTGGGCTATGCTTGTTGCTAGGATCTGCCAACTTTACCCTATGGCTGTTAGCGCAGTTGTCATAAGCAAGTTCTTCAAGATTTTGGCTCATTGGACTTGGCCTCAACCAGTCCTTTTGAAGGGCATTGAAGATGGACCATTGAGTGTTCGAGTCTGGAATCCTAAGGTATGCTACATTGGGTCGAATCGGAGTACTCTCGGGCGCTAATCCGTCTAAGATCTATCCCTCCGATCGCGGACACCTAATGCCCATCATTACCCCAGCGTACCCAAGTATGTGCGCTACTCATAATATAACCAAATCCACCAAATCAATCATTATTCGGGAAATGAAACACGCTGCTGAAATCATGGATGGTATCATGGTCGGCAACTTGAGCTGGGATAAGCTCTTTGAGCGCCATTCATTCTTTACAAATGGCTATCGGTACTACTTGAGTGTAGTTGCCGCCGCTAAGGACAAAGATACGTTACTTGGATGGTAGGCTGTTTCCCTCATTTTCTATTTTCATGTCTCACCGTGAGTAGGTCCGGCCTTGTGGAGTCTAAGCTTCGTCACTTAGTCATGAAGCTCGAAATACTTGAAACCATCAAGCTTGCACACCCCTTCAACAAAGGATTTGATAACGTTCACTTTTGCGAGACTGAGGAGGAAGCTATCCGCATTGCTAACGGTGAAATAAAAGCTATTGATAACCAAGTGGGCGTCAAGACAGTAGTCACAGATCTCAAAGCAGAGCAGAATGGAGATGTTGAGAGGAAAGAATACGAATCCAAGTTTAAAGTTTACACTACGACTTATTACGTCGGGTTGGAGATTAACACCGGTAATTCCTTTTTTTTATGTCCCAAATTTTGTCCGTACTTACCCATCCAGAAATTTCGAAGCACATCGACATATCCTGGGCGAGTCAAGAGTTCTTCGAAACTTGTAAAACTTGGCCATCCTATAATGAGGATGAACACACTATTCATATCAACCTCACGCGCAAGTAAGCATATCCCAAGCTCTTTTTTGTGCCCTAGATCTGAGGACCATCTCAACTTACGAAATATTGACATCAGTTTTGAGCTCCCGGATAATGTTTTCCAACCTGATGAGACTAAGCCAGTAAAAAAAACCAAAAAGAAGATCATCAAGAGAAAGCCTGGCGCCGCAAATGGCGGGTCGGCCACAAAAAAGAGATCAGCGGATGAGGTACGTATGGGTTCTACATGTTGTCCTAAACGGGAGGAGGTAAGGTGCAAAAAGGTGGCAAAAACACAAGAGGAGCCCCACTAGCGGATTCCTAATTAGTGCTATCGGCAAGAAAGAGAGGTGCTATGAGAGTAGTTGACCCCTCAAGACTACAGAATATGGAAATTGTGTGAAAAATGGAAGAAAAAAAGCATGAGAACAAAAGCAAGGAAAAGGTGCAACAAGAATAAAATGAAAACAGAGAAAGGGGGGGAAATCACAGCAAAAATGGATCAGTTTGCAAAACCTCCTCCCCGACTACGGACCAAGAGATGAATAGCAGTAATGCTCTGCATAGAGCAACGAATTGGCTAATTGCATGTCACCACCCGATTCATGGCGGTTCCATCTCATAGGCTTCGATCAACGATGACACTAAACGTGCAAGGCAGACCCCGGTCCACCAACAACAAACTGCACAGGCGTAGTCTCTTCGGGAATATTCGTGGTGGAGATATCGTGCGAATTACCCCTCCTTTCCTTCACCCTTCTCTCACATTTGTTCCTGTGCTTGGGCCGGGTTTGCTTTCAAAGTTGGCCCAAGATATTTCTGCGTGATGATCTAGAGTGCCCCAAATGTGCATAGGTTCACGGATTCTGATAATTCTTTCTTATCGTTTAGATGCGATAGGTATCGATCCCCGAACAAAAGCTTATCCTCCTTTTTTCTTTTTTCGTTTTTCACTGCCCTTTTTTTCTTCACCCGGATATCAATTGGGATCTGTCACCTAAGCCTCTGGCTACACTCGACTTCTACTGGCGTTCGCATGTGTTGGAATTTGTTTCGTGATCAACGCACTCGAGTACTCATTCATGATCGTTGGCCTACTTCCCCTTCCTGCTTCTTTCAAAAGCCACTAACAAAATCACAACCGCCATCGCGAAACAACATTTTCTTGATGGAATGCCCTGTCCAACTGGGTTGTTTTTCTGCTTTTTTTCTTCACTTCTACTCATCGCAGCGGATTAATCTATGCCTACCATATATTGTTCTCTGGCAGCTGTTCAACATTAAGGACCAACATCCATCTTTTCAGTTCCACGGAGCTTTGAATTGGAGATGGATTGATCAGTACGGGACTATAGGCAACCACTAGAGGACTTAGCTGCTCAACTCAAAAGGACGCTCTTACAGTTTGGTAGTCTGTATAAGGCTGGGATTTTTACATCTTGGATTTTCTTTCGTGTAATACATAGTCTGGCCTTCCGTTGTATCGCAGCAACTATTCTAATGCCGTTGTTCATCCGCAGAGCTTAATTCCTTTTGTCATTTGGCTTATTAGTATATCAGTTGCTTGGGTGATTTTTCCTTTGACTTTTTCTCGCAATTCTAAAATAAAGCTTAGCATTTGGGATTGTATAGTATTAGTATTTGTAGTACGAAGCAATATTTTCCCTTAGCATTAGTCCGTAGTTCGGGTGCCTTCGTTCGCAGGGAATGAGAGATATTTGGTTTCCGAGTGATATCAGCGCTAATGTCCCGGGATAGCACTCGAGTGATGCCATACTCGAGTACTCGTACTCAGTACAGTACGGTTTAGGATCCACTCAAGATGTGTGTTCGCCGATTTCAGAAGACGATGTGAAAAAATGACCAGATTTTGCTCCCGAATATATCATCCATTCTATCATACTAGCAGAGTCTCCCCTCAATATGGGGGAAAACCTCGTTCTGAGCGTTGTTTTAACTGGAGTTCGCCGTATGATAATATTTTTGTTTAAAATGCTGACTAAGCTAGTTGGTGGTTTCCACCACTGGAGTCCTGCAGGATGCCCCACCGAGTTTGTGCGTGCTCATCCAAGAATTTCTAAACTAAATCACGAACTGATCTCAAAGCTCCCCCATCATTATTCCACCTAAACGGCCACAGCTTCTCAATATCACTCCTTATGGCGGTAAGTCAATCCCATTAAGTTTTCAAATTTTCCATCAACCCAGTTACCCATGGATAACACGTACACCATCTCCTCACTCTCTTCAGAACCTTGGTATAACCACCGTCGGGGAAGCCAAAGAGATCCGCGGCATGAACCTCATTGCTGCCCACTCCCACATTCGCGGCCTCGGAATCGACACAGAAACTCTCGAGCCACGGGCGACCTCCCAGGGTCTCGTCGGTCAAGCCCGCGCGCGCAAGGCTGCGGCAATCATCCTGAAAATGGTGCAGGAGGGCAAGATCGCCGGCAGGGCCGTGTTGATGGCTGGACCACCGAGCACGGGGAAGACGGCGATCGCTATGGCTATGGCGCAAAGTCTTGGACCAGACGTGCCATTCACGATGTTATCGAGTTCGGAGATCTTCTCTCTGGACATGAGCAAGACCGAGGCCCTCACGCAAGCTTTCAGACAGAGCATCGGTGTTAGGATTAAGGAAGAGAGCGAGGTTATTGAGGGAGAGGTTGTGGAGATTCAGATCGACCGATCTGTTACGGGGGTATTTCACCCATCTTCCTCTATTCTGCCCGCTATTCTGCCTGCTGGGGGCACCCTCTCGTAGAGACAATTGCTAACACACCAAAAGGGTCACAAACAAGGAAAGCTCACTATGAAAACCACTGACATGGAAACAATGTACGACTTGGGCACCAAGATGATTGATGGCCTCACAAAGGAGAAAGTAATGGCCGGCGACATCATAAGCATCGACAAGTCCTCCGGGAAGATCACCAAGCTTGGCCGCTCATTCACCAGATCCCGCGATTACGACGCGATGGGTCCCGACACGAAGTTCATCCAGTGCCCCGAGGGCGAGATCCAGACGCGCAAGGAATCGATCCATACCGTCTCTCTGCACGAGATCGACGTCATCAACTCCCGCACTCAGGGCTTCCTCGCGCTCTTCTCCGGCGACACTGGTGAGATTCGTAGTGAGGTTCGTGATCAGATTAATATCAAGGTTGGGGAGTGGAAGGAGGAAGGCAAGGCTGAAATCGTGCCTGGTGTGCTCTTCATTGACGAGGTGCATATGCTGGATATCGAGTGTTTCTCATATATCAACAGAGCGTTAGAAAGTGAACTTTCGCCAATTGTTATCATGGCGAGTAATCGTGGGAATACTAGGATTCGTGGGACAAACTACAAGAGTCCGCATGGCCTTCCACTAGACTTCTTGGACAGGGTGGTTATCATGCCGACGTATCCTTATGGACCCGAGGAGATTAAGGAGATTCTTGCCATCAGGTACACACCCCCCAACCACTGGCCAACCACCTTTCTATGAATCTGCTAACGGGTTGCCCACAGAGCTCAAGAAGAAGAAATAACCCTTTCTCCCGATGCCCTCGCCCTCCTCACCAAGATAGGCCAAGAAACCGGCCTCCGTTACAGTTCCCACCTAATCACCACCGCAAGCCTTATCTCCGCGAAGAGAAAATCAAGCGTGGTCGAAGTCGGCGACGTCCAACGAAGCTACAAGCTCTTCTTCGATCAAGAACGAAGCTCTCAATACCTACAGGAGTACGAGAAGAAATTCATCAGCGAGGAAGGCAGCGTCACATTCGCTGGCGGCGCTACGGCAGCCGGTGGGGGAGATAGGATGGAAATTTCATAAAGGAGAGAGATGGGGTTTTATATTATCAAGGCTGTTTTCTTCTTACTCTTGTCACAAAAAAAAGTGATTTGGGAAGTGTTTGGTAATGATTATGCTTTGTATTTATAACGTAGTAATTTCAACTCACGGGAATAGATCCAAGTTCTTCCTCTTAGAATGGTAGTATCATACTGCACACTCGATTTTCTATCTTGTCTCTATTTTTTTTTTAATATTTTTTTTTTCAAAGTAGCAATGATTTGTAACCGGAGGGGTAGGGTATATACAATGTCTACAAACTGGTGAAGAAATGGTGAAGGGGGAAACATGTAGCTGCACCTGTAAAAGAACCTTCGGTATATGCACATATAAGTCTATTTTCTATCATCCACCATCCTCTTCATTTCCCCTGCGATCCTGCCAAAAAAACCGACACCGTCATAGACCATGCCGGTGTACCCCATGACAATCTTAGCACCACGTTTCCTCGCCTCTTGGACATCTTTCCCATTGGTGATCCCCCCGGAGGCAAAGACAACAGCGTTATGACCAAGCTCCTTAGAATACCTCTCCACAAGCTCCAGCATCTTAGGCAGTAATACCGGTCCAGAGAGTCCTCCAATCTCTTTGTGAAACACCCTCTTCTCCTCCTCGGACATCTGCGGTGAGACAAGCAGGTTCAGAGGCCTCTTGACGGTGGTGTTTGCTACAATAACCCCCGCAACTCCGGTGAACTTTACGGCCGCGGAAATGTCCTTGACATCCTCTACGCTATCGCTATCTGGGGAAACCTTGACAACGACCCTCGGCTTGACTCTCCTGTCAGCCTTCTGCACCGCGAGCACCACTGCGGCCAACAGTTCTTGCAGACTCTCGCGCTTCTGTAAGGATATTAAGCCGGGAGTGTTGGGGGAGGAGACGTTAACAACGAGGATGTCAGCGTACCTCCCCAGCTTCTCCACGCAAGTAATGTAATCCCTCTTGACAGCCTCCATGTCTGTTTCCGCCGTGGCCTTGTTCTTCCCAATCTGCACGGCGAGCAGACGGTTCGGCCAGAGGCTCGCGGGGATCTCAGTGCTGTCCAGGACTTCACGCTCTGTTAATCCGTGCTTGAGCGCGTATCTGCGCACCCGGTCGCGCAGGCGGACAGCAGCGGTATCCGCACCGACAGAGTTGAAGCCGTAGCGGTTGATAATGGAGTTGGACGTGGGCAGACGGAACATGCGCGGTTTCGCATTGCCCTCCTGCGGCAGTGGCGTTATACAGCCGATTTCGAGTAGGGAGATTGCCGGGGAGATGTTGAAGAGCGGGTCTATGCATTCTGCGTGCTTGTCCAGGCCGGCGGAAATCGCCAAGGGGGTTTTGAGATTGTGGCCGAACAGCTAGGACAGTACTTCATTGTCAGCTGTCGTCGGGAAGGGGAGCTCGTGATTGGAGAGGGAATAACCTCTACACCTAACTCCCCGTTATCAAGATACTCGTGCGTCCCCCGCTCCCGTAGACCGAAGCCCAAATCGTACAGTACCCTCAAAGCCTTCAATCCAACCTCATGTGCCTTCTCGGCTCCCGGTCCCTTCCCACCAGCTTCTGTGGGGATATCGTCGCCACTGTAGATCCATCGTAGGAGTGGCACGACCTGATACCTGTGCACGGCGGAGCGAGTGTCCGTAAAGTAAAGATACCTACCCATCCAACCCATCATTAACCAAGAGAGTTGGAATCAATCGCACCGAAAAAGGGTAGGAGGGGCATGAGTGACGAACGAGAACCCGATTGCGCCAACAACGGCACCGCCAATCATGCCATTGCGAACTCTGTTCCCCGGACGGTTTAGATTGTATGCTCTTGTGGAAACGCTTCTTGTCCTTGTGCGGGATCGGTGACGGAGAGTGGTGATGGTGGGGATTGATGGTAGGCGGAAACTGGGATAGGTGGTCCTGGCAATTAAGGAGACTAAAGGATAGGATCGGATTAGGGGCATTGCGGAGGTTGTTAGGAGGGGGAGGATTGGGCCTGGGCTTTATGACACTTTTTCCACTCCACAGCACTTTTGAAGATCAGGCGGTGGAATGGGAGGCGGTGGGTTAGTTACCCGGACAGGATCTGCCTGGGATTCCGAGCATGAGTTTTTAGTCCATGTTTAATCTTTATTCACCCACTGAGGCTCTGCTACCGGTAGGAGTTTGTCTCAGGCACGTTAGAAGTTCATTTTAAGTTCATTTTGGACGGCAGACTACAAGTAGCATAGGCAGGGCAATTTGGGATCTGGATCCTGTAGGAAAAGATTCAGATTTTATCACGAGTTACGATCAACCCAGGAAATCTGGGATAAGTTACGATGGCCAGAAAATCGGACAAATCATCAAGACTTTTGCTTAGTCACTTTTAAGAGGGTAGACTATACCTAATAAAGAAGCCTCTTGGCAACCTTTCCAGTAAAAAAATTTTCCCGCGAGAGTCTTTGGTCTCGCTGGTCCATCCACAGTCCATGGCCGTCCAGTCCGTCCAGTGACAAGACACGCCTCGTCTTGTCCTCTCCATCTCGTCTCGGACGGACTGGACGACCGGAAGTACTGTTGAGACAGGTTATCGGGGCGTTGGCACAGTTCCCAGATGAAGTGCAGAAGGTGTTTGGGCTGTGGACTCCGGCTTTCCGAGATTCTCCAAATGCTCATCAAGTCCCTATCAAGTTTGAAGCGGGGCATTGCCTGCATCGATGCCCTGTATGAGTTTCCTACAAAGCACCGGGCCCAACTCTGTGGCTCTGCAGCCCGTTGTCCGGGAGCGTCCAAACACACGACTCTCCCTGGCCGCGAAGCCCGACATTCGGAATGAAGTGCGGAAATATTTCCCCCAAAACTGCCGAGATGTGTCGATAAGTCTTATCAAGCGCGATATTGGGTTGTACCCCAGGATGGGGTTGGACGGAAGCCTAGAGTTCGCTGCGATGGACGAGGGGTTGCGGGCCGATATTCCCACAGTTACCCCGGAAAGGTTCTCGGGAATGTATGTATTATCCCGGCATGTTGAACTCCACAGGCTGGGCTAATGGTGATCTCTAGATTTCTTCTTGTTTGCATCAATATGGACACAAGATCCTCGCAGAGGCGACCATCCACCAGAGGAGACAAGTACTTCATAGCATGATCAAGGGGCTTGGCTTACAGGACGCATACAACAGACATCGTGTCGGATGGAACGGCAGGGTGGAAGCTTGGGATGCAAGTCCTGATGTGGATTTCCCACCCTAAGCGGCCCTTGAAATCGGAGGAGTTGTGCCATACGCTAGGAGTAGACTTAAGAGCGGAAAACTTTAATATCTGCAATGTACCCTCGGTGCGGACCGTGTCAAGCTGCACCCTCGGACTTGCCATTATTGACAAAAAGGCGTCAACGGTCCGTCTTCTACATCTCACACTTCAAGAGTACTTCGAGGGGGTGGTCACACCCCATCCGTAACTACTCACTCGATGATGGCCGAATTCTGCCTCAGCTCTTTGAACTATCGGTCGGTCCGGGCGCTACCGCCAAGCCTCGATACGTCCCTGGCGATAACACCCTTTCTTGAATACGCTACATGTTTCTGGGGAACCCATGCGGCCAAGGGGGTAACTAGGCCGGTGGAATCTCTGGCGTTGCGATTCCTTGACGGATACGAGAGCCATGTACCTGCCGCCATTCTTTGGTGGGAGAAGACAAGGCGTGAGTGGTGCTTTGGGAAGGATGTTCAGAGATTTAGTGGGCTACACTGCATCGCATATCCAGACTGGAGATTGGTAAAATTCCGATTGCCACGCTGGAGATGCAAGGATGGGACGTGATTCTGGGCATGACGCACCGTTAATGTGGGCTCTGAAATATAGAAATGATGGCATACTAGTGCCTTTTCTAGAGCAGGAAGGTATCGAACCCGACGTGGTTATTCAGTACGGTCGCTCAGTATTCTCGTTTGCTGCTGGGTCGGGGAATGAAGGTATCGCCAAGCTATTTCTGGAACGCGGGAATGTCAATCCCGACTCGTCGGATGACAATGGCCAAACATCTCTATCCTTTGTTGCTTGCAGAGGACATGAAGGTGTAGTGAGCTACTTCTGGAACATGAGGATGTCAATCCCGACTCATCGGATGGCAATGGACAAACACCTCTATCTTTTGTTGCTTGCAGGGGACATGAGGGTGCAGCGTAGCTACTTCTGGAACGTGAGGATGTCAATGCCGATTCATCGGATTACGATGGCGGGGCACCACTATCATTAAATTTTCTCCTATTTCTCGTGTTTTTGGTGTACCACCGATATGTGGATTCTTGTAAATTGTTTCGCGCCACCCACTGTAACTGGGGTTTATGGATATTTTAGTTCTAGTTAGATTCGGTGTATTTTGTGATCTTGTTTGTATGATGCTTATGTTTCCTCTTTCACTTCCACTATAACTCTTGTTATGGTATTCCTAGAGCATCGTTGTGGGTTTTAATTATCGGCAATAAACCCAGTATGTTCAAAGTGCATTACAAGACCAGCAATCCCTCAGGCACCCACCGAACTTGCCCTGCCTATCCATTTTTACATCCATCTATATACCTTCGCTCAACAACCTTTAATATGCCACCTGAACAGCCCGTAACCGGACTCTCATATTCTGCACCCACTGACGTCAGACACATGGTAAGACGGTGGAGGATAGTCTTCTTGCCCCTCTGCCTTAGAATTTATTCGCATCGTACATTCATTCCTCACAGGTTAACTATCTTTTATCAACATAACGAGCCCACAGCGCAGCCTGCTCTTGTGGGTATGTCTGGAAAACCTGAGGAGCGGCGCTCCTGAGAGTGGGTGGTCGGGGCTGGTTGGGTAAGAGTTTGTAATCCGTGAGATTGGACATGCGGGGTAAAGTCACACTAACGATAGATGGTTCACGTTAGCTGTAAGATACCGAGTTAGAGGATGCGTCGTAACAGTCGGGAATCTCTTTAAACCAGCAAGGAGGGAGGGAGGGGAAGTAGTGGGAATTCAATACCCATGCTCTTCAAATTTACTCACGAACCTATATCCCTTCCTGTGAAGCTCCACCAGCAGTTCGTTCTATCCTCTCTCCTGATTTTTTTTTTTTCACGGTCCCTTGAAACCTCCCGAGTGACGGTTTGTGTATTTGGTCCGAACAGAGCGGGCACGATACCTTGGCGCAGTAATTTATCTGGCGTCCCGAATCGCGTGACGTCTAGACCAACCCTCCGACTGCCGAACTCCCACGGACTTTGTATCGTTTAGATGCTTTTCCTATAGATCCAAAAGAAAACCTTCGGCACAGTATCCCTCTCCGCCATGCTTGTTATCCTGGCATGATCGGATGGTGGCTTGTAATCCTGACCTGCACTCCTCGAGCACACCATACAGTATCACTTCCCAAAGTGGATCCTGTATTTGCTCGTTGGCTCGTATTGCTCCCCCACCGGTACTACATTACCAGGAGTTCTTCTCCTTTCTCATCTATCCATGGAGCGTACCTAATGGCTACTCCATCGCTTTCTAAAGGCTAGAAGCGCGGGAGCAATCATCGCAAAACCGATCCCTGTGGAACTAAACTCGTGCCGCCTCCGCGCGAGGAAGCGTTGCTGAGGGTTCTGGATGAGTCCTTTTGCATCATATGGCCGAGGGCCGGTTGCGCATCCCGATGACGCTTGATAGGCGGGGGCGATTTACACAATATTTCATTCTGACTGCGGTGGATAACTTGGCGGATGTGCGGATTGTATGTGGAGTGGTTTCGGTGGAAGTGCGGTGAACAATCGCGCCATGTTTTCGGGGTAACTCCGTTTTGGGTAGTTTTTGTTAACTAACATGGCGCCGTACTAGTCGTTATGCGGCCGCTCGCGGTGTAGAGAGCATCGTAAAGGCAAAGCACATGGGATTCCGCCGAGGAGTATTTCGTGACTGGCAAGGCCTCACTCGAGACCCCGAGGGCTGGTGTCCCGTCACTGTAGTGGTTTAATTCGTTCGGTTGTTTTACATGTAAACTATCCTTTGTCCCCTGTTTGCGTGCGGCCCGTGCTTCCAGGGTCGTCTCGTTTTTGGCAGGCGGCGGGGGTCCGCTTACGGCAAGCGGGAAAGAAAGCGTGATGTTAAGTTGTGGACATAGGATAGTTGCTTTATCAGATGATCTAGCCATGGTTTTTGTTTTTGAGGAGGACGGTACGTGATGGAAGGGAGATTAGAGGGTTTGCGCCCGACAACCTAGGTGCCAGTTAGAGCAAAAGCGACCTAGGTGCCAGAATGAGTTTGCGCATAGTGTCCAGGTGACCTGGAACATGTGTTACGTCAAATCAGCACAATGGCAGTGTAATATATTTGATGTAATAAGATTATATTATGATGAATAAAAGTGATACTAAAAACTGTCGACAACGGATGAGCAACACACCTTGAACCCGAAACCAGCGAAGCCATGCTTGCATGACAGTTCCTACAGAAAAGAAATGCAAGAAGATTAGTTCTCCTACAAGAGCTTCGCATTGCTGTGTGTAGAGACAATAGCCATAAAAGAGGTGCTTTACGAGAAGAAGGAAGATTGGATTTGGATACTTTGGAAGAGGAAGAGTGGAGAAACCAATTCCAGTATGTGTTAGCCTGATCAATCTGTATATAGTTACTTTAATAGAATAGTATATCAAATGTCACACAGACTTACAAGTAAAAGGTTTACCTGAAGTGAGGTTGAGGAGCTGGTTGGTGTTTTCCAACTTCCAGATCCTATACGAGCAGACAATTGAATTACAGAGAATCCACAAATAGCACTATGTATGCTCTTAGCACGATTAGCATATTCCAATCAACTCTGTGATCTTGTACTGAAATTAGGCTGGCTGGTAGAAAGAGTATCACGTATTAGTACTACAACTCAATCGATCATCCATAAGAGATAGTAGCACTTACTTGTGTAGGATATGGAGCACTTAATGCCAGAACAATTAGCCCTTTATGCCTATACCATTGAGCAAAAAGGGGCACCGATCGGTACTGTGTGGGAGTTCACTGATGGAACAATTCATAGTATTACCTGTTCTACATAGTACCAGTATACCTGCTACAATGGCTGGAAGCAGA
Organism: Tuber magnatum; assembly: GCA_003182015.1. NCBI lineage: Eukaryota > Fungi > Ascomycota > Pezizomycetes > Pezizales > Tuberaceae > Tuber > Tuber magnatum. The sequence continues at coordinate 2,298,004 of PYWC01000016.1, read as the reverse complement.
AATATTGTCTCAAGTACTATGCAATGGTGACTTCTAATGGACTCATCAGTCACTTGTTTGGTCCTATAGATGGCTGGTGAAATGATGCATTTTTGTGTCAGTAGAAAGTGTCAAACCTGTTGAATCTGCTGGAGCAACATGCACAAGCACCAGATAGTACCCACCTTTGGGTATATGGTGATCCAGCCTATAGTATAAAAAGTTTTATTTTATCACTATATCAAGAGACAAAAATTACAAATAATGAAAAGTAATAGAATTGTTCTATGTCACGGCTCTGGATTGTGGCAGAGTGGGCATTCAAGGAAATAGTAAACACTTTTAGTTTTTTAGACTATGTAAAAAATCAAAAATATTTACTTCAACCTATTGAAGTTTAGTTCTGAGTTGCTGCACTCCTTTACAATACTTATGTATGTTTACATAAAATGCAAGTCACTCAATATTTAAGTACTGATAGAAATAGTATTGTTCATTCAGATAGGTTTGTGGAAGATCAGCTTTTAGAACTTCCAGTATTGTCCATATATTTTCATAACTAAATTTCAATTTTATTCCGTATCTAAAACAATCTTCTAATAGAAATAGTTCTTGAAAAAAAGCCATCTGTTACAGTTTCCCACTACTCATGTTACTCACGACAGGTAATGACTCTCATTGTCTTCTGAACTGCGCTATGCGGTGTCCTAGAGCTCCTAGAGTCTCTAGGCCCTATCCTAGTATTCTCATGTAAGGATTGGTTTCGCACCAGCACCAAGATTATCGGTTTTATTCTCTTAACCCGATCCATGTAACAGATAGGTTCTTGACTCTATGGTTGATCCGCCTAGCGGATAGGATTAGAGTGTAAAGTATTTGTATTCGTAAAGAGCATAAAGTAGTAGATAGGAAATAATAGTAGATGGTTGCGTGAAGAGCTAATCCATCTGTAAAGACTGGGCCTTTATATAGGCCTCTTTCCGCAACTCTAACCCAGCCCTGGTTGTAACTTGTTCGGGCCAGGCCCTAGTCACGTAGCGGTACAATAGGAGCAGATGGCCTCGTGATCAACACGAAGCGAGCGCTGCTTGCTAAAGGAGGCTTTGAACGGGGTGTGATAGGAGATCAAAGAAGTAACCGTTCAACCAAGTATATTTAAGAATACTGTCGGTCGAAGTCTGCGGTTTCCATGGCGGGATTCAGCGGTCTTTAAATACAGCATATCGCTTATCTCCAGTATGAGCGATATTGCAAAACATTGTGTGTATCAACCGATAGCACACGAAACAATACAAGTATCAAA
>PYWC01000016.1:2248529-2279308 GCA_003182015.1 Tuber magnatum | reverse complement strand
AACTTCCTGTCGTACAATTACTCCACTTCGTAATTTCTCGTTTATCCAGTTCATGAGTTTTTCCTTGTAGGCTTCTGGGATCGAGTATGTTGGTTGGTTTCGTAGGTCGGTTGGATCCTTTAGCCAAATGTGGTGGCTAATCCTACGCACTGGGGGTAGCGTTTCAGTGACCTTTTCCGGGAATACATCATTGTATTCTTTCAACAATGTTTTTGAGGTGGCGTCTGACACAGCAGCTCGGAATTCCCCACTCGTTGGTTTGCATATCACACGTAGCTTGTCATCAGGAAATTCTACTGCTGTATCCCCATACCTGATAAGGGCATTGTGTCTTTTTAGGAACGGCATTCCGATCCGGGCGTCATACTTTGCCAAGTTTCCTACCAACATCTCCTGATTTTTCTATTTCTTTGTCCCGATTCCTATAGTTAGTCCACATTTCTTGTGGCTTGCAGAGCGGGATCCTTTCATAGCCATATTGACTGTTGTAGGTTGGGGTATGGGTTCCGTAGGGATGCCATGGGTAGGGATGAAGGTGGCACTAATTATGTCGCAGCCGATTGTTCCCGTGTCGAACAGTACCTTTGCTGGGTAGCCTTCTATGTGAATCGTTCCTTCAAGCGCGTCACGGGGCCTGATTGCCAGTGTCGGTTGTGTTCGCAGACTTTCCATTTCCACCGAGTTAATTTCCACTTCGTCATATTCAGTTGCTTCCACGTGATTTGTGCTTGTCTCTCGCTTAGTGGCCTTTCCCTTTCCTTTTTTGGCATAGCAATCCTTTGGGTAGTGCCCCTTTTTCCCGCATTCCAAACCTGTGCCTTCCTCGGGTCATTTCTGTTTCTTCTCCTTCTTGTCCTTTGAATCCTTGTGGTATGGTTTATCCTTCTTCGTACTGTCCCGCGATGATGATCCTTTGCTATTCCTTTGCCATGGCACATGGGTTCGGTAAACTCCTGTTTCATACAGGATAGCATCCTTCTGTTCAGCCCGTTTGACTATCTTGTCCAAGGAATCACCATCCTCCTCTGTGGGTTCTACCTCCTAACGTAGTCTGGAATGCATTGCTTCATACAATCTTTGTTTCAGCGTATACTGAGAGACTGTTCTGATAGGCAATTGTCCATGGTACATCAAGGGATTCGTCGCGACCAGGATTATTCTTTCTGTTTTGCCATTTCGTACTTGCTGGATATCCTGGAACCTTTTGTATGGTTCTTCCCTGTTTTCGCGAGGATTGGAATCTTTCTCTCAAGTACTTTATCAGGGTCATTCCTCGGATTTTTTTCCCACTCTCATAGTGGTTTATTGCTTGGTGGTATGCCTCCTCTGCCTTTCCGGTACAAAAACTTTCGAAGTACGCTCCGCTTCCTTCCTTGGTTTTGTCCACTCCATGTAGGGTAAGGTATTGCGAAGTTGTTATGACCCACCAGTCAAATACTTCACGTTTTAGGTCGTTCTTTTCGCCCGAGAATGAGGGTGGCAGTGGAAGTTTGATTTTAGGTCCTGCTCGCCCGGCCCCCTGGGCTGGGTGAGCCGGCGGATTCACCTTCGGACATATCGTGTTCGGATTCTTCGTTACCTGAACTGNAAATATTGTGCGTATCAACTGATAGCACACGAAACAATACAAGTATTAACCGATACTGTGAAACCAAACATAAAACATAACCTAGTACCCATACCGGTTACAGGTACTGTCAAATGACCAACTTTACCTTCTTTACTATCCTGCTTCTCCTCCCATCTTTGAACTAGCCCACACATTGAGTCTTCTATTACCCTTCTCCCATTGCGCTCTAGTTGGGCAGCCTTTTCCTGTACTAACTTTCATGTAGCTGGATCAATACTGCTTTGATCCTATCTGCTTGTAAGTTCAACCATATTCTGTTTAAACTTCCTGAACTCTTCATCAGTCCCACTCTTTTGGAGAGACTGAATTTCATTTTTCTATGGTAAGTATCTTAGTATCCCTTATATGTGATATTTTCACTGTATTGACTCACGGATCTTACTAAATTTATATATCTCAACAAGCTTTTTAATCTGTTGGCAGCAAGACTCAGAGCTATGCAAGATTGGCTGTGGCTGCTACCTCTGAAGTATCTCTGAAACCTTCTGTCGAAGTCTGCTGTTTCCATGGCAGGAATCAGCAGTCTTTAAATACAGCATATCACTTATCTTCAGTATGAGCGATATTGCAAAACATTGTGTGTATCAACCGATAGCACACCAAACAATACAAGTATCAAATGATACTGTAAACCCAAACATAAAACAATGTGTGTATCAACCGATAGCACACGAAACAATACAAGTATCAAACGATACTGTAAAAACAAATATAAAACAATGTGTGTATCAACCGATGGCACACGAAACAATACAAGTATCAACTGATACTGTGAAACCAAACATAAAACAATGCAACATAAACCCTAGTAACCCGTACCGGTTACACTGATCCTCAAATGAGGTCAGGTGCGAAATCCATCACCTGACTCAAACTAGTCATGTGCGCAAACATAAAGCATCCCATGACCTCTAAATGACGTCATGTACGAAAATATAAATCAAACGCAACATAAATCAAGGGCATAAACAAACCACATGACCTACTAACGAGGTCACATGCGAAACATAAACGTGTCTGCCTTGCCGGTAAGCCTTACCGGCCAGCCTAGACTCTCCCCATGAAGTTAATCGTACGTCATGTATGAAATGCAATCAACCATAATGTGCCCTATAACCTCCTAAACAGGTCATGTGTGTAAAACCAATTTCATCATAAACAAGCCCCATGACCTACTGACGAGGTCATGTGGGTGAAAGAGTAACTTAACTGCATGACATCTAAATAACGTCATGTGTAAAACCTGTTCCTTGTCGCCGTTGGCTGGCTAGCGCTCCTCTAGCCAGACCATGACACCAGCACTATCTTGCTATTTGAGTCCATGTTGATGGAGGTACCAGATGTATTACCAGAACTTTACAAATGCTAGTGTGTCAATATCAGTATATTCACTTCTATTTAAGAGAAACAAAGAGAGTGACAAAAGATTAAGTAGAGATTGAGATTGTCTAATAAGAAAAGAATGAATAGGTCTAATAGAGAACTCACAGGAAAATAATAGCAATATACAGAGTTTTTTATAGACAGTTGGAGAGAAAACAACAAGAAAAAACTGAGGAAGATAAAGTAATGAAATGTAATAAATCCACCATGATCCTGACTCTTCAAACAAGATATAAATAGATCAAGTATCACAACTAGTATCACAACTAATATCTAACACTTTAGATTTTACCATCCTTCTGTAAAGCTTCTAAAATTATCACAAGCTCCTCTTTTCTTGCTTTTTACTCTAGGAAAGTATTATGAGATTGGTGCTCACTTTGTTTGCAAATCTCATCTGTAAGACCATGAATTTCTTCCATCAGATCCTCATACTTCTGATCATGCTTTGCTTGTAGCTTCTCTAATTCTTCCTTATCCTCTCTCTCATTCCTGCCAAAAAGTCATCCAATAATCACTCTATACCTTTGACAGCTTTATTCTTAAGCTTCTTGGTTGGTGGTACTGTAACATGTTCAGGCTGAGTCCTAGTCACATAGCAGTGCGATAGGAGCAGATGGCTTCTTGGTCAACAAGAAGCGAGCACTGCTTACTAAAGGAGGCTTCGAGAGCGTGTAATAGGAGATCAAAGAATTACCTGTTCAACCAAGTATATTTAGAATACTGTCAGTTGAAGTCTGCTGTTTCCATCGTGGAATTCAGCAGTCTTTAAATACAGCATATCATTTATCTCCAGTATGAGCAATATTCCAAAACCTTGTGTGTATCAACTGATAGCACACGAAACAATACAAGTATCAAACGATACTGTGACACTAAACATAAAATATTGTGTGTATCAACTGATAGCACATGAAATAATACAAGTATCAAATGATACTGTAACACTAAACATAAAATATTGTGCGTATCAACTGATAGCACACGAAACAATACAAGTATTAACCGATACTGTGAAACCAAACATAAAACATAACCTAGTACCCATACCGGTTACAGGTACTGTCAAATGACCAACTTTACCTTCTTTACTATCCTGCTTCTCCTCCCATCTTTGAACTAGCCCACACATTGAGTCTTCTATTACCCTTCTCCCATTGCGCTCTAGTTGGGCAGCCTTTTCCTGTACTAACTTTCATGTAGCTGGATCAATACTGCTTTGATCCTATCTGCTTGTAAGTTCAACCATATTCTGTTTAAACTTCCTGAACTCTTCATCAGTCCCACTCTTTTGGAGAGACTGAATTTCATTTTTCTATGGTAAGTATCTTAGTATCCCTTATATGTGATATTTTCACTGTATTGACTCACGGATCTTACTAAATTTATATATCTCAACAAGCTTTTTAATCTGTTGGCAGCAAGACTCAGAGCTATGCAAGATTGGCTGTGGCTGCTACCTCTGAAGTATCTCTGAAACCTCAGCCCATTTTGCAACCATCCTCTCTTGCCCACAGTTAATTGAGTCTGTTGCCAGAACCTGGCAGACAAGGGCAGAATCCATCCAGCCTATCCACTTTGTTACTCTTCCAGCTCCACTTGCTCTATGTCTTCCACCACCTCTCTGCTGTTTGGGTATAGCATTAGCCGCTACTCATTGTTGGGCTTCTGATACATGGGGGACCAAAGTAGGGGAATCCGATATGATGATTGGGTCACTTGCGATAGGAGGTCAATTCTTGTCCATTTTGTTGGTATTTGAAGGGTCATCCTGTAGTTGTTCTGTCTTGCTTCTTTTTTCTTTTTTACCTTTTCACGTTGGTTATCCTGCCGGATTCTCCAGGTGTTTAAACCTATCTTTTGAACCACGGCCAGGTCTCCATGCAGACCTAGGTGGCCAAGACAAATTGAATAACATATGTTCCTAGATTTAATTGGCACCTAGGTCCCACTGCGCAAACCCTCTATTGTCGAACTGGGTATCCTTAGCGGAGCTTGATCTCTTCATACAAGCGTATTGGCCTTATAATACAGCAGATTAACAGGAGCTTGGGGCTTCTTGATACTATCATAAAGCCCCCCCCCTGTTTTCTATGCTACTTAAAAGGCTCTTCCCTTCCTGACAGCAGTTAGAGCGATCTTCTCATTCCTTCTCCACCCAGTACCAGGCTTCCCGGGTAGCCTCTATCTCAAAACGGACATTAGGACCCTGCACGGGGATACTCAATTTGACCAGCTAATACGGCGGCAGCGCAATGTCCAGCAAGTGAACCTCCTTTTCACCAAGAATTCTCTCTAGTGACTGCGCGCAGCAGCAGGAGTAGGAGCATTCAAAAGCTGCTTATTAGGATCTCATTGTTGCTTCGCTGGGGAGCTATGATGGAAACGAGCTTTGGATTTTAAGTAGTGAAACCCCTTCGGCAAGTTTATCATACGGATGTTCGTCGTACGCTGGCACATTAGCGTTGTAGCTGTGCGTGGCCGGAGAGAGAATGAACTTGATTGCTCACATGCACAAGAGTGGGCCTGCACCCCGGATAAGGGGACGGGAGAGAAACGGGGGAGAGAAAACGAAAGAAAAGCTAAGATCAGCGATATGTGAAAAGCACGGGACGACGTAACAGAAGAGGGAGACATCAGAAATAATGAGAAGGCGGCATGCCATAGTTGAGTAAGGTACAGCAGTGAAGTCGCGAGAAGAACGGGGAGGTAAGAAGGAATCGGGGGCAGTCTAACGGCAAAATAAAAGACGGTAGCGAGGGGAATCAGTTTCAAAAAGGCACTAGTCTGTATGATACAAGGGATAATCACTAACTCTAACAAGGAGCGCGAGTGATATTTAGTGATGATTATAGACCTCACGTCTGACCCTCTCTTATCTAGCCTAAGAATTTACAAACACAAGAATGTACAGCGTAAGAAATTAATTAGGGTTAGGGGTAGACTTCCAGTCTCCCGGGAATAAAGATATCACCACTGTCATCAAATTCTGAATTCTATCGTCACAAACCCTCACAAACCCCTTGTTTTTTTAATCAGAACAGGCCCAGAATATCCTCGTTAGCTTTTTTCCGTTGTTGTTGTGGTGGAAGCGCCGTTTGAGAACTGAGATTCAATCCTTCGAATCCATCTGATACCCCACCGCCTGTATTGCCGTTTGCGGGTACTGCAGATTCCGTACCGAATAAGCTGAGAAGGTCGTCCAGATTGTTACCCGTACCAGTAGTAGGTGATGCCGGTGAAGACACACGAGCAGGGGAGTCTGTAACAAGCGATTCTAGGCCCCCTGGTGGAGGTGTTTGAGTAGATGCACTTGCGGGTGCTGCCCCGTCAAAGTCAATATCAAGCAGATTTTCCATGTTTTGCCCTTTGGCGACTGCAGAAGCTTGTATGGGGTTTTCACGGGCGTTCTGTAGTTGCTCTCTGTAGAGGTGGTCAGCACCGGGATAAATTGTTAGAGTGTGAGATCTCACTCTATAGCCCTCTTCTGAACAGCGTCGGCTCCAAATCTTCCTTGCCCAACAAAAGTTGCTGCAGGCTTGTGATAAACGGAAGCTAAAGTTGATATCTCCCCGAGCAGTTCCTCGAGAAGCCCTGCTGGTAGCGATTGGATTGTGGAGGTAATGGGCGGTTTGTCGGAAAGAACGATGTTCTATGATAAGGTTAGTAATGGTGAGTTTATGCCATTGGGGATAATGCACCGAGCTCACCTTGGACACTTCAGGGTCTTTAGAGAGCAAGCGCCAGTAGACGTATGCTCGATCCCGGATATCTGGATTGTCGCATTCTGAAGTTGCGCTTTGAAGAATTTGTTGTACGACTGCTTGAGATTGTGGTTTCTTCAAGAAGAGCTTCACGCCAGCTGTTAACAGTTGCAGTTGTACCTGAGTATATTCGTCCTTGAAACCTTCCGTAAAAGTTTGCAGTAACTCATCAGCATTATTTATTTTTTCGGCATATTCACCGATGACCCAGATCAGCGATCCTCTAGCATTTGGCTCATCGAGCTCATCCAAACTTTCACAAAGCTTAGGGATAATCCCCTCATACCCGGGATATTTCCGGAATATATCCTGTTTCGTGTTAGCTGGACAGATGCTTTGAGATACTGCTAAGGACCGTAAAACTTACTTTGATAACGACAATTGCCTCTTGGACAACATAGTTCACCTTGGTGTTGATCAATTCTAGCAGCACATTGACACATTTGCTTGCAGCACCATCTATCTTGATTGCGCACTGCCCAATAGCTCGTACCGCCCGCCGCACGAAGTCCATATCTACCTCAAGTGCGTATTCTTTTAATTCTGAGAGAAGCTGGTCGACATTCTTTTCATTGGCGATCCGAATCATGATTTCAAGCTTCTCCAGCTTAACGTAGGGTGGATCATTGTATTTACAGAAGAAGACCCGCATTTCTTTCGTAAGTATATCTGGTTGTTTTTGAAGGAGGAGATTGATGTTTCGTAGTGCAACGTATTGTACCTCGGGCTGAGAAGATACGAGAGTAACTAGATGGTATTAGCTAAAACTCCTAACTCCCAATGCGAAATTGTCTCACCGAGAGGCGGTGCCATTTTCCGAAGATACTGGCGACATAGCTCTGCGCTGATCACCTTCATGTGTAGAAACACCACCTTTACGGCAGCAAGTACCACACTAGGGTTCACGTGCTGAAACTGTGGCACAACTCTTTCACAGATATGTTCGGCTTCCTTCACGTCCGCCGCCTTATACTCGGCAAGAGTGGTGAGAATGGTTATTCTACCCCATCTATTGTTTAATTATTTTCCTCCGTTAGTTTATGGGGGTACAAGCGGGAGCAAAACGCATCATGGAACCCTACTCTGTGCACTCGTTCAAGGCCATCAATAGTTTCTTGAGGATTGCGGGTGTGACAGCTAGGGCTTCCGTCTCTGGAGCGGCCTCATTGATCTCCGCAAGAGCTGTGACGGAATTTGCAACCACCTGGCGGGCAAAGTTTAGCAAACGCTGGAGCCGCTATCTAGGGAGGCCTCTTACCATGGGATTTGAATCACCAATCATCTCCTGGAGCGTCGTAAGGAATCCATTCTCCAAACATAATGATGGGCTAAGGTCAAAAAGCTTTGCCACGCAGATAGCTGCCGTTTTTCTTACGTACGGACTCTCATCCTATCATCAGATATCATTAGCCTAACTTTCTTATTCTAATGTGACATACTTGCTTACCTTTAGCGTTTTCCGCAGCGGCTCTTCCATATAGTCAACAATCTTGTCAACGCGAATACAGCCCATAGTCCTGATAGCTAACGCTCTTATCAATGGATTTGGGTCCTCCGAATCCTATAATCCTAGAGATTAGAACCTTCTGATGCAGAGTCCATGGATTTGACAAACCTGTACAAATGTGTTGACGGCTAGAATGCAGAGATCTGGATGTGTCTTTGCATAGTTCCTGGCACATAATATTAGAATTCCATACGCACATAGACCGCTTGGTGGAGGGACGCGAACATTAGGTAGAGGTAAACGAGCTTCTTCTGATCGAGATCGCCAGTAGCCTAATCGTGGCGTTAACAGTACACTCTCACAAGAAAGGTTGTGAGAGCCGCACCATATTTTTGATAATGTCCGGAAACAGAGCAGACACATCTTTCCCCAATGTCATAGCAGCAATGGTGTTCCTGATCGCATCCTTCCTATGAACAAACCATCTTAGCAAATCGCTACCAGAGACTAAGGAAAAAAGACGAAGCCCCCAACCAACCTCTCGTGGGCGAACTGTGAATTCAAACCAGTCCTCAGCTCAAAGGTTTCTCCCTTTCGTGGGGCAACCGGGAACATGCTTCTGATTCTGTTGGCCGCCATGGCGGTGTTGGATGGAGGAGTTGGTTACTGGGTGGAATGAACGTTGTTTGTATTGATAATAATAACAGCCCCAGAGGATATTGATTGACTGAGCTGGAACTTGGCAAGGTGGAGTCGGTATTGAAGCTTGTGCTTGTTGGATCGGGGGTGGGTGGGGTGTAAACTGGGAATGTACGATAAGTCAATGTATGGTTGCGGTCAGCCCCCATCTGAAACGTGGACCAGATAGGGACAGGTAGCAACCGGAGCTCATTAAATTATGATACTTGAATCCCCCACTGCGGCGTGTTTAGCTGCAGGGTAACATCTTGCAACCACTCTGGAATCCACCATCGCTCAAAACCCACCGGTATGATCTGGCAACTAGGAGATAACCCCAATTATCCATCTCTGAGTTTACAACAGGATCCATTATGGTGAGTTGTATTTCTTTATTTCAGAACTTTGCTCGGAAATTAATTGCACCTAGGCCTCATTTGAGCTTCCAAATTTGCGAAAGCTATTCGCTGCTTCACGGAGCGAACAGGAAGAAAGTGCCTACAGCAGGACTGCGGTTGGTCAAGCCCAAGACATTACCTGCAATGAGAAATACAAACTAATATACCACGGATGAAACCAAGTTTTACAATCTACTATTCTTCGTAACCTCTATCGCTGCCTTCAGCTATGCTGCGCAAAGACTCGCGCCCACGAAAGTATTGAACCGGTAGATACCGTCTCGATGTTATAACAGTGGACCACTCTGCAGAGAAAAACATGTTATGATATGAGCCACACAATAATACCCTTACCCCGCAAAACTTAAATCGGTCCGAATGTCCATAGTCCCTAATCCAACATAAATACCAGGCAAACTATCATACAAGAACCTGAGCAGATTGCAAAATGAAACAGGACAGGTCTTGATCATTAATTGTGACAGGATATCAGTATCAGAAAAGAAAGAGGGGTATAATAAAAGAACGGTATATTAGTAAATAGCATCAATCAGAATCGCTTTGGTCATCGAGGAAAGCAAGATCTTCCATTCCACGGATTTGCTGCACTCAAAGTTAGAATTCAGATACTGGAAGAGAAAGGAGTAAAGTGAACCTTTTTCTCTGCGGTTGACACAGTTGGAGCGCTCCTAGTTGACCTGGTATTTACTCTACCATTGTCCATTTTCGCCCATCCAGCCCCTTCTTGGACAGCCTCAACTTCGGCCTGTAGCTCTCGCTCTTCTTTGATTTTTTTGGCCTTTTCATTGGAGTATCTGGGTGTCATGCCTACATCTGTGAGTAGGCCTGTGAGGTGTTTGATTTTCTCCTTAGGAGTTTCAAACTTCGCCAATTCTTTTGACCAAAATTTGCGGATCTAATGAAGAGTCAGGGAGTTTTGACATACAATCAAGTGGATAGTACATACACCACACTTGAGCAACCACTGTTGAAGCGTTTTTATCTTTTCCTCGTCAGGACTTAGGTTACTATCTGCCTTGGACTATTCGATGTTAGCAGAGTTACTACCAAATTTCCTTCACACATCACCTACCGACCCCTTCTTCGGTTTCTCTTTCGAGCGTGACTTGGACACTTTGGCTTTCCCTTGCTTTTTGCTGCTGCCTGCGCCCGGATCTTGAGACCTCGACTTCTTTAGTGGTGTCGGGTCCAATACCACGGACATTTCACTTTCATTTCCAGAGGCTCCATCAACAACAGGGGCTTCTCCTGCCGAAAGTTTGGTCCCTCCATTTTCAGCATTTCCTCCCTTTACCGCTACCTCGTGCGTTTTCTTAGCCTTTTTAGGGGTAGTAGATTTTGCTGAACTCTTTGTTCTTTTTGCTACCTTCTTAGGGAACGTATCCAACTCGGAAAATTCGCTCTCACTTGCCCGCTTAGCTGTGTCTTCCTTGGAAGCCTTCGCTTCTACCTCTTCATCTTCACCACCATCTCCATCTTCAAGTATAGAAGGTCTCGCTACTGCTTTGCGGGCGACGCTCTTAGGAGAGGTTACACCTTTTGCCTTTTTTGCTCGTTTTTTTGGATATTCGGTCGCACCGTCGCCAGGCCCGTCCTCCACCTTTTTTACTCCTGAGGCTCGCTTCTTAGTAGGTTTCTTTGTGGCCTTGACTGGGGATTGTTTTTCTGGGGTAGGTTCTCTTTGTGAAATTGGTGGCTCCGCGGCTTCTGCCAGAGCGTTTTGTTTACCCTAAGGGACGCGTTAGTTGTAAACCAGAGACCGTGAGTATTAATAGTGTTGGGGCGATAAACATACTGCCTCGTCCTCAATGATTGACTTAGATTCTGCTTTCCAAAACGAGTTCTGTTTCAAGAAGCCGTCGCCCAGGTTGAGCTCATCTTCAACGCGGGCTCTGATATATTTGACAGTCGTTCTAGAAGGGTCTTCAGCAAACTGTTTCTGGACAGCATTGCGAAGCGCAGTAGTTATAACTCCAGTGTCAGGGGCTGAGTCGATAGAGCTAAGACCGCCGTCGCTATCCATAGTGAATCTTTTTTTTTTGGTGGTGTAGAACTCGTTCTACGAGATTGAGAACCTCGGGATGACTTGGTCAGTGAGGATCGGGAATCCGCACAAGCGATGTTTCACGCCAAGAGTCTTCCCAATGAAGCTAGACCATAGCCACAGGGCAAAGAGTATGGTAAGGGACATCTGCAGCCGGAGCGGGCAGACAGTCATCATAGCTTAGTAATGGTATGTTAATATGCCAATAACCGGCCTGGATACAGGTTAATTGCTTAATAAAGGCCCATTAATTGGTTGTGCTAAGAAAATGAACAGTAATTAACATTCTTGAGACATTTACCTGCTCTAGCCAAACATTTACCTAATTTTAAACTCTGATAATTCCATGAAAACTTGAGGTATTCTATTTCTCTCTCTATTAGTATGTAGAGAATCGTCTACTATATTACTTGGTAGAGCCACAATCCTCACTAGAGTGGTTGTTGAAAATCCTTTGGGGTTTGAAGTTGCGCAATATTATCTTGGCAAAGCACTCCGGCTACAGAAGTCCCTCACCATCATGTTGGGCCTTCAGCCACACTTCCCTGCTGATTTGAGGCTCTTATCGATACCGATAGCTCAAACCAGCGTCACACAAGCGAGGGGCATCGCTTGTGTGTTGCACCGAAAGATCTCCCAAGCTTATTTGCTCCGTCGACTGAAAACACAAGCAACTCTCGGTACGGTATTGGAACCGCTGCTTGCATATACCTCGTCCCGTACTAGTAGTCCGCATACCCATCACTCTTTCAATGCTGTCCCCACGACTCTATATCCTCAACGTCGCTAAAGACCCCACGGAAGCCAGTCGGATATCGAGAGAGTCCGCAAAACGTGTGTACAATTGTACGCTCAAGATCTTATCCAACATCAACTGACAGTACAATTTAATATTATAGAAATCCAGGATAAAGAACTCAAGCTTCTAGATCTTGTTCAATCTCTCGGGGATTATTTGACAGACGACGACAAAACTACTAGAGCAAAAGCCATCGGCTACCTCTCTTCGGTCTTGGGATATTTAGACCCTAAGACATTATCGCGACAGCAAGGTTTCAATCCCTTCCTTGCGAAAACCTTCCTTACATGACATTGTTACGTCAATCTAATATGTTTCAAAGTGGCCGTGATTGCGCAGTTTCTTTGCGATCGTTTAGAGGACGAAACTGGTCTTAAGGAGACGTCTCAGGGCCTCTTCGCCCTTCAAAAGTCATCGAGATTCGGAAAGGAGGAGGCTATCCTTGTTTCGTCTGCGTACGATCTCCTATAATACTGGGGTTAGTGAGCTTGTACAGTAAAGGGCTAACCCGTGCAAAAGTATATGCAAAGTAGATCTACAGAAACATCCACAGGGAACCCGTTTTGCGGTTTTAAGCTTGATTGACGGTTTAATGGCAAACCAGCGTGATGGTACGTACGGTGATACCTGGGGCTGGAAGTCAATGTTCTGACAGCCCGCTTACAGCATTAAGGGCCATTGGCGGAAAATTCGTCACTGGCTTTGCTGAATTAGTCGGTGGTGAAAAGGATCCACGGAATCTGATGATTGTCTTCTCTGTTGTTAATGTGATACTCGTTGAGTTTGATATCGTGCCGCACATTGAAGTCAGTGATGAAGTTATCCGGCAGGTTTTCCCAAGCTAATTTTTATCCCAGATACTCTTCGACGTGGTCTATTGCTATTTCCCGATAACATTCAAGCCGCCACCAGACGACCCGTACGGAATAACAGCCCAAGACCTTAAGCTTCGGCTGAGAGAGTGTATTGCTTCAACAAAGTACTTCGCAGGACACGTATTTCCTCAGCTTATCGAGAAATTGGATTCAACCTCCCTGAGTGTTAAGGTCAGTGCCATCCATTTGATACCAGCCCTATTGAAGTGTGGCTCACGACCTGTTTAACCATGTAGAAAGATGTTCTTCAAACTATAGCTGCTTGTGCTCTCTCATATGGCCCGCAAACAATATCAACACATTCTACGCAGTTATGGGATGCTGTTAAATTCGAGGTTCTCAACTCCACAGAAGAAGATGAACTTGCAACCGAAGCTTTATCAGTCATTCGAGCTATTGCGGAGACGCTCTCCTTTGGTTTAAAATTCTCAACTCCCACAGTCTCCCCGTTGGCGAGATATCTCAGCGGCATAGTCAAAGAGTGCCTAAAACTTCTACAGGAACCTCAGCAAAAGCAAGCCAAGTCCGCCGGAAAAATCCTCTCCAAATCGGCAACAGCCAGTACTGTAGCACACACATTCATAGTAGAAAAGACTATGCCGGCACTACTCTTAATACACGGCGATGCAGACGGCTTAGCCAAGCAACGGGCACTTATGGAGATCTTGAACTTGTTGTTTCAGTCTACCCTTCAGATATTTGGAACATGGGGAGATTTAACAGCAGAGCAGGTGCTCCCAAACCCCTTTACGGAATACACCGACAAGTTATTTGAAATGTATTCGCAAGCGCTTATGGGCAGTTTGCGGGAGGAGTTGAGTTTGAGAATCACGGCTTTAAAGGGATTGGTCCTGCTATGCAGGACTCGAAGGTTATTTCAAGAGAACGAAATAGGTATGGTCGTGCAATACCTTGATCAGGTCTTGCTAGAGGTCAAAGAGAAGGAAGAAATCAAAGAACTGGCACTCCAGGGATTAAAGGATATCTCAAAGATAAAGCCAAACCTCATTATGGACATAACATTCCCCGCATTTATGGCACAACTTCCCGATTCCGAAAAGGAGGCAGATCCATCAAAGCCATATACTGCGACGTTGGAAGCACTAGCCAAATTAAGCTTGGGAAGATCTGTGTTCCAAGTTCTCTTAACCCGGCTTTTGAACAAGCTTGACACTGTTCTCAGAGGTAAAGTAGAAGCATACCTGTTCACTCAAACCATCAAAGCTGATCTAGTAAATAGGAAAATCTGGCCCAATGTATCCCCAAGCAATTCTTTCCACGCTTTTGTATGTTCTACAGAAAAAGCCTGAGAGTAGTCAGGAAGATATAAAGACGTACTTCACTCGACTAGTCGTCCCTCTACTCACAAAAACAATAATTCCGGTAGTTGACAATTCCAGCGAATTTCAGGACTTCCGGATATTGACAGACGATTCCATTCTGGATGTTACTGGCCGTCTGTTTAACATTATCATTAGATCATTGGGTTTCGAGGAACAGATAAACGTTTCACGGCAGTTAATCAATATTTTCGTACTCGGGATTCCTAGCGACTATATACCCATTACGCATGCCGGGATTGTTGCACGCGATTTCAAGCCCTTGCAGCAAGCCGCAAACAAAGATCAAGCTAGGTGTACTATTTTGTTCACTTATGCATTAGCGGGGTTGAGGCGGGAGGTTCGGCCCTGTTCTAGAATTTCACAAAACGGGCGCTAACCATTGTCTCATCCCATAGGTAGCGTTAACCACCTTGTCTCTCCCAGGTCTTATCCAACAGAATGTTGAGCTTGCTACCCAAACGGCTCACCCCGCCCAGAGGATGGCGCACGTATATCTCGTTGCTCTATTGGCGAACAAATGGATGACAAAGCCAGGCGATTCCGATCTCCTTCAAAAAATTACGGTTAATCTCTTGGAATCAGTTTCCAGCTCTATATTAGGCTCCCCGGAGTATGACAACCTAGTTGGACAAAAACTGCAGATTGTTCTTTGGATTACGAAGGCTATAGTAGTCCGAGGTGACAAGTATGGAATGGAGGTAGCCGAGGAGGTAGTAAAATTGCTTGGTGACAAAAATTATGGGCAGACAGCGAGCAAAGGCTTTGCAGTATTGCTCGGTAACGATGAGTTTATCGCCAAAAACAATTACGCCATTCTTAGGCCCCTGACAAAACAGAAGATTTTCACATTTTGTGTGCCGAAAATCGTGGAAGGCTTTCGCGTTGCTGATACAAGTATTCTCAAGAGCCCATTCACTGAAATCTTGTGCTTTTGATCACAAAACTGACCTCTCTCTGCAGCTACAAAACCCAACTATCTTGTTGCACTTTCTAACATCCTAAGGAATACGCCTCCCGCAGTTATCCTTCCGGAACTTGGAAGGCTTCTTCCTCTCCTTCTCCAATCCTTGGACCTTCCTGACCCTAACGTCAAATCAGCTACCATTGAAACTTTACTCATCACTGTCACAGAGTCTGCCGACGCGATGAAAGAGCATATATCATCTTTGAGTGCGAGGCTATTAAATACCTGTACGAACCGTGAAGAAAACCCACCGAGGATTAGATCAGCAGCACTACGGTGCTTGAGGACTTTTCCTGGAGCTATTAGGACCGAGTTGTTGCTTCCGTACAGGGGACAGGTAATTCGAAGTTTGGCCACAGTCCTCGATGACCCGAAGCGGAGTGTTAGGAAGGAGGTAGGTTTGGTTCTATCATGAAATTTTTTTATTGAGAGACTAACGCCTATGGCTCATAGGCGGTCGACTGTCGGGCAAAGTGGTATTCTTTAGACGAGCCGGAGTATTAGGATAGATTTGAATTTTGCGGGAATTCCTGCGTCTTTCCTCAGTACGCAAAATGGTGTTACATACCGGTAACTGTTAACTTAGGTCTCGGGAAAGACTTTCTCGACCCCCACAACATAGTAGAGAGTTTGCGCATAGGATCCAGGTGACTTGGCGGTCGGGTTACAACAGCTGAGTGCAATGTGAGGTGTTGATAGCCAGAGCAGAGAATGTAGAATCAATATTATTACATGACTATCGTATTTTTCATATTGTTTATTTCTCTCAGAGCTGCTTTGCACTTAGCTCTCCTTGGTATCCATAGAAATATGTTGGTGTTGTATATTTTTGACATTGTTACCTAAAAACTTACTCTAGGTCTTTAAAGTTGACTTTTGGGCCTTGACCAGGTGCATTTGGGCACCCAGGTCTCCAAGCCTTTTAGCATAACATATATTAATGAAATTTACCGCCACCTAGGTCTGCGTGCGCAAACTCTCTAGTTATGATAATAATAATATTATCATATAGTGCAAAGTGTCTATAGCCTGTACCTCGCTGGGTGCACCCATGTAATGCTTGTAATGAGTGAGGGTAAGGGGTTATAAATACCAATAATTAATTTCAAAGGTTGAAGGTTCAACTCTCACTGATGTTGTATATTTTAAAATTAGTTAATAAGCTGCATCAATAGAGCAAAATAGGCTTAAAATATACACTATCAGCAAGAGTTGAACCTTCAACCTTTGAAATTAATTTTTGGTATTTATAACCCCTTACCCTCACTCATTACAAGCATTACATGGGTGCACCCAGCGAGGTATGATACAGGCTATAGACGATTTGAACCATACATCATAATAATATTATTATAGCATTTCTTTAAACTTCCATGTTATACTTCTAGGGCTTGAGGTTTTGAGGTGCTCTGTGTATTTTATGGTCTAGAGAGAGTTAGCCTAATATCCAGTGAGTGTATGTGACTCTTGACGTATTCACGGCGCACGATTCCTTAACTTCTGTGGGTCCTATATCATTATTTCCATTTCTCTTGCGTAACATTACAATCTGCTATGGTATTTTGATAGGTGGTGCTCAAATGATTCGCAACTTTTAGGGTTTGTGTCAAGATCTCGTTTGATGTTCGCGTTTACCGGGGAGTAAAAATACCGTGCTGACAGCTGCCGCGTAAGCATTTATCAGAACGCTCCCGGTGTTCAGGACACTCATGCGAACTTTCCAACTTAGTGCTCTCTCGGAATATTAGCAGCATCTTTCTGAGCCATTCAACGTCGTAACGATCTCCACGTCTCTTCTTGCACTTCCTCCTTTTACCTTCTCACCCTTTTATCTGAACTCGATACCCGAAGCTGAGGAGAAGGATCTCTTCTGCCCAGTGTATTCCTTCTACGTTTAGAAATACCTCCCCCTTTCCTTCCTGGCCTCGACCCCTCTCCCTAACAATCCATCATGCAGTCTATGCTTACCAAGGTATTACTCGCTCTTTGAATCTCCAGTGGAGGGAATGAAATCACTTATTCTACAAAATAGTTCGAATCTAAATCTTCACGAGCGAAAGGCATTGCATTTCATCCTAAACGGTTGCTCTCCCCGCCGTCTTTCTTTTTCAGAGCGCCATCTTTTTTGATAATTTGTCGTTTACTAATTCTGTGAAATTGAAAATTAATTTAGGCCATGGATCCTTGTCTCACTTCACACCTCGACAATCCAGCTTTGGGACTACCGCATGGGAACGCTGATAGATCGGTTCGAGGAGCACGATGGACCTGTTCGGGGAATTGATTTCCATCGCACTCAGCCACTATTTGTATCGGGGGGTGATGACTACAAGATTAAAGTCTGGTCCTATCAGACCCGCCGTTGCTTGTTTACCTTGAATGGACATCTCGATTATGTTCGGACCGTATTTTTCCATCACGAGCTTCCCTGGATTCTGTCCTCCTCGGATGATCAGACAATCCGCATATGGAATTGGCAGAATCGGTCGTTGAGTATGAAGCTCTATGCTTTTTGGGTTGGACTTGCGATCTTTTGTGGGTTCCCGGCTGATAGTGCCTATTAAATTAGTTTGCACCATGACTGGTCATAATCATTACACTATGTGTGCCCAGTTCCACCCTAAAGAGGATCTAATAGTCAGCGCTTCTCTAGATCAGAGCGTCCGTGTATGGGATATCTCGGGGTTACGGAAGAAACATTCGGCACCTACATCAATGACATTTGAGGATCAGATGGCCCGCGCAAATACAAACCAGGCAGACATGTTTGGGAATACGGATGCGGTGGTGAAGTTTGTGCTGGAGGGTCACGACCGAGGTGTCAATTGGGTCTCCTTCCATCCTACCTTGCCATTAATCATCTCAGCTGGCGATGACAGGAATGTAAAGCTATGGAGAATGAGTGGTAGGTGGCGAATTGCGTAGTTTTGGATTTACTGAGAGCGCAAAAAGCTAAGTTGCTATCTGTGCAGAAACCAAGGCTTGGGAAGTCGACACCTGTAGAGGCCACTTTCAAAATTCATCGGCTTGTCTCTTCCATCCTCACCAAGATTTGATCCTATCGGTAGGGGAGGACAAAACAATTCGGGTTTGGGATCTGAATAAGAGGACTGCCGTGCAGTCTTTCAAACGAGAAAATGATAGATTCTGGGTCATTGCCGCCCACCCAGAGATTAACTTATTCGCGGCTGGTCACGACAACGGCGTGATGGTCTTCAAGCTAGAACGGGAGAGACCGGCATATGCGATCCACCAAAACAGCCTCTTCTTCATCAACAAGGAGAAACATGTGCGGTCTTTTGATTTCACGCAAAACATTCAGAGCCCGTCTATGTTATCCTTGAAGAAATTGGGCGCACCTTGGGTTCCACCCAGAACACTGTCTTACAATCCCGCTGAACGTTCAATTTTGGTCACGTCTCCCACGGACGGAGGAATCTATGAGCTTATCAATTTGCCGAAGGATGCTTCTGGTGCCGTTGAGCCAACTGACACTAAGCGAGGTGCTGGAAACTCCGCGGTATTCGTTGCCCGAAATCGTTTCGCAGTCTTTAATTCAAGTTCGCAAACCATTGACATTAAAGATCTCTCGAACTCTACTACTAAGACGATCAAAACACCCACTAGCATCAATGATATATACTTTGGTGGCACGGGCTGTCTATTGCTCTGCGCATCCTCGACTGTCATTCTCTACGATATCCAACAGAAGAAGACTGTTGCTGAATTGGCTGTATCTGGCGTTAAATACGTCGTGTGGTCAAATGATGGACTCCACGTGGCTTTGCTTTCAAAACACAATGTTACTATTGTTACGAAAACTCTTGAACAAGTTTCCTCTCTCCATGAGACTATCCGTATCAAGAGCGCGACCTGGGATGATGTCGGTGTGCTCTTATATTCCACCCTGAACCATATCAAATACACTCTATTGAATGGGTGCGCTATCTTACTTCCTCCCAGGTTTACATGAACATACACCTAACAATGGTATTCTTGCAGTGATAACGGGATCATTCGTACTTTAGATGAGACTATATACCTTACTAAAGTTAAGGGGAGAAGTTTGTTCTGCCTTGACCGCCAGGCAAAACCGAAGCTTTTGGACATTGATCCCACCGAATATAGATTCAAGCTTGCTCTAGTCAAGAGAAACTATGACGAGATGCTTTCTATAATTAAGACCTCCAACCTTGTTGGACAAAGCATTATCTCTTATCTCCAAAAAAAGGGATATCCAGAGGTGAGTGATAAATTCTGTACGCTCTCGAGTTGAGGCAATGCTGAACCTCCTAGATTGCCCTCCAATTTGTACAAGACCCGCAGACTAGATTCGAACTGGCTATTGAATGCGGAAATCTTGAGGTTGCGGTTGAAATGGCCAAGGAGCTGGATCGTCCGAAGCTCTGGACCAGGCTTAGCGCGGAGGCTCTAAATCAAGGTAACCACCAGGTTGTCGAGATGGCCTACCAGAAACTCCGGAGCTTTGACAAACTTTCATTCCTGTACCTTGTCACCGGAGATACAGAGAAGCTCAACAGAATGGCAAAGATCGCCGAGCACCGCAATGACTATACCGCCAGATTCCAAAATGCTATCTATCTCGGGGATGTGGAGACTAGGATCCAAATGCTTAAGGAGATTGATCTATGTGAGAACTTCCTCTTTTCTTCCCACCCCGATGCGCTGACTTTTGTTCGCCGCAGATCCTCTTGCATATGTGACTGCGAAAGCTCATGGACTTAATGAGGAATGTGAGGCGATCCTCGAAGCTAGTGGCTTAACAGAGCAGGACATCAGGATTCCTGAGATTAGTGTACCTATCTCACCCCCCAGAGCTATAGTTCCCACACATCAAACGAACTGGCCTCTTCGGGCTGCTTCTCAGTCATTCTTCGAGAAGGCTTTGTTGGGTCAGGTTGAGTCAATGACGATTGAGGATGAAGCACCTTCTGGAACGAATGGCTTTGGTACGGGTGAGGATGCTGATGATGGAAAAAGGTTTAATGGAGATCTCTTGGATGTGGAGGGAGAAGAAGATGCTGCGGGATGGGATATGGGAGATGACGATCTCAACCTGGAGCAAGCCGATGAACTTGCTGTTGAAACCGATGGCACTGGTGTTGGTATGAGTGAGGCAGAGTTATGGGCGAGAAATTCACCAATTGCTGCCGATCATGTGGCAGCAGGATCATTCGAAACTGCCATGCAGCTTCTAAACCGCCAAGTTGGTGCCGTAAATTTCGAACCTCTGAAGCCGAGATTCATGGAGATTTACCAAGCTAGCAAGACTTACTTACCCGCAACCGTTGGCCTTCCTCCACTGGTTAACTATGTCAGGCGTACTGTTGAGGAGACAGACTCCAGGAAAATTTTACCCGCCATTCCCAGAGATTTGGAAAGTGTACGCACCAATTATCTACAGAAAGGATTCGCTGCAATGAAGGCCAATAACCTAGAGGAAGGGGTAAAAATCTTTAGGGGCGTTTTGCACAACCTTATGTTAACCACTGTGCAGAACAAGTCAGAGATTGAAGAGGTTGGTCTCTCATCCCTGTGCGCCGTACTATTACTAACTCAATCTCGCCTGGTAGGCAAAAAAAATTATCCGCACTGCTACGGAGTACATTATTGCTATGTCAATTGAATTGGAGCGTAGGAGTATCGCAGCCGATGAATCCCAGACCAAGCGTAACCTAGAATTGTCAGCATACTTTACCAAGCCCACCCTTGAGCTTCCTCACAGACAGATCGCTCTCATGTCTGCGATGAAGCTAGCATACACAAAGAAGAACCATGTCCTCGCTGCACACTTTGCATCCCGGGTGTTGGCTAATAGTAGCCAAGGAAAGAATGCTGAAAATGTAAGTTCTTACGAGAGTCGAGTGACATGTTGTGATTGGACCACCACTAACGATATGAAGGCGCGTAAAATCAAGACCGTATCGGAACGTAGTGGACAAGACGCCATTGAGATTGAATACGATCAGTTTGCGGAATTTGACATCTGCGCGGCTTCCTACACCCCTATATATAGTGGGCAGCCATTTGTACAGGATCCATTTACAGGATCAAAGTACCATCCGAGGTACAAGGGAAGCATTTGCAGGGTTAGTCAAGTCACAGAGATTGGAGCACCAGCCTCAGGGCTCAGGCTATTGGCGCAATAAATATCTCTACTATCGCGGTTGGGTAGGTTAAGTTGGGTTAGAAGGTTGGGGCGGATTGGGAGCGGGATAAAAAAAGGAAGTTTAGTCTCGTATATTTCTTCTCGTTGATTTAACTATCAGCAATGTTTAATAGGTGAACTGGACGATTGTGGTTTATCTGTTTCCTACTATTTTTTTACTTCACTGTTAACAAGGGCTTTTTTCTTTATCTTTTTCTCTCGATGACTTTTGATGTAATCCTCGCCCTCAACCTCCTCGATGATTTTACGGCTAAAAATGAAGTGTCTTGCGTTTTGTGTAGAGGTGTGTCACATATGTTTAGGGAGACAAATGTAAAAGCGTATAGAAATGATTGAAATTGAGTGCGGCCCGAGTTCCCGAGTGCTGTGGCTGGGCTGTGCCCAACACCTGCTCAGCGAGAAGTGGTACAGCATCCACTGTCCTCCTCTCTTCATCCATGGTGTCACGAAAGCACCGGCGCGGCCATCCCAAGCCAGCCCAATCCAACTCCAATCGCGAGGTTAATTGCCGGTCCCAAAAACTTCCCGTGTGCTCTTCCGTCTCCACCAAGCCCATGTCTCGCCCTACCGTAAAGCTGCAGATTCAGAAACTCTGATACATCCCCTTATTCATTTACATATTTATTTGTTTGTTTCCCTTCCGGCTTCCCACGGAAAGCTGCAGGATAGACTGCCGGTATTGTAGAATATGAGTTGCCATGTATCGTCTACCAGTCAAATCTGCCAAGGGTATGAGGGTCTATGGTACAGTGCGATGGAATGAGGGGGCATTCCGTGTGCATGTGATGAGCGATATGGAGGATCCATCCCGGCCTGGAGGATGGAGTGAAGTACAGTGCTAGGTGGTTGACTTGGAACTATTCCGCTCACGTCGGGCCGATAAGTTAATGCCGTCACCAAAGCATAGTGGCGTACTGGACAATTCTGCCATCATAGCGTAACACGGCAAAGTCTGCTAAGACATCTCTTGGGACCGTGTGCTCATTTACTGCAACTTGCTCACTTACTGTAGTACACTGTTGCGCCCACGGTGCCTATCATACAGTACCTCGCACAAGCTAGTGGGTGGGAATACTCCTAATGTCGAAGTGCTTTTTTTAAAAAGGACCGCTATTTCATACTACTGAAATCCTGCACTTCTGCTTGGATCTTGGCGGTATGCAATAGTAGTTCTTTCTAACAACTCTTTGACACTACTACGAGCACGGGTAGCAGCTCATGCATGGTATCTGCGGTTGGGGCAGGGATAGGAGAGTGTATGACAGCCTTCCGTTCAAGTGCAACTTTGCGGTACCGTGTTCTACTGTATCGTATCCGGAAGATGGTATTGTAGTAGGGTGAAACGGCTTGGAAGGTTGATGGGTACCTGCCTTATCCTTTATCTGGTGGGCTGATTGGAGGGGTAGAGGGAGGGAGGAAGGGAGTTAGATGGCAGGGGCGAGAGGGGGTACTGTACAATAGGGAGAGAATTTTTTCTTCTTCTTGCTTGTAGATTGATTGTTTCTCTTTTTTTTTTTGAATGGCGGGAGAGGGCGGATGCACGGGAAGGGGGCTCATGGTACCGTGATTGTGGCTGCGATAGGGAATGTTCACTGTGTTGAAGGAGTGGAGGATGTGGACTTTAGCAACGTAAATTTAATAATTGGTGAATAGCGAGTTTGAGGTTGCTGGAATTAACTTCGTTGCGGATTGTTACTCTATGGGGATGTTAATTTGTTGGTACGGTACGCTACTCGGGCGTCCGAATTGAAACCGGACACCTGAGGATGGCTATTCCCATACAAAAGTGTCCGGCTTCAACTCGGCCGCGCGAGTACAGTATAATACTTGGCATAGCACTCGAGCAGAAGTTGGTAAATTATTTACAGTGTAGTGACCCCGGCACTTTACGGGTTATCACAGTCGAGTAACTGTACGAGCACATTGTTCATCAGCAGCTATATTATCGACATTTGATAGTCACTACTGTGTAAGCATCATGCTGTGATTTGACAGCAGATGCTGTACTGTACAGTACGCATATGGTTCTCCAGAGCGTCATACCATAGAAGCACTGCGCGTGGTAGTAAGGATTCCGCACAGTATCGGTCCGCCTATCGTGACTTAGCCACGCGAGCATGTCTAGATAACCACCGGGGGCACCGTACAGTATCATACTCATAATATTATGATACCGCAACTCTATCCAAGTGAAATCGTCTGCACGTGTACTCGTACACTGCCGGTGGCGCCGGCGGTGCAGCTCCCAGATCATTGGGCTAACCCCAAAATTCCCAGCATATATCTGCCAAAAATAACTTAACCATCGCCACGATACGGCGCTAATGTACTGCACCAACGAGCAAGCCTTCAAAATTCAAACCTTCTTCCAGAGTATCACACCGGACTGGTAACGCCGTGTCCTACATGGTTCACATTCAGAAAAACCCCATCACCGGCCCGAGCCTGAATCCTCCTACCCCCTTTCACTCTGCCAAAACTAGTCAAGCCAGTTTCATTCCTACAGGATATTATCTGCCTTATATCGTACACTCGGCACTGCACTGTATCTGCACTCATCCCATGCCCTATTATCCCTGCCTTCGTTCGGCACTAGCATCCCAGTATCACTGTGGGGTGAAGTGCATATTGCGTTTTTTTCTTTTTCGCGTAGTTTAACTTTATTTTGTCATGTCAGGTTGGGAGGGTGCCGATATCCTGCTTGTTTTCCTGGGTTGACTCGTTTTTGATTGGCTGGGGGGATGGAGAGGTGGGTGAGAAGGGGTCTTGGGATTTGGTCGGTGAATGACGGAGGAGTTCGGCGGGGGATTTATATGTTATGCAAAGACTTTGCGGTGCAAGGAAGGGCGAGAATTTGTGGCGAGTCGGTGGAGGAGTATGAGTAGAGCACAGGAGAAGTATGATAGTCGTATCGCTGCCATCTGCTGATGCACTGTAAAATACTAGCATAAGGGAATCCTAAAGTGAGCTCGTATGTTGTATTGGTGAGAGTGTCAAAGAGTGGCAGGGGTAGCTTCCTAGCTCACGGAATTATTAAGGTTTGGACAAACCGGGAATCGCTTGGATGTCCAGACGAGTTGGGAGGAGTGCACCTATTATTTGGGTAAACCTCCCATTCAGGAATCTACTAGTCATCCATTCTCACTCTCGAACTTCAACTTTACCCCCTGAGAGGACATCGTTCCTCTGTAGAAGGTGGTGCGAGTATTTGTAACTGTTCCTCGCAATCACAGTAAGGTCGGCTATTTCAGCACCGCACCGTGTTGCAAAATCCGGTGCAGTGCTCGAGTGTTCTGCACCGGCCACCCACATCAGGACTACACCGTATCTTCAGCCCATTTCATCTTCTGGTGTTTGCCACGGTAAGAGAATGTTATGTCACCTGTTACCGAATCCTGGGCCGTCTGCTGCAAGGCACCTCCACACCAAACCCGGACGGTTCACAGTAGATTTTCTTCATCCTACTATTTTTGGATACTTTTTCCAATTCTTTTTATTTCACCGCGGGCTGGTCGTAGCTGTAGTATCATAGTAGGGTGGGCTTCTTGAAGCGAGCATCTATTGAGACATCATAAGATACTCTGGTGGGGAAGGGTGGGAATAGATGATCCTTAATCCAATAGCCGGATGGTGGTCTGTACTGTGTTAGAGGAGCCGGCAGCTGTCGATAACCACACGTGTCGGCCTTTATACCCGCCCGTCTCCGTCCCATTCCCATGCTAATGCCAAGCAACTTTGTCCATAGATGTAGGGAAAAGCGTTCCTATGGCGGAGAAGGGCATAGTATCACACTACGCCGGTATCCATTCAGCACACCCACACACCCTTCATTGGCCTTTCCGAAATGGAAATTTGAAGGGAATCCGCCTCCTTTGAATTCAGCTGGTCCGTGGGTTGTGATAACGGATAGGGCAATGGCCCTGTACAAATAAACCAGATGCCTACGTTTCGCATTGCTCCAGTTCCGGCTAGTCCTTTTCTATTTCTCGCTGGTAAGGGTTTTGACAGTACCGACCCTGGGATATCGACACCCTGTAACCGCCCTTCCATAGTATTCAAGAGCTTGAATTGAGGATATAAAACACCCTTTTCAATCCTCCCAACATCTATCTCTCCACATTCTCCCTCGTCTCCTCCTCCTTCTCTCACTTAACCCCTCGTATAACTTTCTCACTCCCTTTCCCTCTTTCCCTACCTTCTTCCCTCAACCCATACACCCATCTCTCCTACTCGCAGAAGCAAGACTGCCAGCAGCTTACTTCACCGCATTCTTTCCCTCGCCTTGTCTGAGGCGCTTGTTTGTTTCCTTCATATCCTGATTCTTTTTTTCAATATTGTTCTCTTTAATCTATCTTGGGCGTGATGTTTGGTCGAACCCCTTTTGTCACCGGCTCTGTTGCCGCCGTTTTAGCGCTCGCTATACTTGTCCCGCAGGCGGCCGCTTTCTGGCGCTTGCCATGCTTGAACAAACTTCTGGTTGAGCGGAATGATCCTATTGTCAATCCTGGGGCCGTCTCGGGGCACCTACACACTATTATGGGTGGAAATGGGTTCAATTTTACCATGGACTACCAGGTGGCTCGGGCTTCGACTTGCTCTTCCTGCACGGTTAAGCAGGATCTTAGTAATTACTGGATTCCTAATGTTTTTTAGTGAGTGCTTCTCAGCAGTATATATGTTGCGCTTGTTTCAATGGGCACTAATATGTTGGTTCCTTATTTCCTTATAGTCAGGCTAAGAATGGGTCTTTCTTTCCGGTTGAACAGATTGGTGGTGCGACCATTTATTATCTGTGAGTTTCTCCGAATGGATATGACGGGACGTAATATACTAATATTAGTTAGGCAACGCCGTGACCCCCCCGAGGAGAAATTGAAGGCTTTCCCTCCCGGTTTCCGTATGGTCACAGGGGATCCATGGCTCCGCCATAATAATACGGTCGTTGGAAAAACAGACGCTTTTACCTACATCTGCCTCGACTATAGCGGTGGCTCCAGGGGAATGAAGGAAAGATATACCGAATTCCCTGACCGCAACTGCCCTAGGTACTTCTATTTCCCTCTGTGATATATCATGGTATCATGTTAACATTCTCTCGAGCGGCCTCCGTGTCCAAATCTTCTTCCCGTCATGCTGGAATGGCAAGGACCTCGATTCCCCAGACCACAAATCCCATATGGCCTACCCCACCAATGTCAACTTCGGGAAGTGCCCCCCCTCACACCCCGTAAGGTTCATATCCGTCTTCTACGAAATCATCTTCAACACCAATGCTTTCAAAGACCAGTGGTATGACAACAAGCAGCCATTTCTCCTGTCCAACGGCGATCCAACCGGGTACAGCTTGCACGGCGATTTCATCAATGGATGGGATGTTGACGTTCTCCAGAAGGCAATAGACACGTGTAATTCGGCGTCTGGAGCCGTGGAGGAGTGTAGTGTGTTTAAATTCTTCGAAAGGGAACGGTCCCAGGACTGTATGGTGCCCCCGAGGGTTGAAGAGCAGACCACGGGGTGGCTGGACAAGCTTCCCGGGTGTAATCCGGTTCAGCCCGGTCCTGAACGCGCTATTCAATATACCAACTGTGGCGCTCAGGAGAAGATTGGGGCCCCTACAAAGTACTATACCGACGTTTCTGCTAAGAATTGGGAGTACGTTGGATGTGTTCTGTATGTATATCAATTACTATCCATAACCCCCCCCATATACTGACAATGGCGATGGCGATGATGCTGACTGGGTGGGATAACAGGGACAATTTAACTTCTCGCACTTTCCCGGAGAGGGAGGACTTCAATGACCTCACGGTCGAGAAATGCATCGACTACTGCGTGAGCAAAGGCTTCGAGTGGGCTGGTATGGAATACGGCAGAGAGTGCTATTGCGGAAAGTCTGCTCCCCCCCAGGACCGCATGGGGTACTCTAGGTGCACCACCCCCTGTGCCGGGGACGACAAGCAGTACTGTGGTGCTGCGCAGAGGCTCTCGACTTATAAGGCTAAGGGACCGGGTTCCAATACTTTCGGCACCCCCTAAAGATCCACTGCCACTGCCCCGCCATAGATCTTGTGGAGGACTAATTAGCTGTGAGAAAGGCTTTGCGGCTTTCGCTTCTCTCTGTAGTATAATTTTGCAGTAGCGTCCTTTTTTCCTCATTTTCCACCTTTTTTTGTTAAAAAAACATCTCATTGTTCCTCTCCCTTCCTCCCGGTGGGAGTTTTGGGCTATTCAGGTTTTGTTTATTTCATTCTCTCTTAGGGTTTAGCCAGCCTTCCTTATAAATAATATACACATACGCACCTATTCCACTTTCACAGCTATATCAACCTCCCAAGGTGCTTTTCCCAATGTGCCTACTTTTGTGGGCAAATCTGGGCCGAATCCCTTTTCTTAGCTATGAATTCATGGCTGAAAGGACGGCCGACGAGATGCCCGGTGCAGAGTGGGGTTTATATGGGGGAAAGAGAGCTGTGTAGTTGCACTAACTACTCTCCATTACAGAGCCCGCTGTGTTCACTACTCGTTTGCTACCCGTCCTTGAAACAGATAGCCTGATTCCACTACTGAGAGCAGTGAGTATTACAACGAGTGATATCAGGTGACCGCACCACATATTTCTCTTCCTGTACGGGTGACGTCCAGCTTGAGAGCCGGGTGCAGTACCCTGAAGGAGGCTAACATAGGTCACCAATGCTGTGTCATAGTGCTCTCCTGTTGTACGCTTACGGATGTACGGGTGCCTAATGGCCCCAGGACCTGCATGTGGATGAGTAACCCCCTCCAAATCCAGTCCCACTCACATCTAAGCATACCCCGTTTCGTCATTGATGTACAGGCTATGGTTGCGCCTTCGCGCACGAAAAAACTTTTCCGGTTAGATGTTAGTGACCAACGTTTATAATTTCTCTTCTCTTAAAGATGTATCCGTTTCGATTGTTCATTTCAAATTTCAACGGTAATGAAGTAAATACTGTAACAATATTTGAAATCAGGCGAAAATTCCCAGATCTACATGGCAAGCGGAGAGCCTGGATAAGTGCTTGTTCTCGCGGTAATGTTACGTGAAATACCTAGCTGGCGCAGTTGCTAATATATCAAGAACCAATTAACATCTGTGCACTTAGCAGGTGCCCAGGAGTTCACTTCCCGCTCATACCGGGTTATTATTGAACGATTCATCACGTGGGGTGGGAGAATTAAGAATTCTTGTCCCAAGGGAACTGGGAGACTGAAGTCCTTAGCCTTCCTCCATGAGGCTGTAGGGCGTATCAGAACTGCTATGAGGTGGTAGAATTCGATTCTAGACCAAGCCCCTACCATAGGGGTTCGGTTCGCGATCGGCGGGGTAGCAGAAGAAAAAAAAATATTTTCCACCCCCGATTTGTGTGATAAGAGGAACTGCAATTCTGAATGATATAATATACAATATTTAGTATGATACCAGCACCACTGAGGTTGGACTGTCAGGGTGGGTGTTTACTACCAAACCATACTTACACTATTAATCGTTCTGCTGACTTACCATGTTTTCTATAAAAAAAAAATCATGTGTGAATAGTTTTGATCAGCGCACAGTGATCAACGTTTATCAATCCATTTCTTGAAGATATATCTTCGTCCCTGGCACTCGCCCACTTCGAAGCCTTCCTCGTTTACTCACATCTGAATAGCTAATACCCGTCCTATACTGTTCAAAATACGGTATCTCATTCCTGTACAGTGGTGTGACTGTGTCGGTCATGTGACACAGCCACATGACCTATTGTTATGCTAGAAGATTCTAGCAGGTTAGATAGATTTCCTTGGTATGAGTCAGTGTTCGTGTAACCATAGAAGGGTATAAATAGGGGTGTATTTTTCCTTTCAGTTAGAAGAGCACGCAAGCTTGGATTAATCTATGAGTCTTAAAGATATATCTTGTTCACCAGGTCTACTCCACTATCACAAGTGCAAGTGACTTAGAAACAAATATTCTCAGGTTATGAGCCCGGGTTTGTGAGGTCTTCCACAAACCTGAACATCATATACCGCAAGGCCATAAGAGCACTCCTAAGTGAGCGTATACCATTAATCCTCCCCTCAAACACCTCCTTCAACAAAAACCAACCTGGCCAGCCAGTACTTTGATGCACTAGACTGGTGGACGTGTCCTCACTGCAACAAAATACGCCCTCTTTCACCTGATTATCTTCTCCCTTCCTGCTGTGAAAAATACTACGATGAGTTACGCCGTGACGCAATCAGGAACCTAAGCGAGATAAATAGTTGGCGATTTTGGTCACAAAGAAACCAACCCCTTCCACAAAACAGACGATCAGAATTGACAGTAATTGGAAACGTACCACGATAAAGCAGTATGTCGAACGATACCGAAACTGTCTTCAAGCTATCCATAACCGACTACCCAAAGCTACAAGGACAAGAGAACTACCAGACTTGGGCGCAAGCCTGGCTGGTTGCCTTTGAAGTCCTCGGACTGTCAGAGGTAGTACTTGGAACGGAGAAGAAGCCTGAAATCCCTACGATTGGAGCATCCGAAGATGCTACAAAAGTCACTACGTGGAAGAAAAAGGACACTAAAGCTAGATTCTACCTCTACCAAGCAGTAAACTCCATCTACCATGCCGACATCTCCACCAAAAGTTCAGCAGCGGAGATCTGGCAAGCGTTCAAAGACCGATTTGACAAAGAAACCCCAGCTACCAACATAATGCTACTTGAAGCCATCTGGAAAATTAAACTTGTCTCCACCCAATCCATCTCCGACCATGCCACAAAGTTCGAGACTGCATGGAATCGACTTGCCCAACGATGTTCATCTGCTGATGATGAAACAACCAACGAATTCCTAACCGCGATGCGAGCATGGATACAAGCAGAAGAAGTCAAGGGTACTGTCTTCATTCTATCCATCAACGAGTTGCACCCTGATCTATGCAATGTCTTGTCAGCAAGAAAGACAACCAGATACGTGGACGTTCGGGATTACTTTCTAAGTAGGGCAGCAGAAAAAGGAGAAGGGAAAGAGGAGGAAAAGGTACTGTTGGTACCTTACAAAAACAAGAAACAGATGTATTGCACATGGTGTGCAGCAAGAGGTGGGAAAAGCGATAACCACAATACCAACAAATGTCGAGGTCTTTCTAGGGAAAAAGCCAAAAAGAAGAAACGGGACAACAAGCCGAACACCGCAGCTGTTACCGACACTACAGTCACGGTTCTTATAGCAAAAGCCAGGGAACC
>PYWC01000016.1:2221843-2240927 GCA_003182015.1 Tuber magnatum | reverse complement strand
ATAACCAGTTGTTATGCTAGAAGATTCTAGCAGGGTATATAGATTTCCTTGGTATGAGTCAGTATTTGTGTAACCATAGAAGGGTATAAATAGGGGTGTATTTTTCCTTTCTGTTAGATGAGCATTCAAGCTTGAATTAATCTATGAGTCTTAAAGATATATCTTGTTCACCAGGTCTACTCCACTATCACAAGTGCAAGTGACTTAGAAACAAATATTCTCATATACTTATTAGCACCCCGTTTGTCTAACAAATCTTCGGCCGTCTATATTTCGGCGATACACACATCCTTCGAGCGCCTTACCCGTGTATCTCCTAATACACATTTTTTTTGCCTCGCTCACTTACTCTTACTGCCCCAAGCTCTAGAGACAAGAGGAATACGGGGACAGCAAGCTGTTGTTGATATGCACTATTTTCTTTCATGAGGTTGTTTTCCCTCCTCATGCTAACCGTCAGCCCCTAAGTCCATTGCGTGATCTTTAGTCCCTTCTCGTTGGCTGGAGCATAGCTAATGACTTATCCCTAAATGCCAATCACGTCAAAGTATAACTGGCAAAGTGGCTCCAGCTCTTACGCTCATGTGCTGTAGCCTCTCCTCCTGAAGTATCCTGGGACAGATGCGAGCCCTCCATAAGTTCCAGCCCCGAATTAGGGATTTCGGGACGGAGTGTCTTTCAAGCTATTGCGGATATAGTTGCCAAGTTATCTCCCATCTATCTCTCAATACCACACAAACCGCGTTCAATTACCAGTGATATGTCTTGAGAAAACAGTATCCCCCGCAGTGTTAATATTGCCGAATTTCCCCATTTCACCCCAAAATTTAGTCCAGTGTAATTTGTTCTGTACTATTCTGGAAAGGGTAATCTAGTGATATCAAATGCGTTCAGGGTAAGTGATAAAAACTTTCCCTCTAGTCCAAACAGTGAACCTGTCATCGAAACCTCTCGTTCTTTTCTCAATTGGAATGATTTGTGGCATCACGGAAGAGGCTTGTCACCTCCCATGAAATGTGTATCCTATTATCCTTGAAGGCCAGCATGCCCGCTTAGTCAGGGATCGTTCGCGGTGAGGTGATCCGTGTGTCGATATGTGCTAGCCGCGTTTAAGGTCACACGCTAGTCCTACTCATCTGGGAAGTTGATTCCGCCAATAGAGAAAGCCATTAACACGACTAGTTTATCTGTAGCGCCATGCAGAGAAATTCGGCACCATCAGCACCGCAGTAGATGGTGACCTTCACATCCTTGATAGTACCTCAAAGGCTGGTCATTTTTTCCCACTTCATCGGGAAAAGGGAGAGCCCAACATTCCCGGATGGTAAAGACCCTCCTGCGCGGGTGGTAGTGGTATTCAAAGTTAGAAAGGTGGTCCCTCGGCGGCTCGTAGACATGGGAGGTTGCATAAGGTTACTCGAGTACTTTGCGGTGTTGGCCAATAGGTTAGTGTCCATTCGTGTGGGGTAGCAAATTTTAGTGCGTCAAGGTGTGACAACTGAAGGCAAACTGCAGTGATCAAAATGGATCTTACTGATATCGTGATAACTCGGTGTCCGTCA
The DNA here is from genome assembly GCA_003182015.1 of Tuber magnatum. NCBI lineage: Eukaryota > Fungi > Ascomycota > Pezizomycetes > Pezizales > Tuberaceae > Tuber > Tuber magnatum. Next base: position 2,239,365 of record PYWC01000016.1, on the reverse strand, counting down.
ACAAAAAAGTCAAAGTTGAGAAATTTATGCTAGAGATGGTGGATAATTATTTTTAAGGTGTGCTATAATCTTTTCTTTTGATTTTGATTTTTTTTCAATCTTCTTTTCGCATCGTGTATCTTCCCCGAGTTCTGGTTGGGTTGCTAAACAGGATTCTGTAGCAGTTACGTATCCCTTGGCTTCTAGGGGTCTTCAAAGTTAAAAAAGATTGCTTTCTGGTGGCAAGTACACGCTGGGAGTTGCATTAGGTTACTTTATTGTATTAGCTAATAACGGTCTTACCATTCTGCTTAGGTTCACCAAGGTAACCGGACGTACAGTGCGTAGATATTAAGAATACGGAGAGGTCTTGATAATGTTATTCATCAATGAAATCTCAAAACCCAGTAACCTTGTTCCAAAGATAGCGTATAATCGCCTTTGTTGTGGTTTGTAATCTTTTAGTATTTTTTCTCTGATTTCTTTCCGTTTTTGTTCTCACCTTGTGTACCATCGTACCATTTCTGAGTTCCGGTAGAGTTCTGTTACTGGGATTCGGCGGAATTTACGGACCTCTTGGCCTGGGTACGCGCCCAAAAGAGTACTGTACTATCGTACTGTAAGGCATCATAACCATTTTTGCGCCCAAAGTTTGCACAATACAGCCGAGAAAGTATCAGTCTTCCCAACTTTTCTGACTCTGGAGCCACCTTCCGTATCTGCTTGGAAAAAAAGTATCATATGGTGGGGTAAAGTAATGGTAAATTAACCATTTCTGTGCACCCCGAGAGCGCATGAAACAGCAAGTATTCTGTTTCCCATCTCTGTTTCTAACCTTGAATGCCACTGGCATGGTAATTGGTGATACTGCGGGTAATCGTTGTAAAGTCACCGCCAAAGCCTCGGCAAAGAAACTGTGAAAGGGAAAGACTCACTCAAGTGGGAAACCCTCCTCTTGATGTGTTTAACTGTATCACTTGAGCTCCTCCTCATCGGGCAAGGTAACATCGGTAGCTTTGTCCTCCCCTACTCCTGGAGAGTAATACATACCCATCACATTATTCAATTTTCTTGCTCAGGAAAAGAACATCACATTGAATAGAAACTATCACACCTTAGTTCTTACCATAAAATTCACTAGATGAATCCCCAAGACCTTGGCAATATCTATAGAGAAAAGGGTTTTGGGTTGCCCCCTCAAGTCTCACTTCACCATAGGGGTGCGGTGACACCGACCAGTTTCTGATGGCCCAGTGGGCAAAGAGCCGGCCGTTACTAGCATTTACAGGGAGTGGTGGGATCTCCACCCCCCCCGACGAGGGGTGGATGCAGTAAGCATTAAGGGAGAAAGAAAAAGCGCCCCCCCTTGCGAACCACCCTTTCACTAGTTGTATTGGTGGGTTTCAAACTAAGGACTTTGCATCAAGTTCACGGAAGCAGCTTCAGGAATAACGGTGAAGCGGTAACTTAGGAGCCACAGAGAAAGCAGCAAACAATTAATACCTAACGAGTGATACATTATGAACAGCCCACCCCCGGCCTCTTCCGGTACTGGGGGATCCACTGCATGGTGGGATTCTTCGGGCAATGGAATGCAATATCGTATAGCGTCGCGTGCTTTCCCTACGCTCTTTAGAGATATCACTCAGATGTTCGATATAAATTAACGCTATTTAATGGCAACCTTAAAATCAGAAAGCGAACTATCTTTAAAGCTAACTATAATATAAAACCCGATACTTTTCTCCACTCCCCATTGCTATGAACCAGGGTCGTTACCTCAGGAATTCGTCAGGCTGGATTTGGAGTGGAGGAACTTATCCAGAGAGAACTTAAGCAAAGCAGGGACTGAAAGGAAAGGGGAGATAGGAAGCGCATTTAGCTTTCTAGAAGTAAGTGAATTAAGAATTACTGTCACTTGTGAGAGCGACCGGGTCAGGCATAGATACCGAAATGCTACCCAGCATGTCTATACCAGTCTTCCTATTGTGGATAGCTAACCGTGATATCAAGAAGCCTACTACTGGGTCTTTGAGAGTGAGGGATAGTATGACCTTATTACTCCATAAGATCAAGAAAGTGTATTAATAGTACACCACACTTCCCCCAAACCATCTCCCCAAAAGATCTCCGTCCACGCCCATGAAAAAAGCATGATAAAAGATAAAGCACCATCCACCGCACCCCACCAATGACAAGTAAATAAATACCCGCCGCGGCATGCAAGTACCCCTCAACCTACGGTCCCGGTATCAGTGGCGAGGCAGAAACCACCCCACGCACTCGCCACAACCTTATGCCAGGAAAGATGGAAAGTGCGGTTGGGAAAACTTTAAAGTTTAAACCTCATCCCCTAATTTGAGTCACGTGGGCAGTGGGGATATGGCAATTACCATAGGTTGGCTCAAGCGCGCCCGCTGTTTAGGAAACGGGATCGGGACGGGGGTGCCGCTGATGGTCGAGCTGGTGAGTAGTCGGAACTCAGCCGGATCGAGGATAGTGGTGAAGGCATGAGTTGGGGACTCTCGGCTGTGGTAGACGGTAGGCAGTAGTTGCGGGGTCGGGGCCTGCTGTAGGTTTAGCGGTGGGATTGCGATAATCCGGTAGAGTGTCTTCGGGTCGGTATGGTGAGCTGTTGGATGGGAAGGTATCATACTCAGGGATCTAACTTGTCTTTGCCTACGCTGGAGACTGGCAAACCGCTGCTGCCTCCCGTATATCATATGAATTTGGGATTTTGTGATTCAGGATCCAGAGCCAAACCCCTGAGGTCCGGCTTGCCCAAACCCGCATTTATTTCACATACAGGACCTTTCGCAAAGCCTCTATTACGTTTCACTGAGCTGTTGGACCTTCCAGAAGCTGGCATCATAGCAAGCACAGGGCGTATAATGTGACTTCTACTCTATCAATACCCTCCTGGATATTGCCACCAACTTCACACACAGGTGATATCTCATGACAACACTACTTGTACGTAAAAAGGAAAGCCAAACCTAGAAATCTTCCGCCTCCTCCTCTTTCCAGCCTTCGACCCTCCATTAGGAGGACGACCAATCACCCACAGCTATTCTTATCAATTGCATAAACAAACGCATCAAAAAAAAACTACACAAGTGGCTGACTCAGGTTCAATTGAAATATAAAAAAGAGGGAGCGGCGTATCATCCACATCCCATCGTTTATCACGCCGCCACCCACAAAGTGCGCCAGTTTGTTGCTTGATATCACATTATGCGTAAAGTCAGGTGCACGTATCGTACGCGAATCAGTAGCGTTGACGATAAAGGCACAAGTGATAATGCAAAATCAAGATAGCGTAGTGGCACAGAAATCCACGAGTGTGAAAGAAAGCAAGGGTTGGAAACAAATTGCGTTTTTAGAACATGTTAGCGATTTGTTCCCAGTCTCGCTAGTTATGCAAGCAGTAGTTCGGGCCATGGATCGTGGAAGGGGGTTTTTTTCCTCGATGTCTTGTCTTATAGGTTGGTGGGGAGGAGCTCACTGATTGGTTAATATCGTTGCCTTAAAGGATTCCCTTGTACACTGTAGGATACTGCAACGCTTGGAGTAGTCCTCTCGGGTAATAGTCACTGTAACCGCGGTGTCAGTTTCGTGCCTCGTCAGTGCGGTGCTGCGATATGCGGGACAGATTGCCGGACAAGTTTTACCTGCGAGTGGACCACATGGCAAGGCAATGGCACAGGTATCCCGTGATTCGACACCACCCCACGGCGTAAGCAACCCCGCATCCCATCTGTACGTCGTAAGGTAATGCCTATCTATGATATTGTAAGCTCCCAACAGCCTGACTAACCCAACAACATTGCATAAATTATCACTCGCGCTTTCTCCACCAGTCCTCATGACATTCACGTTCTGAGTAAATCCTCCAGCCGCGCTAAACAACCATAGCTAGCTATGATGCATACTCTTATGTCCCGATCAAGCCCACTAAAATTAGATGATAGTATTTGGGCTACTTCGACCAGCCCCCTCTACCGAATTCCTGCTAACTTAAGTCACATATCACGATAAGTCTCTCCTTGGCCACACTACTAGCGCATCCTCTCCCGTACCGCATCCCTTTGCATTACTACCCCGCCGTTAATCGGTTTAACCTCTAGTATGATACCCATAAATATGCGACGTAGCGCACACACCTCTACCCGAGCCGACGGTAGTTCACAGGTCAGAATGTGTAGTCTGCGCTGGGTATGTATGCATGTTTAGAGATTGGTATGCACCCCCGGCGAGCCACAACAATCTCCAGGGCCAGCCAAAGAACTCCATGTTTATGAAAACATTGGCCAACCTGAATTCCCGGCTCAGGGGGGTCGCTAGTAAAGGCAAATACGTAAATGTAATATCCGCACCATCGAGGCCGCCATAGCTGCCGTAGTTTTAAGCACGATCAGGAAGGTAGGCCGCCCTCACCCCCCCTCATAGCCCATCTCCCCATGCGTCATGCAGAAGTGCTCTTGCAGTACCTTTAGGATGAAAAATGGAGCACGGGGTCATCAACTGACATAAATTACGGTATTTAGCCACGGAATTTCAGATACATGCCACCATGAACAATAATGCCTCAAAGGAGCTCCCACCATTGATAACCATACTGCATTTCTCTGCATACAGTATTGTACACTTCGACCCCAGACAAACATTTCCAAGGATGCAGCCCCAATTTGAATGTCTCAAGGGCAAACCTAACACAAATAAGCACCCGGCAGTCGCCTACCCGGGACCAGTAGGGCAAAACAAGCAAAACAGAATCACCCTGCCCAGCGACACGGAGCTGCAGAATACTCCCAAGCACGGAAAGGTCATCATACCCATTCATTGTATCACAGTTTAGCCGAAAGACAAATCCTTAGATTGCGGGTATCCGGGAGACTGGTAAGGTAGCCGAGAGCGCTCTATTGGAGATTTACCGGCAGCTCTAGGGGAACGGGGGGAAACCCACGCGTGGGAAAAGTGAGGGGATGATGAGGATTACATCACCCTGTATGATTGCATCGGTTATCACTCGCATAAGTATATAAGCTAGGTTTAGGCTGGTAGTATTAGGTTCTAGGTAGAGGTAGAATCCCAACGCAATAGCCCAAGGATAGCCGTAGCGTAGGTAACGCCGCTGGGGTGAAATGACTGCCGGTATTGGTCAAATCCAGAAATAGAGGCATGACCCGACCTTTCCTCTGATATGACCAAAGTACAAGAAACTCACCTTCTCAGGTAACCCAGTGCCTGCGTTACGAAACTCCGGTGGGAAGAGTCCCCACGGTCTCGACCCACATCCATTACAGCACATCTTCACGGGCCAGGGAATCTAGCCTGGCCCGACCGATAAAAGCCCGATGATCGCAACATCCTTCTCAATGCTCCTGCCTCTTGACCTGCGCCTCGTTCTAGGACCCATTTCCCGTGCTTGTATTGCCAAGGGGAAACGCAAGCTAATAACTATCTTTAAGTACTCTCCGAAAATCGCAAACCTATTAGCCGAATTCTAGGAGAAAACTGGGAGAACCGGAAGAAAGGCGAGGTGCTAAGGAAAACGGAGATATAGAACTTTTTGAGTGCCCCCATAGCCTACCGGCCCACTCCGGCCCAGCTGAGTTTATAGATAATCAGGGAGTAACCTTGCTACCCTGAGTGTCCCGAGGTGTATGGTGGAAACGGCAACCGGGAGTGAAGGGGTTAGTTCATTTTTTGTTGTAGCGCTTGGGCTGGACACCAGTCTAGGTGTCTGTGATGGAGGGGAAGATAGCATTGTATGATATTTGCTATCGCATCGGATCCGGTAGGGCCATGGTAGGGTCATGGGGCATAGTTAAATAGGCTTTACTGATATCATAGCAGAAGCATGGTTTCTTTCTTCCTCCCCCCCTTTTCCACTTGTTTCCCCCTCCCAGATATCTCTTGAATCTTCATCAGCACAGCTATGATTTGACAAAATACTCAATTAAATTAAATTTAGTGGTCTAAGAATCTATTGTTGCCAGAGCAGAGCACTCGTACAGTATTCGGGTGCGCCAGTAAAAATCGGAAAGCTATTCCTGCCAATCCCATACAGATTCCTATGGAGACAAGGGTTATGTTTTCCGATTCTATGAACACACCCGGCACAGTACCGGTACCGTATAGCCTCGTAGCAGCCGTACAGCCTTCAGAAGCCATCTTTCCGCCATTTTCAGGTACGGCAGGTTCAGCGAGAGAAAGGGAAAAGAAGGAAAAAAAAAAAGCATCAGTACAGTGCCATGCTAGGCGTCCTCACGATCCTCCACCCTGTCTACCTCCCTTTACCCTTCAATCAGAGTAGATGCACAGCTCCCATAATTGCTTTTCATCCAAGGTTGACCGTTGCTACCGCCAAGGCATAGTTTGGGGAATTCAAGTCTCGAAAACTTTATTTTAAGCCGCTGCGTTCCTGCGTTTCATGCGCCGAGACCGCCCGCATCCATTGGCTAGCTAGACCAACGGTTCGTTTGTTGTCCATGTCTCTGCCCCAAACTTCAGGGAAAGGTTCTCTGCATATTGGTGCCGTACCGTCAATTAAACCATCATACAAAATCTGCATTTCATCATTGGCAATCACGATAGCATCTATGCCCGGTTGCACTGAGCCAGTCAGTCCATAGTCGCCCCACGGACGGGAACTGCCCCATTTTTAGTAAAAGGGCTTGCCGAGGAAGACATCGGGTAGAGGTATGGCAGGCATGATACCTTGAAATGCAGGATGGCAAGGTATAACAAAAGGGCTTACAGTAGTACCGGTAGCCCAATTAACAAACTCCCATTTCTCGATCCTAACTCTGGAAAGTTTGTCAAGCCATCCCTCTCCGTGTAAGGAAGAGAAATTTGTCACTGCGGTGAAGAAAGAGCGGTCGGGTGCTTGTCCGTACCATACTGGACCGTACGAAGGCACTCTCTTTGCTACTCTGTCCTGCTTGTTTGAGCAGATGCCGGGGGAGAAATTCCCTCGGGATAAATATGAAATGGAAAAGTGAAATGAAAAGAAAAAAATCTCTCTTTTCACGAGGCTACTCTACAATGAACTTTATCCACTCAACCCACTAGAGAAAATTTTGCAAATAAAGCCTCCTTGGAAAGGCTGACGTTGGCAAAATCATCCTAGCCGGTCGCAAATTCGATGGTGTTAGATTCCCTTCTCCTTCCCGCAGGTTTATACCCATTCTGTATAGAGGCGGGGGTACAGTACTGTACCTGAATTAAGGTGGAAACGCTACGGTACTGTCATCCATAGTTAATTTAGTTAGAAGGTAGGGTAGGGGTGCAGTACCATGGTTAGGATTTTGCATTCTACAGTCCAACATCTCCCACCAGCACCATATCCTTAAACCCCGCCACAGTGACAGCAGCAGTGGGGCTGGTATGATTTCACTTTCCCCCCCTTACTTCCCCGCCCAGTTATTCGGGTGGGCAGTTGGAGTGGATGAGGCTCCAGCTGCCCTGAAATGTTCGGTACGACTTATTTTTGCTTCTTTCTTGTATGATATTTCTTTTTTCCCTTTCCTTTGCTTCTTTGCCCCCCCCCCCAACCCCACTTTTACGCACGATCAGACCCTACACCACACATAGTATCATAACCAGTATCATAGCAAGGGGAGGGGAGTGAGAGAAGCTGGCCTTGATAAGGCTGGCGGGCTCCGGCGTTGAGCGATCCTTAGATGTTACTCTACTTACCTCTACCAATAGCTTAGCAAGGGAACCATAATAATCTTGGCGTGAAAGCAAGAAAAACACAAAATTCCAGGTTCTAATTCCAACCTCCTCATTCTTTAGCCCAGTGAATAAGTGAGTCTTCCCCATGGAAACGAGACCTTAAAGAAAAACTATCATATCTAACTTTTCACTTTTTCTTTTCTAGAAGAGACCCCGGGCTAATCAAACAACTGTCTCATGGCAGCGGTGCCTTCATTGGCCATACCCTCACAACCCAAAATGACCCTCCAATCCCTGCCCAACGAGCTCCTCCTAATGGTAACGGAATACCTCTCCCCAACCGACATTAAACACCTCATCGAGACAAACAAGGAGCTATCAACAATAATGAAGCCCCTCCTCGACCGAATCGCAATGCAAGACAAAGAAGGCCTCACCTCCCTCTGCTGGGCCTCCCAGCGCGGCCACACATCGCTCGTATCCCTCCTTCTAAGAATGGGGGCTGATATCACTGTTCCGAGCGGCCGTTTCGACGGCACACCCCTCCAATGGGCAACCTTCTTCTCCCAGGAAACCATAGTCCACCTCCTCCTAGGCCACAACGCAAACCCAATGGCCCGCGACCGCTTCGGCGCGACAGTCCTCCACTCGGCGCTGCACAGCAACGAGCACACAATCCGCTTACTTCTAGAGCACGGCGCCGATCCCAATGCAGTTGACATCGACGACGAGACACCACTGCACTACGCCGCCTTCCGCGGAAACGTCGGAATGATCGGTTTACTGCTGGAGCACGGCGCCGGCGTCAACTTCCGGAACGCGGACGGCGAGGTCCCACTTCACCACGCGGTTGATATGGATGGGAAGGCGTCGCCGGGGGAGCAGAGGGAGGCGTTGGAGATACTGCTGGGCGCTGGTGGGGACGTGCATGCTCGGGATTACATGGGGAGGATGCCGCTGCATTGGGCCGCGGAGAAGTGCCACTTGAAGGCTACCGAGGTGCTACTAGAGGCGGGTGCGGATGTGCATGCTAGGGACTCGAATGGCGAGACGCCGCTGCACTTGGTCGCTAGAGCGCAGAAGGGGCGAAACGGGCGGGAGGTTGCGGGGGCGTTGATCTCCAGGGGGGCTAGATTACTCGTGGATAGCTTCATGGGGGGGTCGGTGGTTGCGCTGGGTAGGGGGTATGGCCTTGTAGGCTCGATCGGGGGGTTGAGCGATAAGAGCACAGCGCAGAGTTTACGGCGAGGGGAGAAAAGGAAGAAATCAAGGAGGACGAGGGCACTTTTGGATCAGCAGTAGTGGGCGGTGGAGTTGTCGTTTTCTCTTGACCGGTTTGGGGTGGGCTCATTCATATTTTACCGGCGTTGGTGTTCATGTTTTCAGTTTCAAGGCTCATTCCACCGATACATGTTTTTCACGGGGAAGCCCGGGATTTCCTAGAATCAGTGTAAGGTATGATAGTAATTGCTGCTTTATAATAGCTGCTCTATTGATTAGTCGGAGTGCACAGGAAGATATACCACAGACCCCCTCAGTCCGCAGTGCCGCGAAGATAATCTGTCCGGACGTATGTCTACCATCCACGCCCACCTTAGCACGGTCTGAGACGAGGAGACTTTTTTTTTAAAAAAAAAAAAATACCTATCATAATTCATCCGGACGACCAACAATTAGAGATCTACATTCCACGTATGATACCGTACCATACCGTACTGCACAGGGATCATCAACATCGCCAATGAGAGGCCGGTGCATAAAACGAAATCAAATTCAAAGAGAACAAAACTCCGCACTTCAAGTATATAAAAAAAAAAAGAACAAAGAACAGATATATACCCACCAGAGTGATACCCCATGATCACACAACCCCGCATAAGCACCGCAAAAATCACAAGTGTCCCCACCACATTTTACCATACAACCCCCGACCTTCAACAACCCCCGGCTTAAAAACAACTCATCAGGCCACAACACCACTCATACCTGTACACTAAACCCGAACATGAGTGTTCCACCTTATGCCAGCACAGCCACATCCACTCCGACTCTTGCCCCCCTCCACCTCCTCCTCGTCCTCCTCATCTGCGCCACCCCGGTGAATAACATAATCTAATCTCGCATCCTGTTCCCCAATCGCTCAATCGTTCCTCAGTGGTGCCTGATACCGGTATCATTGTAACACCGCACTTGCACGCTATAGCCCTGCGTAGCCGGAGAGAGGGGGGGGAGGGGGGCAGCGTCATGGGGTATCACGCGGATTACAGTCCTTCGATGGAATTTATTGGAGTGTGGCGGAGGGAGGGGGTGGGTGGGTGATTCTAGCTCCTTGGCCGGGGGGTATGCCGGGGCGATTTGTTTACAAGTTACTTGTAGATGTCGCGACACATATGGTGCGTGCTATACTACGCTTAAGAGGGTTGTGTGCAGTACAGCATTGTATGAAATTGCGAGGTATCATACCGTACCACCCGTACGGAGGAGATCAAGTCATCCGTCATCCATTATAGCGAATTTCTATGATGCCCTAGGAGGGAAATTGCAGTCAGCATTTAGGTTACGTTGGAATCTCCCTCGTTAGCCATGTCGGATACGTCCGTTACTCACACCACCACCACCACCACACCGCATGCGACTACGGGGCTAAAAAAGACCAGCCGCTGCACGATATTGTACCTTCTCATCTTCCTACCCCCCGCCATAGGAACTAACCAAATACTAAGAGATACAGCAAATCTCACGATCGCAATTGCCAAACTCACACCAGGTACGGATAGACAAATAGACGGTCACGAGAGGTATCCTTTAAGCCATCACGTTAGAAAATGCGGTGACGGCCCGCGTACACCCGTTCCCCACCTCATCTACCGCACGTACAGCACTGCATTAATGCACGCACGCATACACAGCATGCGGTGCGAATGCCTTCCGCTGCCATGTTTGATCGACTGCATGGACGATGTCAGGAAACGGCAGGTGGATGCTAATGGGATTCTGTTTCGGTGTTTAAGTTGTCGACTTGACTGCTAGTGGTTCCCTCTATAGTTTAGAAGTGGAGTGAATGAATGGGTGGATGGGTGGATTATGGCGGTGGGGTGGAGGTTGTCGTTAATATATGGTGGGAATGAAGATGGAGTGGGGATGTGGGGCGTGGCTATCATCCCGACTCCACTACCCTTGTGACTTGAGGGGGTATTCATACTGTGGGGAAATTTGAAGAGGGGAATTTGGAATTTAGATTATGCCGTAGCTTTTGACAGATCGTGGGGGGGGTTCAGTGTGCGAGCATAGGTTAATTGGGTCTGTGGTTGTTGGTAAACTTGGTAATGACTGCTGTTCCTCGCGGAGGGAAGGGGGGCTGGCATATTGCCTTGAGGGGTAGACGAGGGCGGTCGCCCGAGGTGTGCTGTATGCGTGCACAGAGTTCAGCGCAGTTGGTATCGATCAGAATTACTACCTCCGTCCCCCCATGTCCTAAACTGGGGTCAGATAAATATCGTGTTCCTTGGGCACCCGGGCCAAATAGTCCTTGCTAATTGACTAGTGCTTTGTTATATGCTAGGGATTGGTCCATGGGGAGTGCTTCCCGAGAGAGAAGTGTTCTCCCGCACTGGTGCATACGATGCTGAGGATAGCGAGTATACCAGTAGCCGGTATCTGTGGTATTGTCAGCATGTCACGAACCACAGTCAATGATTTCTAAGGGTAGGGGTTTTCGGAGTTAAGAAAACTAGAAAAACCGGTACTTTCTCTAGTTTACTTTTGCTGTTTCATGTAATCCTGATACATACAAAAACAGTTGACTTACCTTACCTTACCTGACCTTACAATACAATTTTTCTGGGTAGATACCAAGGTCCAGAGATCTGCACCTACCATGGAATGCTGGTAACTAGAGTTTACCAGAACTTCAAAATATTTAGAGCAGAAAGAGAAACCAAAAAAAAAAATCAGGAAAAATTCCAAAGCATTACAATCCTTACCAAAAGTAATTGCACACTCTCTATAAAATAAGCACTTAGTTTTGGGATTTTCTTGATGGGTATCAAGATTTTTTCAGCATCTGTAAGGTCTGCACACTTTACCTCTGGTTACCATGATGAACTCAAATATGCTACTGGAAAGGTGGGAATGTTATTGGCTAATACAATAAAGTAACCTAATGCAACCCGGCTTGCCTCATGGAACGCAATGCCTTGAGGAGAGTGCCTGGATTGGAATGCTTCTCGGTAGCTTTTAGTGCTGAATATATTTGAGATTATCTAATGCAACTTCCGGGGTCCACCTGTCGCTAGAAAACTGTTTTGTCCAACTTTGAAAACCCCTACCATGATACCACTACAACACTAATCCTACTGTGATATCATACTTAGTTGCACCGCCTCAGCGCTACAACCAGTCAGCAATGCAAAAGATTCAAGCGCAACAATAGAACCCTCCCTCAGTACCCAATCCCCGGAAGGCTGTCATTCCAGCGTCAAAGCAATCTCTAGAACCCATTCCATCCCATCACCCATTCCTTCGCTGTAAGCACCCAAAGACATCAACCACCACCCACAAATCCTATAGCGTAGCAGAACCCGGCTTTCCCCCGCACCGCATAACTTGACCAAATTTCAACCTTCGCACAACGAAGATGCCCCACCTCCACCATCATAGTGCCCCCCAACTTCCAGTGTTCCACACAACAAATTATATTCCTCTATTACTATTCAGCCGGGGTTGAACGACCCCCTTCACCACCGGCCTCGCGCGGTGCACAGCACCAGAACGGCCGGTCGGAAGAGATTCAAGACACACACGGGACGGGTGAAATTGCCACTCCATGTTGAGGTGAAGGCCCACTAATCCGTGTACTCCAGTACAGTATCATGCCTCACATCGCGACGAGGGTTTGTTGCACGCCGAAGATTGCTTGCTAGCTTGCTGTCGCCGCTTAGTATACCGGTGCCCGTAGTGATATTGCATGATTGGCCGACCGAAGGAGTCGATTGACGGGTATCATAATATGCTAACGTGGGAACTTTTGCGGAATTGTGGTGAATCCGTTGTAGGTGGGATGGAATACCGTAGGCTTTGGATGCTTCGGAAATGCCCAACCTCTCCTAATCTCCTCATTTTATTTTTCCGGCCGGCAGCCTGCGGCTGGCCGCTTTCGCGAACCGGGGGGTTCTATGATGAGAAGCTCTTTCGGACGGGCACCATATCAGAAACGGCGATATAGCCTATATCCTGTACCGTACCGTACCGCGCGGCTGTCTCCAGCTCGAATAGTCAATCCTCCCCATTCCGTATCTGCCAAAACACTCACCGTATACCGTACGGCAGTCCAATAAGTAACCTTCACTGGCCTACAGAGCACGATACAATCCGTGGGGGTCTTCGCTAAGGTACTGTACTCAGAGGGGGGGGAATTCTCGGATATTGATACCGGGAGGGTACTACCGGTATATCGACATCCAATCAGCATCGCGGAATGCTGTTTCACTTCTTCACTTCCTCCTTCTTCTCCCATGCCTTAGTACTCGTGCCGGCATCTCCGGGGGCCGAATTAGCGTACTCGAGTAGTGTGCCTATCAGCTAGAGGTGCTACTAGTAGAAGATACTCGTACAGTAGATCTATGATAGTCAGCCCCATACGAGTACCGACACCGTGCTCGAGCACGAGTACTGGTGCTAAAAATTAGTACAGTTCTGTATTGCGCTCAACCTTAATTAACCCCAAGCACGGAACGGCAGGTTCCTGCGATATCCAAACACCCATCCACCAACCTGCCCCACCACGCCTCCACTCAACATTCTGGGGAATCCGGGAGAAGCGCAACGTGTTGAAGATGTTCTAGACTTCCTGGTTGCGTTTTTTTTTGTTTGTTCCCATCTCATTCTACTCCTACTCACTTAGTTCTTGGCCTCACATCGTAGAGCAGGGCCGGCAGTGGGAGGACGGCACGACCGGGAAGTCCATGAGTCAAGGTAGCCTTTAGGTTTGGGCCAACCGGCACTCGAGTAAGCCGAACATCCTTGCAAGCAAACGTTTCGTCTTGCCGGAAGATTGTTAGGTTCCAGAGCCTAGCCGGGGGCGATGGAAGTACGGTGTGTGGAAGCGAGAGTAAAAGGGAGTGCTTGGGTGAGTGGTAATCGTGTCTCACGCGCTCAAGTCAAGCTTCCACCATTCTCCGTTGGATCTCGGATGTTGGTATGCGAGCCCCGGTCCGCGGTGGCCATTGTGCTCCCTGGCTCAGGATCAACTTAACTTGTATGCGCCATTTAAACATTGCGCAAAAGCTCCCTCTCTCTTCCCTTTTTTTTTTTCTAGCAGCGACCTCACGACCCGCGGGTAGGCACGGAAAATTATACTTCTGCAAGGGAGGCGATACTCCCCTTCCATCCTTCCTTCCAGCGCTGATGTGAGCCGCGAGGGAACAATGCATCACATGGTAGGTTTGGGTAAGTCTGGAATCACGGTGGGGGGGGGGGTGTTTGGGCACGGTAGAGTATCAGCCAAAAGCTCCAATTGGGCTGAGTAACCAGCGATGACTATCGTACGTTAGGGTGAGCTATCCGTTTTCTGTCGGGGGACTTCGGACATGCCTATTGTGGATAGGTAGCATATGGCCGCCGTATTGCTCCCACAGTACGGTACTGTAAAACTGCCAACATGTAGCACACCGGCACGAGTATACCCCGAGCGCTTGCAAGATGATGTGGAAGGGGAGACTGACTCCCGAAAATGTGAAGATGATGAAGATCGAACTCAAGGTATACGAGTATGATATATACCGGTAGGTTGGAGAGCCTCACCTACACCCTACCGCCAAATCCCCGAAGGGCTCGGTACTCGAGTACTGCACAATACAGCACAGCATTACCGGCATGCGGTATGACTGGCGATCGCCAAAATAATTAGCTTGCAGCAAGGTATCACACCGCAATCCTGCCTTCTGACCTTCAATTGGCAGCGGCGCAGTACTCGAGTACCATACGAGTAAGAAACCAGCCTACCTGTCCACCAGTCACAGAAGCCCACACAAAACCCAACCAGAGAAGCATGAAACCAATCGCCAGCACAGTGCCACAGGTTATCACAGATTCTGGTGTCCGATATCCCGTCTCAAGCGAAACGATGCATTAGTTCCTCCCTTTCTTCCCCAGCGCTCGAGTATTACCGTAGTATCATACTCGAGCAGACCAAGGGCAGGGCAGTCCCGCCCACCCCTCCCGAGCGGCCCCACAACATACCGTACCGGTACCGGTATTGCGTTATCCCAATCATCATCATCCATCCACCCGTCTTTCGCACAGTGAAGGGATGGAGCAAACTGCACACTTCACTCGCTCGCCTAACTTTTTTCTTTCTTTTTCTCCCCACAGCTCGCCACCCGGGAAGCGAACCCCATTATTATCTTTTCTTTTTGTAGGAGCGGTACTCGAGTACTGATAGAACTTCCATATTTGGTGGTTGATGGGGAGAGGGGAGAGGATGATTTTCTTTTCTTTTCTCTCCCGCGTTTTGATCTTTGGTACTCGTGATACTCCTACGGCGGTGGAGATGCATCGGGGGAAAGGGGTTCGGAGTACTTGTACATGTACTCGGGGGTTGAAAAAAGTCGGGACCACCTCCATCGGGAGGTGTGAAATTGTGAGAACTAAACCAGATTAGGAAATTCGAGTGATACCTTGTGAGATTTTTTTTGGTGGTGGCAAAAAGTCGGGACCGGTAACACACAAGCGTTTGTGAGCGCTCTCTCCAGCAACGCGCCAGAACAGTGCTGGTGTTACCGGTCCCCAAATACCCTTACACCCGAGTACAGTACTCGAGTACTCGTAGCCGTGCCCGCCTGCCTGCACTGCTCCGCCCTGGCCTCGGCACCCGGCTTGGGGAGGAGTATTGCGCTAGTATGATACTCTACGAGTGGTATGGTATGGTGGTAGCGGTGTCGTAGCAACCAACTGGCCGGGTGATTGTCTACTCGAGTATCGACTCGAGTCCAGTGCTCGTACTCGAGTGCAGTACTGTACAGTGCGGGTAGGGTGTGGCGGTTTGTGGGGTTTGGGCGCTGCTTGGTTCTACTGTACTTGTGCAGCGCAGCACGGTAAGTTACTTGGTTATCGTTGGAATAATGCCGTAGCTTGGTACATGTACCACGGGTTTCCCGTATGATAGTAGGACAGAGTAAGTCTACGCAGAAGACCAAGGGTACTGCACCGAATACAATGGCTACTATTCACCAGCTCCCTCTCTCGGTCCACAAGTGCACACCGTGCCGTGCGAGTACGGTGCAATTCCCCACCGGTATACCACCAAGGAACAAGAAAAAAGCCCGCGGCGGTAACTCTACACTTGGGGGATAGCGAAGGAGATTTGGCCCACATATGCGCGGAGGTTACTCGCAGCATAAGGAAGTGCAGGGCGCCATTCAAAGGCCTGAACGCAGCACTGAGCACAGTAGACCACGGTGCCCTACTATACTAGTCGTGGTGGTCAAAAGGAAACAGGGTCGAAGCCTTCCAATCCTCCACCGCTCCTCCTCACTTCCCTGCGCTGCAGCGCCGGGGGTGATGGGGGGGAGCGGGCACAATACCGAAAACGCTGTGAGCCGCTTCCCACGTTTTTCGATTGTCACTTTGGGGAGTTGGTGCCCGATGGCGTAAAAATGTTGCATCCAAGGGAGTGCCGACTCATGACACCGTACCGGTACTCGAGTACGCGCGATATCGTTTGGGGGGGGGGTGTGATGGATGGTTCACACAGGTACTGTACGGCAAAGTAAATTTACAGTACAGTATAGATATGGTAGAGGAAGGAGGTATCATACTCCTACTCTATCTCCCCAACTGGTATGAATTAGTGTACCGTAGAGTGCAGCGGGACTGCCACCACTCCTGCTGTTTCTATTCCCGTTTATTTTTCAAGGAATAGCTGTCTAACTCGCCAATTTGTTCCAATACCGGATTGCCTGTAGATTATCCGTGCAGTGCAGCAGTAGATTGATTGCCGATATGGTTGATTCCTTATTTGCGTGAGGAGGCACAGCGAGATGATAATGTGTGTAGCACCATATGTAGGATATCGTACCGGTACTGTACATGAATCATTGTCTGGAGGAGCATGTTGTGTCTGCCGGTCCTGCTCCTTATTTTTTTTTTTTTTTGGTATCATAAAAGAAAGAAGAAAAAAAAGAAGAAAAAAGAAAGGACTCGAATCAGTGATCTCACCCGCACACACTCAGCCAAAAACCACCCCGCCCGCCTTCGATGCTCGAGTATGGCTTATTCTGCTGCAAGCGCTGCCGCCATGTAACTCCAGCTGGATCTCGACCCCGAATTGGACTCCTGCTTTTTTCCCTTCTGTCGGGAAGGTGCTGTACAGTAGAAGGTTTCGAGGGGATATCACTTTTCTTCCCTCACCACACAAGTAATTGAGGCACTGTGCCTGTACCACCCACGGCCGCGGATCCAATGTCTTGATCCGTGGTAACAGAAACTCTTTTAATTCCTTTTTCTCTTCTTTTTGACTTCTTCCTCGTGATTCCCTCCTCCCCGCTTCCCTTTCTTTTTCCAGCTCATTTCTTTTTTCTCTCTATCCTTTCCTTTTTACAGCTTCTCTCGCCTTCACTCGACTGCTTATTCGAGTTAGTTCCGACTCGACATCATACAAGTACAGTACGAGTACGGTACCGTACTTGTACAGTACTGTATCTACCGTCTCATATCATATCACATCGCATCATATCTCGGGTGTCGGAATGCAAAGGGTCGGCAGGAGGATACTACGGTAACGGGTGATGATTTGCCTGGCATCAATGAGATGGAACGCTACAGTAAGGTTTTCTTTTTTTTTTTTTTTTTTTTTTTTTTTT
>PYWC01000016.1:2179108-2194437 GCA_003182015.1 Tuber magnatum | reverse complement strand
GATGGCATGTCAGTTCGTTCGACGTGTTCGTCTCGAGCAGCGAGTGCGGGATGAGGAAGCCAGAGAGGGGGATTTACCGGCTCGTGCTCGAGCGGCTTGGTGTCGCTCCGGGGGAGGCGGTGTTCCTGGATGACCTGGGACTGAATTTGAAGGTTGCGAGGGAGTTGGGCATCTTCACGGTTCGCGTCCCGCTCGAGGAGACGTGGAGAGCAGTTAAGGAGCTGGAAGGGGTGCTCAGTGAAAAGTTGTTGGATGAGGAGGAGGAAGAGCTAGTCGGGGAGAAGGCGAGGTTGTAGAATTTTAATTTTTTTTACCTAGGAGCGAAGGGGAACGGGGTTGATCGGTTGATATCTATGTCACACCCAGTGACACTTTGTAGATTCCAAGTACCGGTATCATACCATACCATAGAAAAAATATTTATGACTAAACTTCCCCCCTGGTTCACTGCCAGTCACTCGGGGGCTACCGTGGGTTATCACAGAAACAGCTACACAAACGCTCAGACCCCCCCTCCCAACGAGACGCAGTATCACCACGTCCTCGCGCCCAAAGCCAAAGACAATACGGCTCTACCGACTACCTACCTGCCTCACACTTCCCCGCACAACAGCCAGATCGTATTCGTATTCATGCTCCCTTCCCTCCCCCCCCCTTTCCTCGACCGTAATCTTACGGCGTCAATCTGATCTTCGGTATCACCGAGACCTGGCTTACCGTACCGTAAGCACCGCATGTCAAACGATCCCCGTAATTAGCTGTCTGTGCGGCTTTGATTGCGAAAAATCACCAACTGCAACTCGCCACAAGACAGCCCAGCGGCTTCAATTTCTGCCCTTCTCTGGGCCCCCCCAAACAAATCACGGATATTCCAGACACAATTTTCACACACACACACACACACACGCACATAGGTGTTGGATCGGTATCTAGTCCATCGTTTCATGATCGCCCCGCCCCCTAAACCTTAACCTACTTGTACTCGGGGGTGAGGGTAAGTCGGGCGCGGTGCCACAAAAAGTCTTGGTTTATTGCCTATTTTGGGTGTCGCCCGACTTTTTTCCTCATACAAAAAAATTGGTGCAAAACGCGTTTGTATGGGTAAAAACCCTAGTTACTTTATATGGGTGTCGCCCGACTTAATGCACCCCCCGAGTACACTGTCCACCTTCACGGGAATCTGAACCAACAAAAAAAAAAAAAATACAAAACCAACCCCAACCCAAAATCCCCCATCCATTTACCGGGTACTTGTATCCATCCACATATCTATTGGTCAGTAGGCCCGTCCATCGCCCAACCCTTTCCCAAAAACAAACAGAAACAAATAGCCATAGCTAATTCTTTGTTTTTTGTTTAAAAAAAAAACTGTTCAAAAGAAAGAAAGAGGGTAAATTAAGCTATCGAGAAACCGATTCACCCTCAGGAAGGAAAAGAAGAAAACAAAAGAGCGCAACAGTTATTCCTCCTTAGCACCACCACGACCAGACCTCTCAGCCTCGTCGATGCTCTTCTTGTCGGACACGACGTCGCCACCTTGCATTCCCTGCATCAGCCCTCCAGCCTTCCATGGTCTCTTGAGGTCCCCAATGGCCGGCTTCCCAAGGACGTGGATCTGAACGAGCTTTGATTCGAAGGCGGTTTTGAGGGGGATGATGCCTGTTTGCTGTTAGAATCGCCTCCAAAAAGCGGAAATGGGAGGGGGAGGGAAATTACTCTGGATAAGCAATGGGTTAGTGTACTTCATGTAGAGGTGCATGACACCCATCATTCCAACGCCCATCAAAACGCTCTTGAAAGCCGCCTTGAGCTGATCGCGGTCGTAAGCCGCGATGGTAGTCGTCACGAGTTTAGGTTGGTCGCCGGAGAGCGGTGGAGCGGGCTCGAGGTACTTCATCGTTGTGTTGTCTATCTCATTCATCCCCAAAGTCAGCAATGTAGTCCCTCCTCCCCTCTATTCTACTCTCTTGCTTACCATTCTTCTTATTGATCTGGCCGCTGACGTACATGTACAACGACAAGATGATAACGTTGGAAAGAACGTATACCACCCTCACGCCATTCAGGACATTAGGATCCTCGAAGGGAACTTTCTTCGCGACTTGCATCATGCCCAGAATGATCACGATATTGGCACTGTCCCGCATCATCTGTTAGCTACTGAGTTTTAGAGGAGGAAAAAAAAAGGAATATCACATTTGGGAATTCATTTTTATCGTTCGTAAAACTACTTTTACTCCGGAAAAGAAGAGAGGGTTCCTGAGCGAGTGTTGGGGGAAGGAAGGAAGGAAGAAAGGAAAAGAAGTCGACGTTGACTGAGGTAATATCCGGCGGAGCAGAAGGGAATGTGTGAAGCGCGAGGTAGATGAGCTGAGCAGATGGATGCGTGCGCGATACTAGCGATGAGGAAGGCGAAACTATTTCCTTCTCCCTTACCCAAGAGGACTTAAAGGGCGAACGGAAAAGGACACGTTTGTGTGTGGTGGCGTGTGGCTGGTGAGTTACCCGGAGGTGGTGGCTATGGTGGCGGTAAAAAAATCCTCATTGGGATGGCATGTCAGTTCGGTCAGCCTATCGGATGGTGGGTTTTTGCTGATGGGCGGGCCCCGGCCATTGGCGACTACCGGACAGTAATATAGAGGTGGGGTGGGGGGTATCGTGAGGTCCAAAAGCCTCCTGTTGCGCTTCGAGGGAAGTAAACTCGCCGGCGTAAACAGGATAGCAACTTGGCAGAACAATGAAGGTGATAACGAACCCAAAACAGGAACATGAGCCTCGTACTATGCACGCCTTACCCGAGTGTATAGTTAGTTCCCCGAGGAATTAAACTCCTGGGTTCCCGGAGTTATTCAAAGCCCGAGATTACCCCGTCCTGGGAACATGTAACTCCAGTTAGTCATGTCAGACCGCTCTCGCTACACATGGGAACGAGTGATGACACATGAACCCCGAGTGATGTATGATACCGTACACATTTTTTCAGTTTTTTTTTTATAAACTTTTTACATTTCGGCCTATATGTTCTATCTACGAATCTTCAGACTTCTCCCTCTATTAGCCTACAGGCCCCCCTTTCCCTTCGGGTTGGGCCTTTTACAACCCTTGCTACATGTTCGCAGAGTTCTCATACCCTTCAGAGCACAACCAGGCCTTGGAAATGCTTCGCCAACCCTCTCTTTCTCGCTATTAAGTGTGATAAAATTTTACAATATCCCTGTCGTAAAGGCACATCCGAAAACAGTTGGCCAAAAGGTTCTTACTTTCGTTAATGGGTACGAGGTAGAGCACGAGAACTCTGTGAATGGGAATGTACACATCCCCAGTACTAGTTGTGATCACCAATTCAGTGTAGATTTACCGTGCTCAGGCCTCCTGAGCGATAACAGAGACATTCTGCGGTTCGCCGTAGCGCCCGAACACCGGGAGACCCTCACCCACCTACAATCCGAGACCCACTGTATGTCCCAACTTTCCTCCGCCTCCCCCTCCAGGTTGGACTCGCGGGGCGGCACTTCACAATATGTGCAGCCCTCTTTGGATTACCTATGAAAGAAGGATAAACATCTCAACCAAACGGCACCCAATCGTCCACCGCAATACTACAATACGAGTACTATGATAGCACTAGATTAGCAATAACCAGTCGCTCCAAAGAGAAACCGCCTGGACCGGAAAATCCCCCACTCACAAAACCTTACCTCACCAAATGCACAGTACCATGGTACAGGGCTGTGGGAAGTGTCACAATCCACTCCCATTCCGTGCGAACAACCTCAACGCCCATGGGAATAAACCCCATGCACTGCTGAGATATCGTATCGTATAGTGAGTGCTACACACCCCACACCCACCCTATACTCTATCCCTAAGCACCATAGAGCACGTCAGACACCCAGAGTAACAATAACGCCTGACCGTGTATAACCAGCGCTCACGATCCCAACAGCACCACCATGCCTGGCTGGTGACAGCCAAAACCGAACTATGTCAATATCAACAAAGAAAACCTTCATTCCCTCCCTCCTCCGATCAGCAATCTCGCAGCACAAAAAATTACCATATTATCACCATGCACCCCATATGATACCAAAACCTAAGATAGCTGCAACCCCAGAACCTACCTCTCGCCGAAAACGCACGGCAAAGCCCAGCCAACCAAGGAAGGGACCGAGTCCAATAGAACCCCACACGCGCAGTAGAGGGTTTGCGCAAACGGACCTACTTGTCCCAAGGTGGTGGCGTCCACGACTCCCCCTCACTCGCAGTTTGGCTAACCGGGAGCACTCCAGAGGAGTGCAGGCCATCTCACTGATAATTTCATACTCAACCATAATACTATAACTTTACAGGACCCTTGTTAGGCCCAACCTTTAGCACCCTAATACGTAATGATTTTATCAACTTTTTCTGATTTGCTAAGAAGTAGCAGCAGTTTTTATAAAATGTCATTGTATCTTTAATCACTAATTTTCTCTTAGCACTGGCATCTTTCTGTATAACCTACTGGGTATGGCATAGAACTACTTCTGCTTTACTCTATGATATGCTAGATATATGTAAAAAACTCCACCTTTTGAAATAGTTTGCTAAGACCTTTGTCTAGTAGCATATGTTTCTGCTACTTTTATCTATACAAGATCTGCAATCTCCTCCTTTTCAGATATTGCTTATACTATTCTATCATATAGGACAAGTCTAAGTGTTCTCCAAAAGAAAGATGACAAGTATGTCTCAATAGCAGTAGATTTTTTATTATTATATGTATTTGATGTTTAGAGTTCTGTCATGATCTGACTAGAGGAGACCAAGTCAGATGGCAGAAGCAGGAAAAAGGTTTCACATGGCCTACTTATAGTTATGAGTCAGTAGGTTTTAGTTAGGCTTTTGGAACTATGACTTATTTAAGTCATAGGGTTTTGGTAATAGAGTACCTTTGTAACGTGTTCAGGCCAGGCCCTAGTCATCTAGCGGTACGATAGGAGCAGATGGCGTCATGGTCAACACGAAGCGAGCGCTGCTTGCTAAAGGAGGCTTCGAACGGGGTGTTATATGAGATCAAAGAAGTAACTTTTCAACCAAGTATATTTTAAGAATACTGTCTGTCGAAGTCTGCTGTTTCCATCGCGGAAATCAGCGGTCTTTAAATACAGCATATCGCTTATCTCCAGTATGAGTGATATTGCAAAACAATGTGTGTATCAACCGATAGCACATGAAACAATTCACGTTTCAAATGATACCATGAAACCAAATATAAAACAATGTGTGTATCAACCGATAGCACTCGAAACAATTCACGTATCAAACGATAGCGTGACAGCAAATATAAAACAATGTGTGTATCAACCGATAGCACACGAAACAATACAAGTATCAAACGATAGTGTGAAACCAAACATAAAACAACCTAGTACCCGTACCGGTTATACTCCCAAAATAAAATAACAATTTCATCAAATAAAACAACTTAAGAAATCCTAATAGCCGGTAAATCCGCTATTTTCCTGAAAGTCCACTTAGGACCCAGCCTCGTCGTCATCGCTATCCTGCAACAATCTCATGTCGTCCTGCAACATCCATTCCGTACCTTCCAACCATCTTTCCAAACACTCTCCACATGGCGCTCTGCGCACAAAGCAACCTGACTCCCGGTAGTGTGGCAGGTCCACAAAGTTCCGTACTATCCGGTCTTCCCATTCCTCCGTCTCGACATCGATTCGTCCGCAATCCTCGCAGTGATCGATGTACAATATCTTCCAGTATGCGCTTTCTGGAATTATTTCTCGGTAAAGCAGGTACCCCAAAATGAGGTCTTGTCCCTTTATGCTGACTTCTTTGTAGGTCAACATTTTGTTTCTTTCGTGTAAGGATAAGTTTTTGTAAGAGGGTAAAGGTTTGGAGGTATAGTAGTTTGGTCTGTTTTCTTCAGCGTGTTAGAGGGATGGTGGGTGGTATTTATGTTTCGTTGGTGACCTGCCTTAGGTGTTGGCCTCGTTTAGGTGTTGGCCTCGCTTAGGTCTTCAGGGGAAGGGGGTGCTGCTTAATTTCAGTTTCTTCCGTCTCCATGCAACCATCACATTTTTCTGTGCTCAGGTAGCACCCGCTACCGAAGCAGAAAACATCTGACCCTGATTCTCCCCACATTCGTCCCATTGATTCAGTTGTTATTTCTAAGCATTTGTTGCAGATGTGTATGAATAGTCGGTATGTAAGGTATCGTCTAGGGATAATATCACGGTTCACCAACAGTCCTATTAGCTGATGGCGCAGTCTCCATAGCACTTGCTTATAGTTTGACATCAGGAGGCTGTTGGATGGAGTGTTTTTTCTTTTTGCTACTGCCAGTACTCCGCCTCAGCCAGCCGGGCTAGGTATGCCGCTTCATCTTCCATTACCCGATTTTCATCTTCGCTGCTTTCGAAATCACGCTCAAAGTGGGCTGACCAAAATCCCTCTTGTATCCCTTGGTCCGTGTCTGGGCGCAGGTGTTGGATTTCTGGTAGGGTTGGGCTCCACGCCACTGTCACATAGTTTATCGTAGGGGGTAGCTCGTCCTCCGGTTTGTTGTCTTCCCACCATTGATTCACCAATTCCATCGCATTTTCCAATCCTTCCAGGGGTTCCCAGCTATTCTCTGTTTCCGGGTACCTCACCCATTTCACTAGGCATTGGTGGCGGTCATACCATCTTCTGTGGTCTCGTATGGTTTCCACTTCCTATTCCGGTTTCTCGTTAACCACGATCAGGGGTGGTTTTGCGTGGCTCCTGGCCGGGAAGGAGTCATCATCGTTAGGGCGGTATCTTTTCACGGTGGATGCATGGAATGTCACTTCTCAGTTTCTGTACATTCTGCCATCTATTTCTACCGTGTAATTTTTGTATGCTCATCGTATCCTATTATCTTGAATGGTTCACGCCAGTGCGGTTGCAATTTCGTGCTACGTCCTGATTCTGTTGAGAATAAACTTCCATATACCTGTAATAGATTACCCTTTCCTATTTGTGTATGGTGTCTGCGTCGTTTTGCTGCCGTTCTCGTACTTCTAAATCGTGCCATTTTAATCCCATTGAATGCTGTGTTGCCGGATTGCTTGGTGCCTGTTTACTGATTCGTCGGCAGCCAGTACTACGGAGTTCTTGAAGTTCGCTAGGGGAAGTAGCGGGTAATTCTTTCCAAAAATAGCTTTATATGGTGACATGCCGAGATTTTTTGACCATCCTGCATTCAGGTATGCTGCTGTCTCCGGTATGGCATCAAACCAGTTGTTTTGTCTGGCGTTAACTAGGTTTCAGAGAGCTGTCTTCAATTCTCGAATTTTTCTTTCGATCTGTCCATTCGTTTCATGATGGCCTGGTGCCGCCTTGATGTGCTCAATGCCTAACGATCGACACTGTTGTCTCCACACATGTGACTCAAATCTTGGGTCCGCATCGCTTACTAGAGATGTTGGGTAGCCATGGGGTGTAAATATTTTGTTGGGTAGAAGTTCCCAGGATGATATTGCTGTTACTTGCTTCGTTGTAAGTATAAGCCACATGAATCCTGAAAACCTATCGATCGCAACCAGGATCATGTTGTATCCCCATAAATTGTGGAAGGGTCCCGCAAAGTCAATGCCTATTGATTCGAAGATTTCCGACCGCAGGGTAATTGTCAGAGCCTTTCCTTCTGGCAATTTTGTAGGCTCCTTATTTTCCTGGCATGTATGGCACTGGGTTATATACGCTCTAAAATCTTTCCGCATTTCAGGCTAAAATAGGTACTCCATTGCGTAACGTAAGTTTTGTTCAATACTGTGGTGGCCTTTGTTGTGAATTTCGCTAATAACATATTCTCTTAACGTCCTATTTCCGGATGCGGGGCCTTTCGCGATATACAGGCAGTCTTCCCCGTATCTGGTTTTTGCATATAGCATTCCATTTGCAACCTTGTACGAGGATAAATCTCCTGTGGAGTCCATACTCTCGTTTACCTTCTTCCAAATGGGTTCTGTCCAGTATGCTGCTACCATGTGCGCTCGGAACGTTCTGATCATTTTATTGACTGTTTGTAAGGTGACGCGTTCATCTTCTGTCTCGCTTCTTCCGGTTGTCCCAGCTAGGTCTTCCTCCTCATTGTCTTCCAAGACATCGCATAGCCTGCGCCGGTATTCTGTCATTGTCGGAGGCATTACTGAGACTATTGTCTCATTGGTAAGGCTTTCTAGCCATTCTGCTCGCCTAATCGGCGGTGGGCTATCAGGTCCTGGTATTCAGAATGCCGCTATAGTCTCTGTCACAAGGTTCTCTATTGGTTCTAGCTCTGGCATTTGGAATGTCGGGGCTTCCGGGTTTAGCAGTGCTGGAATTGCATAAGACCTGTGCATCGGTTGGGCAAGGGTGGATGGCCCTTCTCCTGCACTAATTGGTCTTCTGCCGATCATTTGTTGCCATTCCCACTCATTGATTTCGGGGGACTGCGGAGGGCTCGGGTCGATTTCTGTACTTGGGGGGCTTGGTTCTTCACTAAGCGGGTAATGGGTCGATTTTCCCCGTCGTCTAGGATGGTTGTTCGTGAATTTGATCTCTGTTTGATGATATGGGCAATGATCCACGTAACAGTGTGAGTAGCGTAAGGTGTTATGTTGGAGTTCTTCTGGCGGCGTGCTTCGCAGGGTACACTGGTCACCCCAATCGTTACCTGCAGTGATTGCGCAGGGGCTTTCGGGGGGTACAGGGGCCTCGTTGGGGTACTCAGTCAGGGAGAAAGGAGGGGCAGTAGGGGAGAACTCATGCGTGGGCTCCATTGCATTTGATTGTTGCGCGCACACCCTGTTATCCGAGATGTCATCCGATTCCTTCGTGTAATCATGGACATAGAGTGGATTCAAGTCTGATTCTCCCTCATATATCCGGGAAAGGGCATCAGCTAAATAGTTTGTGCTTCCTGGTGCGTAGACTATTTTTGTGTCGTATTTTCCCAAGGCACTTTGCTATCTCACTGGCTTTCTGCTTGGGTTTTTTGCCATTCGTAGGTGTGTCAAGGGTTGCTGGTCTGCAACTATTGTAAAGGAATTTCCCATTAGTACATTGTGGAACTTATTAAGTGCTTCTACTATCTCTAAGGCCTCTTTATCGGTGGTCCCATAGTTCATCTGAGCGTTGGTGAACTTTCTGCTGTATAACACGGCTGGTCGTGCTGTCTCATAAGTGGGTCCTTATCACACCCATGCTCCAACTCCAAAATCTGAGGCATCCGTAACCAACCAAATTGGTTCCTTGTTTCGTATGTCTATTGGTCGCATGACTTGGTGATCGATGATTCACTTTCGGACCATATCGAATGCAGTTTGGTGGGTCCTTGTACATACGAATTCGGCGTTTCCCGTTAAGTTGGTTAGTGGTGCCGTTAACATAGCATGGTGTGGAAGACACTGGGCCACATAATTCACTATTCCAAGGAATCGTTGTAGCTCCTTCTTGTTTTTTGGTGTCTCCCATCCTGCAATGGAAGATATTTTCTGGGGGGAGGCATGAATTCCCTCGTTGTCCACTATGTGTCCTAATACTTCCAGCTTATCTGCAAAAAGTACAGACTTCCTTTTGCTTGCAAAGGATTTTGCTTTTCTGAGCCGATCACATACTTGGCGTATGTGTTCCTCGTGTTCCTCTGGTGTGTCTCAAAATATCAGAATATCATCAATGTATACCCATACAAAATGATCTAAATATTCGCTTAGGAGGTCCTCCATTATTCGCATAAATGCTGCTGGTGCATTCATGTCTCCTTGGAGCATTACTTTGCTCACAAATCCTCCTAACAGGGTTTTGAATGTGTTGAACTTAACACTGTCCTTGTCCACACGTGTTTGGAAGTATGCGTCGCTTAGGTCGATCTTACTGCTGAATTTCCCTCATCCTATTCGGTTAAGGATCTGCTGTTGGTTCGGAATCGATAGACTATCCATGAGCGTGTTATCGTTTCTCACTTTCAGGTCCACCAGGGGGCTGATCCTTCCATCTGACTTTGGTTGTACAAACATAGGTGCTGCTCCAGGTACCTCTTGTCGTACAATTACTCCACTTCGTAATTTCTTGTTTATCCAGTTCATGAGTTTTTTCCTTGTAGGCTTCTGGCATCGAGTATGTTGGTTGATTTCGTAGGTCGGTTGGATCCTTTAGCCAAATGGGGTGGCTAATCTTACATGCTGGGGGTAGCGTTTCAGGGACCTTGTCCGGGAATACATACTTGTATTCGTCCAACAATGTTTTTGTGGTGGTGTCTGACACCGTGGTTCGGAATTCCCCGCTTGTTGGTTTGCATAGCACATGTAGTTTGTCAGCGGGAAATTCCACTGCTGTATCCCCACCCCTGATAAGAGTATTAGGTCTTTTCAGGAATGGCATTCCAATCAGGGTGTCGTACTTTGCCAAGTTCCCTACCAACATCTCCTGATTTGTCCCTTTCTTTTTCTTGATTCCTACGGTCAGTCTACATTTCTTGTGGCTTGAAGAGCGGGATACTTTCATAGCTATATTGATTGTTGTTGGTTGGGGTAGAGGCTCCGTACGGATGCCATGGGTAGTGATAAAGGTGGTTCTAATTATGTCGCAGCCGATTGTTCTCGTGTCGAATAGTACCTTTGCTGAGTGGGCTTCTATTTGAATCGTTCCTTCAAGAGCGTCACGGGGCCTGATTGTCAACATTGGTTGCGTTGGCAGGCTTTCCACTTCCACTGAGTTAATTTCCACTTCGTCATATTCGCTTGCTTCCATGTGGTTTGTGCTAGCTTCTCACTTAGCGGCCTTTCCTTTTCCTTCTTTGGAATAGGAATCCTTTGCGTAGTGCCCCTTTTTGCCGCATTCGAAACATGTGCCCTCCTCGCGTCGTTTCTGCTGCTTGTCTTTCTTGTCCTTTGAATCCTTGTAGTATGGTTTATCCTTTTTCGTATTCTCCCGCGATGCTGATCCTTTACTATTCCTTTGCTGCGGTACGTGGGTCCGGTAAACTCCTGTTTCATATAGGATAGCATCCTTCTGTTCGGCCCGCTTGACTATCTTGTCAAAGGAATCACCCTTCTCCTCCATGGGTTCTACCTCCTGTCGTAGTCTGGGATGCATTGCTTCATACAATCTTTGTCGCAGCGTATACTGAGACACTGTCCCAGTAGGCCATCATCCATAATACATTAAAAGATCAGTCGCGACCAAGGTTACCCTTTCGGTTTTGCCATTTCGTACTTGCTGGCTATCCTTAAAGCTTTTGTATAGTTCTTCCGTGTTTCGCGAGGATTGGACTCTCTCTCTCAAGTATTTTATCAGGGTTGTTTCTTGGATCTTTTCCCCACTCTCATAGTGGTTCATTGCTTGGTGGTATGCTTCCTCTGCCTTTCCGGTACAGAAGCTTGCCAAGTATGCTCCGCTTCCTTCCTTCGTTTTGTCCACTCCGTGTAGGGCCAGGTATTGAGAGGTTGTTATAACCTACCAGTCAAACACTTCAGGTTTTAAGTTGTCCTTTTCGCCCGCGAACCAGGGTGGCAGCGGAAGTTTGATTTTAGGTCTTGTTCGCCCGGCGGATTCACCTTCGGACATATTGTGTTCGGACTCTTCGTTACTTGAGCTGTTGTCTGAGAAGCTTTCTGGAGAGTCGCTGGGGGATTCGTCTGGTGGCTGCCTTACTACCGAGTGATCTGTTGCTTCTTCTTTGTCTTCTTCCTTCTTAGGTGTCCTGACAGGTATGCTATCTTTCTTCGCTGGTTGTGCCGGTGGCTTTTCTTTGCTGGGGCTGAGGGGAAATAGCTCAGGAAGGCTCGTTGCTGCCTTTGCTAATTCGTCAGTTGATTTGTTAAAGGTCTGCTTGGCCAAGTCTCACGCTAGTTGTTGTTCTGCTTCGTCGATCGAGAATTTGCTCTCTGGCCCTTTCGGGTTCTTGGGTTGCCTTTTCTTGGTAAGGCCTTCTCGTGAGACCTGCTTCCCACTTCGAGTCTCCAGTGACTCACTGGTGTCATGTTGGCGGAGCCGAACCCTTCATGGTTCTGCCGCTCCCCGATGCTAGCTCCGCTATTGGACTTTTCGTAGGTTGATCAGAGCAGGTCCCTGCAGGTTTCTTAACCACTTGCTGCCGTTAAAAAAATGTAACGTGTTCAGGCCAGGCCCTAGTCACGTAGCGGTACGATAGGAGCAGATGGCGTCGTGGTCAACATGAACTGAGCGCTGCTTGCTAAAGGAGGCTTTGAACGGGGTGTAATAGGAGATCAAAGAAGTAACCGTTCAACCAAGTATATTTTAAGAACACTGTCTGTCGAAGTCTGCTGTTTCTATCACGGAAATCAGCGCTCTTTAAATACAGCCTATCGCTAATCTCTAGTATGAGTGATATTGCAAAATAATGTGTGTATCAACCGATAGCACACGAAACAATTCATGTATCAAACGATACCATGAAACGAAACATAAAACATTGTGCGTATCAACCGATAGCACACGAAACAATTCATGTGTCAAATGATACCGTGATACCAAACATAAAACGATGTTTGTATCAACCGATAGCACACGAAACAATTCACGTATCAAACGATACCGTGACACCAAACATAAAACAATGTGTGTATCAACCGATAGCACACGAAACAATACAAGTATCAAATGATACTGTGAAACCAAACATAAAACATTTTGTGTATCAACGGATAGCACCCGAAACAATACAACTATCAAACGATACTGTGAAACCAAACATAAAACAACCTAGTACCCGCACCGGTTACAACCTTTAAGGAAGATAGATCTAAAGGTTGTGACTTTACTGAATAACTTTAAACTTATTGCCTAAGGTTCATATACACAGATGTAAGTGTAAAGTAAATAGTTAAACTTAATATTATTAAGTCAAATGCTTCACTCATTTAAGGTCTTGAGAGGATGTTGATTGTATTGGAGTAGCAGAGTTCTTATATGGATTTAAGTGGTTAGAATTTATGCCAGAAACTTACCAATTAGGTTTAATCCTGTGAGTACACCTTTCTCTACTAAGAGTTCTTTGGTACTTCTTTTCACATCTCTATAGAGATGTATATATAGATACACTCTCATCAGTATTTTCCTTATATAGTTCAGTCTATGGCATGTTGCAAGTACTGCTACCTGAGTGAAAACTTAGTATTGGAGTCTTGCTAGTAGCTAACTATTAAGTCTCCTGGAAGAGCCTACTATTTATAACCACCTTCCTATATGTACTTCATATATGCAAATTTCAATTAGCTCCTATAGTTCATATTTTCTATCTACTTTTACAGAACTAGGAGCCAACAGTAGCACTCATGGTAGGGCTTGTCTGGTATAGTAGTTCAATGGGTACTACCTATAATTCCTATTACTATGTCCATCACAGATATGATAAGAATCATACTTTTAGAGTCTTCAAACTTCTCTCACTAAGTCTATACCACTGTGATATTTTCTACTTATTAGTACTCTCTAACATGGGTGATAATACCTAAGTCTCATAAGTCCAAGACTGTTATTCTTCTTCTTGTCCTTATATTGCTAAGCAGTTAAGGCTCCTATCTGATAACCTGCTCATAAGAGTATATGTACAATACAGTCACTTAGGCAAGAAGTAAAGTAGTAAAGTTATAGGTAAGAAGATCTAAAGATAATAGTATGAAGAGCTCATCCTTCCATAGTTCCGGATGTCTTAATGGTACAACTGATAATTTGGAATAGGAGACGCCTTGGAACTAAGCGATTAGTGCAAAAAGTGTAAATAGGTTTAATTTCCTGATAGGGTACAGTGATTTTGATATGTTTAAGCTCTTATTTTTTGGGGTTAATCTAATATTATCTGTAAATTCCCCCCTAACACTTAAAAAAAATATTATTCAATAATACTGAATACATGCATACCTCAGCACTACATTATACTATTGAATCAGCAATCGCATATACCAATATGCTTCCAAAACACAAGTGTAGAAGGCCTTGTATATCTGATGCACTATCTGCCAGTACTCTTTGTACTTAGGCTTACTGTGAAAGACAATGCTAGGTATATGTAATACACTATTTGCATTGTGATTTGTATTATCTATAAATATAAGCATGCGCTAAGGAACTTATAGTAGCAGTTATAAAGCTCTCAGATTGGCTAAGACATATCAAAAAATATACCATGAGTCATAAATCTGAGTACTTTACATTTATGAAAGTGGCGTGCCAGCATGTATGTGCAAGGCGTTCAGTCTACTTTAGCTAATCCCCTAGCTCAAGATCCCATTATTCCAGAACATTCTTTTGATGATATACTTCTACTACCACTACCAGTACAATCAAATCCTGGCCTTCCATCTAATTTTGCTGATCCTGGAGGCTTATTTTTACAAGCCCTTCAGCAGTGACCTCTTTGTATAAAGAAGCAGTATTCTCCTTTCTCTGAGCATTTGGAGCTCTTGAAAAAATCAATTCTAGCTATCAAAAAAGTCCTGTTTCCTCATGCAGGTTCCAAAGTACAAGCTCTCAGTAGCTTCTATTTCCAACAACACTTTCATGTGTTTTGTTTTTTGAAATTGCAAGTATATCAAGAGAAACAGGCTCTTTTGAGATCTGATATTGACCTATTAGGGTCCAGGAAGTCACTGGCAACCCAGGTTGCAGAAGGAGCTCAATTAGGAGTAAAGGTTAAGAGAAGATTGATGAAGGATAATGTATCATAGGTCAAATATCAGTGAATTCAGCCAAAGAAGGAAGAAAAGTATCAAATGGTAGCCTGTATGCTTAATGATAAAAGCATTTTGTTAGCTGTAAGGGAACATATTTTCCAAGCCAGTTAAAGTAAGTCTGATACTCTTATGCTAGTATTTTGCTCTGATAATTGTTTTGAAATAAAATACTAATATTTAAAGATTTTGACTCATATAAAATAGCTCAAGTAATCAACTAGACCTGGAATAAAGCTGAGAATGTTGTTATAGGCCCCACTGGGGGCCAGAATATCCAACATATCCAAAAAGCAATTACTAGCTGAACTGGTAGACAATGGCTAGCAAAGCTTGAATTCAAGTAGAAAGAAGTTTATAAAGGTGTATACAAAGATGGCCACAAAAGGTGTAACCGGTATGGGTTACTAGGGATTTTATGTTTCGTTTCACAGTATCGTTTGATACTTGTATTGTTTCGTGTGCTATCGGTTGATACACACATTGTTTTATGTTTGGTTTCACAGTATCGGTTGATGCTTGTATTGTTTCCTGTGCTATCAGTTGATACAGACATTGTTTTATGTTTGGTTTCACGGTATCGTTTGATACGTGACTTGTTTCGTGTGCTATCGGTTGATACACACATTGTTT
>PYWC01000016.1:2117542-2178967 GCA_003182015.1 Tuber magnatum | reverse complement strand
GCCATCTGCTCCTATCGTACCGATACGTGACTAGGGCCTAGCCCGAACACGTTACAAAAGGGCTGATGTTATTACCTATTGGAATAAGGTTGTAACATGTTCGGCCCAGGCCCTAGTCACGTAGCGGTACGATAGGAGCAGATGGCTTTGTGATCAACACGAATCGAGCGCTGCTTGCTAAAGGAGGCTTCGAACAGGGTGTAATAGGAGATCAAAGAAGTAACCGTTCAACCAAGTATATTTTAAGAATACTGTCTGTTGAAGTCTGCGGTTTCCAATGCGGAAATCAGCAGTCTTTAAATACAGCCTTTCGCTTATCTCTAGTACGAGCGATATTGCAAAACAATGTGTATATCAACCCATAGCACACGAAACAATTCACATATTAAACGATACCGTGAAACCAAACATAAAACAACCTTGTACCCATACCGGTTACAGCCCCTTCAGGAGTCCCTAAGTATGCTGACACCTCTTCTGGGTGCACCAAGGTACCTAAGTACCTGGGCAGCTAATTCTGTTCACTCTCGAAGCCCGGGCCATCAGGTTTCCGTAGGTCAAGTACTCACTTACCTGCCAGTCCCTACCAGTTCGCCTCCAGGCTACCTGTATGTATGTAGGTTCCGACTGCCATAGCTAATGTGTGCTAGGTCATTACACTCCCCTCTCATAGTGGTAGTCCTTACGCCACGACAAAGCATCGGCTTTCTCATTCAACCGCACTTCCTGGAAACTACCCGGAAGTTAAATGCTTGCAGGAAGTCAGCCCAGCAGTGCTGTGTACAGTTGAGGACCTTGGTAGTATCAAAGTACTGCAAATTCTTATGATCTGTATAGATTAGCAATTGGTCCATTTGCGAGCATAGCAGATAATCCCATTTCTTGAATGCGGCCAGGATGGCAGTCATTTTGTGGTCACGGATATCATAATTTATCTCTGCTGAATGAAACTTCCGACTATGGTAGGCCACCGGATGCCATCTCTCATCTTCGAAGAACTGGGAGACGACGGCTCATAATGCAAAGTCACTAGTGAGGGTGGCCAGTAGGGTTGGCCGTTCAGGGTCCAAGTGTGCAATGATGGGTTTGGCTGTGAATGCCTTCTTCAAATGGTTGAAGGCCTGCTCACACGCAGGTGTCCATGCCTATCGGACATGCTTCTTTGTCAAATCCGTCAGATGTTTCTCTATCTTGCTGTAACCTTCTATGAACCGACAATAGAAGTTGACACAGCCCATAAAGCTTTGGACATTAATGACACATGTCGGAGGGGACCAATCCCTGATTGTTTGCACCTTCTCCGACAACATAGGGATCCCCATATCCGAGATCTTGTATCCTCGCAATTCAACCTCCTGTTGGTGGAAACTGGACTTCTTTCATACTTACGCATAGTCTGGCTTTTGACAATTTCTCTATCATGTGCCACACCATTGTATCATGCTCTTCCATGCTTTCAGAGTAGCTCAGGATGTCATCCCGGTATGCAATAACACCTTCATCCATGAGGTCCTGGAAGACCTCATTTATTATGCTCTGGAAAGTTCCTGGGGCATTATATAACCCCAACAGTATCACTTTGTATTCATGCAGTTCATATCTGCACCAGAAGGCCGTCCTCTATTCCTCACCTCCTACGATCCTCAGCAGGTAGTGGCCGTTCTTCAAGTCCAACTTCGTGAACACAACCGCTTTGCCTAACCTATCTCGCAGTTCATTCATCAATGGTACTGGATATTTACTCTCAACCGTGATTTTGTTCAGCCCTCGGTAATCTATCACCAGTCGTAATGTACCATCTGGTTTTGGCACAAAGAGGATAGGGCTGCTGCTGAGGAACTGCATCGCTGTAGCTTTCGTGTTTGCAGGTTGTCCTTGAGATATTCGGGGAGTGTCCCAAGCTCCTTTTCCGGTAATGGATAGCTAGGCCCAAAGGGAGGTTGCGTCCCATGTTGCAACTCGATTGTGTGGTCATACTCTCTGTGCTCTGGCAGTGCCTCAATCCGTTCTTGACTGAAGACATCCCCACAATCGTTGTACTCGAAGAGTGGCTTAACCCTAATGTTGGCACTTTCCTCATCCGAGAATTGTACAATTCCCAACCGGTACACATTACTAAGGTCTTCAGCTACCAACCCTTCATTGGTGATGAACACTCTCTGCCGCTGCACTGTCAGGCAAGTAGCCTTGCAGAACTCTGAGCACCAGGTTTGTGATCCAGTTTTGCAAGCTACGTTGGGGTTATGGTCCTGCAGCCACGACGTAGGTAGGTATGGGTCCATATTGGTGTCGGGCATATCCGCGACTTCAAAGCGAATCACATTCTGGTGGTTGCCTATTCTGATCTCCAATGATTTTGTACAGTGCAGACCTGACCCAGGAATGTGATTACCGCTTGCATCCCTTATTGGCACCTGCACCTTGTGCTGCACACAAGATGCCTGCATCTGTTTAACCCATCAGCGACTAAGTACCAGCCCAGCTGCTCCACTATCCCGTAGCAGGAGCGCTTTCATGCTTACCTGTCTACTTCTATTGTCCCTGTCTAACTGTACCCGCAGGTGGGTAGACTTGGTATTATGAGGCAAGTTGTCATGCTTCCACCTCTTGTCTGTTCTTGGGGATTTAGTCATCTGGGCTTGCAATTTTTGATATCATGTCTTTTGACACAAGAGAGGCCACAACGGGTCCGTAAACCTTAAGGGATTGGAATTAGTTTTATCAATAGCTAGGGTGTTTGCTATTACGCCAGGGTGGTTTCGCATACTAAGCCCTCCTCAGGTAGACTTGGAAATAATACTGTTTATTTAATCAAGTGCAGCCTGACCCAATTCCACTTGTACTAATATAACACTTTTTCCCAAGTTGGGTAGAGGTCCACTGTCGGACCGGTTCTAAGTGCAGCATCCTTGCTTCCCCCATGTTGACCGTCTCCGCTAGCAAGACCTCACTCAACCTGAACTGAAATAATGTTCTATGACTTGCCCATCCAGCTAAGGAAATGCAATAAGAAAGACATATAACTAGAACAAAGGAAACAACCAGAAACCCAATAAGGGTGTAATGGGGGCACCCCTAGGAAGATGGATCCCAAGGTTGCGACCGCACCGAACAACTTCAAACTTATCGTCAAAAGTTCACAGAGATGTAAGAGTAAAGTAAGCGGTAAAAGTTAATATGGTTAAGCCTGACACTTCACGCAATTAAGGTGTTGGGAGGATTGATTGTTGGAGTAGGAGAGTTCTCACATAGACTTTGAGGTAGTTTTATCTTATGCCAGAAACTCCCCCATCAGTTTACACCAACCATGCGAGCACACCCTTCTCCGCTAAGGGTGGTCCGACACATCTCCTGGCACACTCTGTGGCCATGTATGTGTCGACACACTCTAGGCGGCATTCATCTTATGTGGTTATCGTTTCTGCGGTGCATTTCCATTTTGCCTGCCGGAGTGAAAACCTCTGCGCATCGGTGTCTTGCCAGTGGCTAACAGTCCAGGCACCTCATGAACTAGACTATCTATGACACCCTTCCCATATGCATTGATCTCTACTTGATTCCTGAGTCTACCTTGAGCGGTTTATCTATTTACTATTTACAGGTCTCAGGCTTCCGGTGTCTTCCGCAGGGCATGGTAGTCCGGGAGTGATCCAGTGGGCGCTACTCATGACCACTACCTCAGATCTACCTTACCTGTGGTAGGAATCATGCTTTTAGTGTCTCTGCACTTCCCTTTCAGAGCCTATAGCGTTGGGAGCACGTTCGGGCTTGGTAGGTGTAAAACTCGCCTGGTCGCCCCAGCACCACCCAGGCCTACCTTCAGGACTCTGATGGTTAACACCTGTTAACTCCATCAGTTCTGGTCGGGTTTACTCCGAACAACTTGCAGGAGGTACTCCACCTTCCACCCTATGCCCCCATCTATATCCTGCGAACAGCTTACAGTCGACCGGACGGCAGCGATGTATACAGTGTTGCAAGCATGTCTCCAAAGGTTCGTCTTTGCTAGACTGCACACAACTACACAACCGTTTGACCATGATGTCCAGGCCTCAAGGCGGGACCGGAGGGGTATCATAGGAATAAGGTCTTCAATTTACTGCTTCATTGAAGCTACGTAGCTCGCCCAATAGCATTCCCTGGAACCCCAGATTCCAGTATCATGCAAGGCTTCGCATGACAAAGATTCCAGTTAATTTTCCCGAACGCCCCATGGGACTTCGTATTGAAAGGTAGGGTAACCCAGGACTCTGGGCAGGGTAACCCAAGCCCCAAGGCAGGGTAACCTGATCCCGAGGGTAGCATAACCTTGACCAGCAGACAAGATAACCTTTCCCTGTTACCCTCTCTATCCCGTCGCCGGCGACGGACCTTTCTGACCTGTCTCCAGTTACCCGGCCTAGCTGAGCAACTGCCCCTTCAGAAGTCCCTAAGTACACTGATACCGCTCCCAGGTGTATCCAGGTACCTAAGTCCGTGGCCAGCCAATTCTGTTCATTCTCGGAGCCTGGGCCATCGGGTCTCTGTAGGTGAAGTACTTACTTGCCTGCCGGTTCCTACCAGTTCGCCTCCTGGCTACCTGTATGGGTATAGGTTCCGTTTGCCATAGCTCAAGTATGCTGGGTCATTACATCACTCCCCTCTTCTCTATGGTCCGTCCCGGACCGTTAGTGTCGTCTCTTATTCCCATGACTCGATTCCTCCAAGACCCTATGCTCCCTGGGCTTGGACCGATAGCTTTAGTGGAAATCCAGAATGGCCTGTAAGCCTGTCCCTTCTAGCATCTCTTAGGGCTCCCATGAATTCTCCTCAGCCCCGTAGCCTTCCCATGAAACCAGGTACTGGACAAAGCACAACGGAAACTTCGCCTTCACTCCTTCGTACCAGCGGCTGTCCATAACAGCTTCAATAACGTAACTTGGCTCATTGTCTACAAGTTCGGGGATAGGGACTTCCTTGACCCTACCTCCTGCCGGATCCTCACGATAGGGTTTGAGCAACATGACGTTGAAAACTGGGTGGATGCTCCATCTGGTGGGCAGTTGGAGTTCGTAGACACGGTTACCCACTCGACGTTTGACCACGGAAGGGCCAAACATCCGGTGGTCCAGCTGCTCCATCGGACGCTTGGTGGGGATGTTATTTCCATTTAACATCACGCAGTCTGCTTTCTTTGCCCACCCCGCAGTCACATCCACCCAGGTAACATAGTCTGGTAATGGCAACCTTTTCTGGTCATGCCATTTCCGTTGCCTTTCTTCTGCCTGGTGAATCGTTTCTCACATGTCTTGCCAGGGTCGTTCCCATTACTTGACCAAGAGCTCACTGCTAGGGTGTATTCCTTGAGTAACAGACACGACACCCGTCCAGTTTGTCCTTGGGTTAAACCTGCAGTTGTTCTCAAATGGTGACAATCTGGTGGATTCTGATGTCTAGGTGTTGTACGCATACTCCGCCAGGGGTAACAGCAAAACCCAATCATCTTGTTGGTAGGAACAGTAACTACGCAAGTACTGCTCCAGTGTCTGATTAACCCTCTCGGTCTGCCCATCAGTCCCAGGGTGGAATAGAGTCGAAATGTTTGGTTTCACTTGCAACAAGTGCATTAGACTCATCCAGAACTTGGATCTGAATCGGCTATCTCGATCGGAGATGATTGACTATGGGAGTTCATGAAGGCGCCAAAATTCCTTCAGGAATATCAAGGCAAGCTCCTTGATAGGTACCTCTGTGGTCAGGGGTATGAAGTGGGCCATTTTCGAGAATGTGTCCACTATGACCCAGATCTTGGTATACCTATTGGACTCTGGCAGCGCTGTAATAAAATCCGTTGAAATCGCTGTCCATGGCCACATAGGAACAACAATAGGTTCCAGCAGCCCGAACTTCTTGTGCCTGCTGAATTTATTTCTTTGGCACACATTACATGTCCGCACACAGTCGGTAATGTGCTCATCCATCTTAGGCCAATAGAAGTTAGCCCTAACCCTGCCAATGGCCTTGCAAGTTCCGAAGTGTTGCGCGATTTGGCAGTCATGTTCTGCCTTCACGATTGTCTGCTTCAGATCCTGACGCTTGGGAACATACCACCTGTTCTTGTACAGGAGTAAGCCCTTTTCCATCCTGAAATGTCGGTCGACCTTTTTGTCATCGGCAGCTGTTGCCTGGAGGATTCTTAAGTACTCCTGGTCTTCGGTTATCGTTATCCGCAGTTGATCCAAAAAGGAAGACTGGAGCCAAATCCTTGGCACTCCTGCAACACTTGTGGTCGCAAGATGTCCCGTTCCTGGCTCCCAACCCAGTGTCCATGGCGACAAAACGAATGTGGCGGAAAATCAGTGCCCCCTTCTGGGTGGTAGTCCCTACGCCGCGACAAAGCGTCTACCTTCCCATTCAACCGTCCTTTTCGGTAAACCACCTTGAAGTTAACCGGTTGCAGGAACTCAGCCCAATGGTGCTGCCTTTGGTTAAGGACCTTGGTACTATGGAAGTACTCCAAATTCTTATGATCCGTATAGATCACCAATTGGTCTGTTACCGAGCGTAGTAAATGATCCCATTCATTGAACGCCGCCACGAGGGCCGTCATTTCCTTGTCATGGACAGCATAATTAATCTCCGCTGGGTGAAACTTCCTACTATGGTCGGCCACTGGATGCCATCTCTCATCTTCACAGTACTGGGAGAGAACAGCTTCTAATGCAAAGTTACTAGGGTCGGTTTCCAGCCGGGTTGGCCGTTCAGGGTCAAAATGTGCTAGGATAGGTTTGGATGTGAACGCTTCCTTCAAATGGTTGAAGGCCTGCTCACACGCAGGTGTCTATTCCCTTCAGACATCCTTCTTTGTCAAGTCCGTCAGAGGTTTCGCTATC
Organism: Tuber magnatum; assembly: GCA_003182015.1. Classification (NCBI taxonomy): domain Eukaryota; kingdom Fungi; phylum Ascomycota; class Pezizomycetes; order Pezizales; family Tuberaceae; genus Tuber; species Tuber magnatum. The sequence goes on along the minus strand of PYWC01000016.1, from coordinate 2,172,095 downwards.
TTGCTAAACCTTTCTATGAACTGACGGTAGAAGTTGGCAAAGCCTATAAAGCTTTCAGCATCGAGGACTCATGTCGGAGGTGCCCAATCCCTGATTGTCTGCACCTTCTCCGACAACATAGAGATCCCCATATCGGAGATCTTGTATCCGCGGAATTCAACCTCCCATTGGTGGAAATTGGACTTCTTCATCCTTACACATAGTCTAGCTTTCCGCAATTTCTCCGTCACACACCTCACTATCACGACATGCTCTTCCATAGTTTCGGAGTAGATGAGGGTGTCAACCATGTACGCCATGACTCCTTCGTCCATGAGATCCCGAAAGAGCCTATCCATCACGCTTTGGAAAGTTGCTGGGGCATTACGCAACCCAAACGGCATGACCGTGTATTCATACTGTCCATATCTGCACCGGAAGGCCGTCTTCCATTCCTCACCTTCTGCCATCCTCAGAAGGTAGTAGCCGTTCTTCAAGTGCAACTTGGTGAACACAGCGGCTTTTCCTAGCCTATCTCGCAGCTTATTCATCAACGGTAGAGGATACTTGCTCTTCACCATGATTTTGTTCAGCACACGGTAATCTATTACTAGTCTTAATGTACCATCTAGTTTTGGCACGAAGAGGATAGGGGCTGCGGCTGTGGAACTGGATCACCGCAGCTTTCCTGTTCGCAGCACGTCATTGAGATATTCCCAGAGTGCCTTAAGCTCCTTTTCTCACAATGGATAGATAGGACCAAACAGAGCTTGAGTTCTGGGTTGCAACTGGATCTTATGGTCATACTTTGAGTGCTCCGGTAATGTCTCAATCTGTTCTTGACTGAAGATATCCCCATAGTCCTTATACTCAGGGAGTAGCTTAACCGTAATGTCGGCACCTTCCTCAGCGGAGAATTGCACAATTCCCAATAGGTACACATTACTAGGGCTTTCGGCTAGCAACTCTTCATAGGTCATGAATACTAACCGCCCCTGCTCTGCCAGGCAGTTAGCCTTGCAGAAATCTGAGCGCCAGGTAAGTGATCCGGTCTTCCAATCTATGTCACAGTTATGGTCTCTCAACCAAGACATAGGTAGGTACCCATCCACCTTGGTGTCCGGCATATCTGCGACTTCAAAGCACATCTCCTGGTGGTGGTCACCTCTCCTCATCTCTAATGACTTGGTAAAGTGTAGACCTGACTCAGGCATGTGATTACCGCTAGCGTCGCTTATCAGCACGTGTACCTTTCATCGTACACATGGTGCCTGAGTCTGCTTAACCCATTGGCTACTAAGCACTAGCCCAGTAGCTCCACTATCGAGTAGCAGGAGCACTTCTCCGCTAACCTGTCTAGCCCCTATCTTCCAGTCTAACTTGACCCGCAGGTGGATAGACTTAGTATGACGAGGCAAGTTGTCACGCTTCGGCCTCTTCACTTGCCTTGGTGACTTAGTCATCTTGGCTTAGTAATTCCCTTTAGTCTCTTGCCTTTTCACACAAGAGTGGCCACAATGGGTCGGTAAACGTTAAGGGATTGGGATTTGTCTTTTTATCTGTAGCTAGGATGTTTACCATCATGGCAGCATGATTTCGGGTACTGAATCCTCCGCAGGTAAACTTGAAAATAGCATCATTTATTTGATCAAGTCCAGCCTGAACCAATTCCGCTGGTACTAAACATAACAATTTTTTCCCAGAGGTGAGTAGAAGTCCACTATTGGACCGGTTCCAAGTGGAGCAGCCTTGCTTCCCCAATGTTGAGCGTCTCCTCGAGCAGGACCTCACCCAGCCTCAACCGAAATAAGGTCCTATGACTTGCCCATCCAGCTAAGGAAATCCTGAAAGAAATACGTATAACTAGAACAAAGGAAATAAGCAGAAACCCAACAAAGGAGAGATAGCCCAGTCCACCGACCACGGCCCACAACATCTACCTGCCTACGCCAATTGGGTGTAGTCAGTATCAGGGTCGTTTATGCGGTAGAAGGGTACTTACGCATCTCCGAAGCCACCTCCGTGGCACATGTCCATCTATCCCTCATCGGTCTATGGCTATGGGTTAACAAGGTTACCCCTTAAACAGAATAGGTTCTTACCGATTCTGATCCGTCCCTATCAACCTCCATGATCTGAGGTAATGCCTGGTGGACTTCAAGTATCTTTGACGAGGAAGCCAGAGGGGGCGCTTCGATGCGCTTCAGCCGCTTGTCTGTCCCTATGGGCGCGCTTACCGGGGCTGACCGTTTCAACCTGTAAGCCTGTTTGGATGAACTAACGATTGGGGATGTAGCGGTACACTTTCTCCAGAAGTGACCACTTTGTCCACACTTGGTCCACTGGTTGTGCTTTCTCCGACGTTCGGTCAAAGTTGACGGGATTCCCTTATACGCCATTGCATACTCTGAAGTCGCCAGCTTTGCCTGTTTCCCTGCATCGAAATTAGTACGTTTGACAGACCTCTGGTTTGGTCTGCCCAAACACTTTTCCTTCTTCTTGAACATGCCCGATGTCGAGGATCTATCCTCCTTCTTCTCAGCGGGTTGAGACTGTGGGGCTGGGTGGATCACGTGGTTACTGAACCGGTTGTTGTCCTCCCGCGTCTGCCCAACCTTCTGGAGGAGATCAAGGTACTCGTTCAGGTCAGTCGGATGGGGCTCCTTAAGTGCCCATGGATTCCGAACCTCTTGTGTGATGCCTGATCGAACCTTGTCTCGTACCTGTACTGGATCTGTATAGCTAAGCTTATACATATAATCAATTATCTTATCCAGGTACTCATCGATATGATGGGGCTTCATCACAAGGTCTCGCCACTCGAGAAGGGATCGATCTTGCTCGGCCTGGTCTCCACCGAAACTTCGTTCCAGGCGTTCTCGGAACTCTTGGGTTGTTCGTAAGGGGTTGCTGTCTTTGACAGGGATGCCCATGCGCTTGGCGGCTTCCTTGTTAATGTGCCTATGCTACTCCAGATACCATGGTTGGGCGGAATCTTCCAGAAAAGGGATCACCAAGTTTACCTAATCCATGCCGGTTAACTTGCGATCTGTAAAGTATTCAAATTTGACCTCTACCAGGATCAAGAAGGTCGCGAGTTCTGTAACTTTGCCCTTGAATGGAGGGATACCACTCAGCTTCTCTGGCTTCTTCTGCCGGTGTCTTGGTGTTGGCCTAGAAGCCGAACCAGTACCCCTCAGGGCTCTCGCCAGACTCTTGGTCCGGCGATCCCACCGTCGTTTCTTCTCATTGCTCCAGTCATCCTTGCGAGCACCAAGGAAGGGGGTCAAATCCGCGAGAGAATCTCCGTCGTCATCATCATCCAAGCTGTCATGGTCAGAGTCCCCTGGACCTCCGCCTGCTCCCGCCATACCACCTCCAGGTGGGGCATTTCCATCCCCACTACCTGCGGTGTTCCCACCTGGGGATTCCGGGGGTCTATCGTACCCATCAAACCGTTCCTCCAGGCCATCCTGGTTACCATCCTCTGGGGGGTTTGCCCCTGATAGTCCTGATGCCGGTGGTGGAACAGGGCGTCGCCCACTCTCGGGAGTTGGGTTGGACGCCGTATGTGTTATCCGCAGGAAAGGCTGCAACTCTGGACAGCTCAAGGGTTGCATCAGGGGGCCAGCCTGCCTCCATGACCCACAGTACACACATGTTGGTCGTCCATCTCCTTCTTTCTGCCTCCTTCTATGCCTCACCTGGGTCTGTGGTCCCTTCCTACACCCATAGGAGTGGCAATAAATCCACCCCATCTGGGTCTCTTCCCACTTACCGCCTGATAGACAGAACTCATCTTAGCTCTCCGAATCGCTACTTCTGATGGTGGGGAGACCGGCGGGAAGATTTGGCTTCGAGGGTGCCGTGGGGAAGACCGGTGCCCAAGTAACGGAGCGAGCAGGCGTCCCAGGTCCGGGGATTGAAGTCCCTCGTGCCGGAGCCATGGGTGTTCGCTCCGCCTGGCGTCTTACCTGTTGGAAGAATCCAGGTGACGCTGTGCACAGTGGCTGGAACCCTGGGGTAGCAGATACTGCTGGTGGGAATGCTGTGGCAGGGAAGGTATATGGGTGAGCAACGAAACTGGCAGAGGTGTGGGTCTTGGGGCGGCGATGGGAGGTACAGGAGTTGCAACTGAAGGCATTGCGGGGGAAATGTTTGGAGCTGGGGTCGGGTGAGGAGTAGGGTCAGGTGTATCTGGTGCCATGATACCCGGCGGTTTGGATGTCTTTTTCCTTACTCAACGTCCATCAGTTGGCCCAACTGTTGGGCTGCCCGACCTACTGCGGGCAATTGAGGGGGGGACCGACAGGGAGCCTGTAGATGCCCTTGAGAAGGAGGAGGTATAACGGTGTCCCACACCTTTCAGGCTTTCCAACATCTGTATACCGATTGGGCTCAAGTATGCCCTCCACTGGTTGTCTCTGGCACTCATGGCCAATTCTATGCCGCAGTTCTCGGGCTTGGTATGGACAAGAGGGAGTGGGGGCGCGGTCTCTAACATCAGTACATAATTCTTAGCATAAATACTATACCCTCCTTCAAAAGCCTTTTCCAAGGCTGCCATCCGAGTCGTCAATGCCTGCTGATCCCTTATCATCTGCAGATATGCCACCTGCTGCACCTTCATCCATTCTACCGCTGCCGGAGTGATCTGTGTTCGGAACACCTGCTGCTGCTGGGTGTTCCAGTTCTTCAGTTCCCGCTGCGCGTCCTTAATCGACTTGGCTACCGCCCGGACGATGAAAGGTTGGACGCATTGGCGGCAGAACTCGCTAAAGGGAACTCCGTGCGGCGGGAGAGGGAGCATGTTGTGGACTAGGGTAGGGTCTTGGAAAAATGAGAGCACCCTGGCGCAAGGGTCTGTAATCAGGAGGTCAAGACATTCAGCAGGTAACTGAATAGGAGCGGCCTCCAAGAGCAGCTGGTGGCCGTCCCAGTTGCTACCGTGAACATCCGCAAAAACCGATGCACGAAATGTGTTGGCGGTGTTCTCGTCAAGGTCAAGGTCTGAATCCGGGTTGGATTCCATTCTGGTTCGAAGTACGGTACTAGCTATTGCGCTTTCCACCCTGGGCTACTTGTTCTAGACAAGGTTACTAGTGTTCACGGAAGGTCATTGCCGAAGGTTGGAAAGAATTAATTAGGAGAGGAGTCAAGTGAGGAGCTCGCTTAACGATATAATGTAACGGGGGCACCCCTAGGAAGATGGATCCCAAGGTTGCAACCGCACAGAACAACTTCAAACTCATCGCCAAAAGTTCACACAGATGTAAGAGCAAAGCAAACAGTAAAACTCAATATCATTAAGCCTGACGCTTTACTCAATTAAGGTCTCGAGAGGATTGATTGTTGGAGTAGGAGAGTTCTCGCATAGACTTTCAGGTAGTTTTATCTTATATCAGAAACTCCCCCATCAGTTTACTCCAACCATTCGAGCACACCCTTCTCCGCTAAGGCTGGTCCGACACGTCTCCTGGCACACCCTTCGGGAATGTATGTGTCGACACACTCTAGTCGGCGTTCACCTTATGCGGTTATTGTCCCTGAGATGTATTTCCATTTTGCCCGCCAGAGTGAAAACCTCTGTGCATCGGTGTCTGGCCAGTGGCTAACAGTCAAGGCACCTCATGAACTAGACTATCTATGACACCCTTCCCATATGTATTGATATCTACTTGACTCCGGAGGCTACCGTAAGCGGTTTACCTATTTCCTATTTACAGGCCTCGGGCTTCCGGTGTCTTCCGCAGGGCACGGTAGTCCGGGAGTGATCCAATAGGCGCTACCCATGACCACTATCTCAGATCTACCTCACCTGTAGTAGGAATCATGCTTTTAGTGTCTTTGCACTTCCATTTTAGAGCCTACAGCGTTGGGAGCACGTTCGGGCTTGGTAGGTGTAAAACTCTCCCAGCCGCCCCGGCACCACCTGGGACTACCTTCGGTATCCCCACGGTTAACACCCGTTAACTCCGTTGGTCTTTGTCCGTTTTACTCCAAACAACTTGGAGGAGGTACTCCACCTTCCACCCTCTGCCCTCTTATATATCCCGCGAACAGTTTACGGTCGACTGGAGGGTAGCAACGTATACGGTGTTGCAAGCATGTCTGCAAAGATTCCTCTTTCCTAGACTGCATACAACTACACAACTGTTTGCCCATGACGTCCGGGCCTCAAGGCGGGGCTGGAGGGGTATGATAGGAATAATGCCTTCAATTTACAACTTCATCGAAGCTACGCAGCTCGCCCAATAGCATCCCCCGGAAGACTAGATTCCTGTATCATGCATGGCTTTGCGTGAGAAACATTCCTGTCAATTTTCCCGAACCCCCCAAGGGACTTCGTATTGCAAGGTAGGGCAACTCAGGACTCTGAGCAGGGTAACCCAAGCCTCAAGGCAGGGTAACCTGATCCTGAGGGTAGGGTAACCTTGTCCAGCGGAAAAGATAACTTTTCCCTGTTACCCTGTCTATCCCGTCGCCGGCGATAGACCTTTCTGACCTGTCTCCAGTTACCCGGCCTAGCTGAGCAACTGCTCCTTCAGAAGTCCCTAAGTATGGTGACAGCGCTCCTGGGTGTATCCAGGTACCTAAGTCCCTGACCAGCCAATTCTGTTCCTTCTTGGAGCCGGGGCCATTGGGTCTCTGTAGGTCAAGTACTTACTTGCCTGCCGGTTCCTACCAGTTCGCCTCCTGGCTACCTGTATGGGTATAGGTTCTATTTGCCATAGCTCATGTATGCTGGGTGGTTACAAAAGGAGAGGTAGCCCCGTTCACCACACATGGCCTGTAACACCTACCTGACCACACGTCCTGGGTGTTGTCAGTATCAGGGTCATTAATATCGTAGAGTGGTACTTACCCATCCAAGAAGCCACTTCCTGGGTTTCTTTTCCTCTATCCCTCATGCGTCTATGGATATGGGTTAGTAAGGTTATACATTAAACAGAAAGGGTTCTTACCTATTCTGCACCGCCAGTATCAACCTCCATGATCTGTGGTGATGCCCATCGGACTTCAAGTATCTTCTACAAGGAAGCCGCAGGTGGCACTTCAATGGGCTTTAGCCACTTGTCCATTACTTAGGGTTCCCTTACTGGGGTTGACCGTTTCAATCCACAAGCCGGTTTGGATGAACTAATGACTGGGGCCACCGTGGTACACTTTCCGCAGAAGTGATCAGTTTGCCGATACTTGGTGCACTGGTTGTGCTTTCCCCGACATTCAGTCCCAGTTGACAGGGTTTCTTTATGCGCTATTGCATACTCAGAAGTCGCTCCCTTTGCCTGTTTCCATGCATTGAAATTAGTATGTTTGGCAGGCATCTAGTTCTGTCTGCCTGAACTTTTATCCTTCTTTTTAAACCTTCCAGAAGTTGATGACTAATCATCCTTCTTATCAGTTGTCTGAGACCGCTGGACCAGGTGGATATTGCGGTTGCTGAACCGGGTGTTGCCTTCTAGTGTGCGTCCAACTTTCTGAAGAAGATCCAGGCAGTCATTCAAGTCTTTTGGATAGGACTCCTTAAGTGCTCAGGCATTGCAAACCTCTTGGGTAATACCTGACCGTACCTTATCTTGTACCTCCATAGGGTCTGTATAGCTGAGCTTATACATATAGTCAATTATCTTATCCAGGTACTCATCGATGTGATGTGTCTTCGTCACTAGCTCTTGCCACGCAAGGAGAAATCTGTCTCGTTCTGCTTAGCCATCGCCGAAACTCCTTTCAAGCCATTCCCAGAATCCTTTCCACTTTCTCAACGGGTTACTGTTGTTAACTGGACCACCAGCACACTTGGCTGACCCCTTCTCGATGTGGGAGTGCAGCGCGAGATACCATGTTGAGGTGGTGTCTTCTAAAAGAGGGATCTCCCAGTTGATCGGGTCCATATCAGTCAACCTGCACCCAGCAAAACCCTCAAACTTGACCTCCACCCGTGTCAGGAAGCTAGGGAGTTTGGTGACCTTTCCCTTAAATGCCGGAATGCCACCCACATTTTCCGGCTTTTTCCACTACTGTCTCACAATGGCCGCAAGGCTGATCTGCCCCATAGTTCCCTTGATAGGTTCTTAGTACGGCGGTCCCACTGTCATTTCTTCTCATCTCTCCAATCGTCCTTGCGAGCGCCTAGAAAGGAGGTCAAATTAGGGAGAGAATTGGCATCATCATCATCCGAACTGTCATGGTCAGAGTCCCCTGGATCTCCTCCTGCTGCCGCTGTACCACCACTGGGTGGCACATTTCCATCTGCACTACCACCAGCATTTCCACCTGGGGTTTCTCGTGGTCTATCATACCCATCAAACCGTTCCTCCTAGCCATCTTGATTCCCGTCCTCAGGTGGGTTAGCCCTAGATAGTACTAATGTGGTTGGTGTCACAGGGCATCGCTCACATGCAGGAGTTGGGTTTAGAGCCGCCTGAGTTATCTGCAGACATGCCTGAAGCCCTGGACACCTCAGGGGTTGCATTGGGGGACCAGCGTGCCTCCATGTCCCACAATACCCTCTTGTGGGTCGTCCATCTCCTTCCTTCTGCCTTCTTCTGTGCTTCACTGGGGTCCGGGGTCCCTTCCTGCACCCAAATGAGTGGCAATACATTAACCGCATGCGTGTCCCGTCTGCTTTGCAGCCCCATCGACAGAACCCATCTTGGCTATCCGACTCGCCACTTGCGATTGTGGGGAGCACGGAGGCAAGGGTTGCTTTGAATGGGCAGAGCGAATCAGCAGTGCGCAGGGAACAGAGCCACCCGGTCCTCTGGGTCGCGGGATTGGTGTTTCCCGCGATGCAGCGGTGGGTGCACCCTCTTGCTGGCGCCATCCCTGTTCAAAAAATCCAGGTGACACTACTTGGAGTGGAAGGAAGGACGCGGCAGGAGAGAGGTCTGGGACAAGCAATGGGACCAGCAGAGTTGTGGGTCTGGGGGCGACCATGGGAGGAATGGGTCCGGGGGCGGTGATGGAAGGTATGGGAGTTGCAACTGAAGGTGTTGCAGGAGAAATGATAGGAGCAGCTGTTGGGTGAGGAGTAGGGTCAGGAGTATGTGGTGCTGTCTTACTCTTTCGCTGCGAGGTCCATTTCTGGACACAACATCCATCGGTTGGCCCAATCGCAGGACTTCTAGAACAACTGTGGGTGATTGAGAAGGGTATTGACAGCGAGCCTGTTGATGCTCTCATGAAGGAAGAGGTGTAGCTGTAGCCCTCTACCTTGAGACATTCCCATATTCGTATACCTACTGGGCTTAGATACGCACTCCATAGCTCGTCTCTGCCTCTCATAGCCAATTCCTTCCTGCAGTTCTCGGGCTTAGTATGGACAAGTGGAAGTGGAGGCGCTGCCTCTATCATAACCATGTCATTCTCAGGATCAATACTATATCCTCTGGCAAAGGCCTTTTCCAACACTGCCATATGATCTTTCAATGCCTGCTGGTCCTGCAGCATCCACAGGTATGCCTCCTGCTGCACTTTCATCTATTCAACTGCTGCTGTAGTAATCTGTTTGTGGAACACCTGCCGTTACTGGTTATTCCAGTTCCTGATTTCTCGCTTTGCTTTCGCGGGTGACTTAGATATGTTGCTGATGGTGTAAGGTTCCACAAACTTGGACGAGAAATGGGGAAATGAGACACCTTCCCGCAGTGGAGGGCTCATAATGTTGGCAAGGGTGGAATCTTAGTATAATGAAAGGGCCACAGTACCAGGATCTGCAATCATAAGATCAACACATTCACCAGGTAGCCAAATAGGGACAGCCTTCAAAAGTGACTAGTGACCATCTCATTTAATACTGGGAACATCAGCAAAAACTGAAGCACAAAATGTGTTGCAGGAGTTCTCGTCAGGGTCAAGGTCTGAATCCAAGTTGGATCCCATTCTGGTTCGAAGTTCGGTACTGGCCATTGTGCTTTCAACCCTGGGCTACTTGTTCTAGACAAGGTTAACAGTATTCACGCAAGGTCAGTGCCGAAAGTTGAAAACAATTAATCAGGAGAGGAGTTAAGCGAGGAGCTCGCTGAATGATATACTATAACAGTGGAACCCTTAGGACGACGGATCCCAAGGTTGTGCCCGCACTGAACCACTTCAAACTTATCGCCAAAAGGCCACACAGATATAAGAGTAAAGTAAGCGGTAAAACTTAACATTATTAAGCCTGATGCTTCGCTCAATTAAGGTCTCAGGAGGATTGATTGTTGGAGTAGGAGAATTCTTGTATAGACTTTCCGGTAGTTTTATCTCATGCCTGAAACTCCCCCGTCAGTTTACTACAACTGTTTGAGCACACCCTTCTCTATTAATGGTAGTCCGACACATCCCCTGGCACACCCTTTGGCCATGTATGTGTGGATACACTCTAGTTGGTATTCACCCTATGCCGTTATCCTTTCTGCACTGCATTTTCATTTTGCTCGCCGGAGTGGTAACGTCTTCCTATCAGTGTCGTGCCAGTGGGTAAAAGTGAAAACACTGGATGAACTAGACTATTTATGACAGCCTTCACCAATGCATTGGGCCCTTCTTGGCCACAGAAGCTACCGTGAGCAGTTGATCTATCTACTATTTATGATTCTCGGGCTTCCGGTGTCTTCTGCAGAATACCGTGAGCTGGGAGCGGTCCAATGGGCACTACCCATGACCACTGCCTCGGATCCAACTTACCTGTGGCAGGAATCATGTTTTTAGTGTCTAGCATATGGAGTTGGGGACACTTTCGGGCTTGGTAGGTGCTAAACCTGCCCTGCCGCGCCAGGACCACCTTGGACTACCTTCGGGACCCCCATGGTTAACCTCCATTAACCCTGTCAGCTGTGGGCCATTTTACTCTGCACAACTTGGAGGAGGTACTGCACCCTCCACCCTATACCTGACTATATACTCTGTGAATACCCTATGGTCAACAGGATGGCAGCGACGTATATGGCGTTGGAAGCAAGTCATGAAAGATCCTTCTTTGCTAGACTGGACACAACTACCCAACCCATTGCCCATGACGTCCATGCCTCGCGGGGGGGGCCAGAGAGGTATGATGGAAATAATGTCTCCAATTTACAGCTTCTTTGTAGCTGTGTAGCTTGCCCAATAGCATCTTGCGGAACCCAAGATTCCAGTATTATGCATGGCTTCACTTGACGAACATGACCGTGATTTTTCCCAAACTCCCTAAGCGACTTGGTATTCAAAGGTCGGGTAATTCAGCACTATGAGCAGGGTAACCCCAGCCCCATGGCAGGGTAACCTGGTCCTGAGGGTAGGGTAATCCTATCTGGTGGACAAGATGACTTTTCCCTATTACCCTGTTCATGCCGTTGCCGGAGATAGACACTTCTGACTGTTCCCCAGTTCCACCGCCTGGCTGAGTAACTGCCCCTTTTAGAGGTCCCTAAGTATGCTGAGAGCGCTCCTAGGTATACCGAGATACCTAAGTACCTCTCCAGCTACTTCTGTTCATCTTGCAGCCTGGGCCATCGGGGCTCCATGGGTTCAGTACCTACTTGACTGCCTGTTCCTACCAGTTCACCCTCTGGCCACCTCTATAGGTGTAGGTTCTGGCTGCCATAGCTCATGTATGCTGGGTTATTACACGTTTCTTGTCTTGGCTTCAATGCAGTATGGTTTTTTCTTCTCCAGATAGTTCATCAGCATGGAATTTTGCCTTTCCTTCCTCTACTACTACAGCGCTCATTTAATCCTACTAGTTATAATCATTATTAATTTAGTTCCATGTCTGTAATGGGGGCACCCCTAGGAAGATGGATCCCAAGGTTGCGACCGTACCGACCAACTTCAAACTTATCGCCGAAAGTTCACACAGATATAAGAGTAAAGTAAACGGTAAAACTTAATATCGTTAAGCCAGACACTTTACTCAATTAAGGTCTCAAGAGGATTGATTGTTGGAGTAGGAGAGTTCTCTTATAGACTTTCAGGTAGTTTTATCTTCTGCCAGAAACTCCGCCATCAGTTTACTCCAACCATTCGAGCACACCCTTCTCTGCCAAGGGTGGTCCGACACGTCTCCTACCACACCCTTCAGGCATGTATGTGTTGACACACCCTAGTCCACGTTCACCTTATCCGGTTATCGTTTCTGCGGTGCATTTCCAATATGCCCACCGGAGTGAAAACTTCTGCGTATCGGTGTTTTGCTAGTGGCTAACAGTCAAGGCACCTCATGAACCAGACTATCTATGACACCCTTCCCATATGCATTGATATCTACTTGACTCCTGAGGCTACCATGAGCGGTTTATCTATTTACCATTGACAGGTCTCGGGCTTCCAGTGTCTTCCGCAGGACACGGTAGTCTGGGTGTGATCCAATAGGCGCTACCCATGACCACTACCTCGGATCTAGCTTACCTGTGGTAGCAATTATGCTTTTATTGTCTCTGCACTTCCCTTTCAGAGCCTAGAGTAGTGGGAGCACGTTCACGCTTGGTAGGTGTAAAACTCTCTCAGTCGCCGCGGCACCACCCGGGACTACCTTCGGGACCCACATGGTTAACACCCATTAACTCCTTCAGTTTTGGTCCGTTTTACTCCGAACAACTTGGAGGAGGTACCCCACCTTCCACACTATGCCCCCTTGTATATTCTGCGAACAGCCTACGGTCGACCGGACAGCAGCGACGTATACGGTGTTGCAAGCATGTCTACCAAGATTCCTCTTTCCTAGACTGCACACAACTACACAACCGTTTGCCCATGACGTCCGGGCCTCAAGGCGGGGCCAGAGGGGTATGATAGGAATAATCTCTCCAATATACAGCTTCCTTGAAGCTACATAGCTCACCCAATAGCATGTCCCGGAGTCCCAGATTCCCATATCATATATGGCTTCGTGTGACAAACATTGCGGTCACTTTTTTCTGAACTCACCGTGGGACTTCCTATTGAAAGGTAGGGTAACTCAGGCCCTGGGGCGGGGTAACCTGAGCGCCATGGCAGGGTAACCTGATCCTGAGGGTAGGGTAACCTGCCCGGTGGACAAGACAACTTTTCCCGGTTACCTGGTCTATCCCGTTGCCGGAGATAGACACTGCTGACCTTTTTCCAGTTACCCAGCCTAGCTGAGCAACTGCCCCTTCAGATGTTCCTAAGCATGTTGACACCGCTCCCGGGTCTATCCAGGTACCTAAGTCACTGACCAGCCAATTCTGTTCATTCTCGGAGCTCGGGCCATCGGGTCCCCGTAGGTCAAGTACTGACTTGCCTGACCGTTCCTACTAGTTCACCTCCTGGCTCCCTGTATGGGTATAGGTTCCGTCTGCCAAACCTCATTTATGCTGGGTCGTTACATCACTCCTCTGTTCTCTACGTTCCATCCCGGACCGCTAGCGTCGTGTGTTATTTCCACGGGTCGATTCCCTGAAGACCCTATAGTCCCTGTGCTTGGACGGATATCTTTAGTGGAAATCCCGAAAGGCCTGTAAGCCTGTCCCTTCTATCATCTCATAGGGCTCCCATGAGTTCCCCTCAGCCCCATAGCCTTCCCATGAAACTAGGTACTGGACGAAGCGCGATGGAAACTTTGCCTTCGCTCCTGCATAACAGCGGCTGTCCACAACGGCTTTGGTAACGTAACTGGACTTGTTGTCTACAAGTTCCGGAGGAGGGGCTTCCTTTACCCTACCTGCTTCCAGATCCTCACCATAGGGTTTGAGCAACGTGACATTGAAAATCGGGTGGATGCTCCATTTAGTGGGAGGTTGCAGTTCGTAGGCCTAGTCACCCACCTGAAGGTTTGACCATGAAAGGCGCGAACATCTGGTGGTCCAGCCTCTTCATTGGACGCTTTGTGCGGACATTTTTTCTGTTCAACATCACGCGGTCTGCTTTCTTTGCCCCCCCAGCAGCCACACCCTCCAGGGTAACGTAGTCCGGTGATGGCAACCTTTTCTGGTCCTGCTATTTCCGTTCCCTTGCCTGTGACAGCTGGCTCATTTCTCGAATCTCTGCCCAGGTTGCTTCCCATTCCTTAACCAAGAGCTCACTATAAGGGTGTATTCCTTGCTTATCAGACACAATACCGGACCAGTTTGTCCTTGGGTTAAACCCACAGTTGATCTCAAAAGGTGACAACCTAGTAGATTCTGATGTCCGGGTGTTGTACGCATACTCCCCAAGGGGTAACAGTGAAACCCAATCATCTTGTTGGTAGGAACAGTAACTACGCAAGTACTGCTCCAGTGTTTGATCAACCCTCTCGGTCTGCCCATCAGTCTCAGGGTGGAATGCAGTCGAAATGTTTAGTTTCACTTGCAACAAGTGCATTAGACTGATCTGGAATGTGGATTTGAATCGGCTATCTGGGTCGGAGATGATTGACTCTGGGAGTCCATGAAGGCGCCAAACTTCCTTCCGGATTATCAAGGCAAGCCCCTTGATCAGTACCTCAGTGGTCAGGGGTATGAAATGGGCCATTTTCGGGAATCAGTCCACTATGACCCAGATCTTGGTATACCCTTCAGACTCTGGCAGCGCTACAGTGGAGTCCGTTGAAATCGCTGTCCGCGGCCGCATAGGGACACCAATTGGTTCCAGCAGCCTGAACCTCTTGTGCCTGCTGAATTTATTTCTTTGGCACGCATCACATGTCCGCACGTAGTCAGTGATGTGCTGATCCATCTTAGGCCAATAGAAGTTAGCCCTAACCCTGCCAATGGTCTTGTAAGTCCCGAAGTGTCCTGCGATTCGGGAGTCATGTTCTACCTTCATGATTGTCTGCTTCAGATTCTGACCCTTGGGAACATACCACCTGTTCTTGTACAGGAGTAAGCCCTTTTCCGTCATGAAATGTCGGTCGACCTCTTTGTCACCTGCAGCTGTTGCCTTCTGGATTCTTAAGTACTCCTGGTCTTTGGTTATCGCTACCCGCACTTGATCTAAAAAGGACGACTGGAGCCAAAATCCTTGGCACGTCTGCAACACTTGTGGTCGCAAGATGTCCTGTTCCTGGCTCCCAACCCACTGTCTGGGGCGAAAAAACCAGTGTGGCGGAAAATCACTCCCCCCTTCAGGGCGGTAGTTCCTACGCCGCGACAAAGCATCTGCCTTCTCATTCAACCGTCCTTCTCGGTAAACTACCTTGCAGTTAAACAGTTGCAGGAACTCAGCCCAGTGGTGCTGCCTTTGGTTAAGGACCTTGGTACTATTGAAGTACCCCAAATTCTTATGATCCGTATAGATCACCAACTGGTCCATTACCGAGCGTAGTAAATGATCCCATTCTTTGAACGCCGCCACAATGGCCGTCATTTCCTTGTCTTGCACATCATAATCAATCTCCACTGGGTGAAACTTCCTACTATGGTAGGCCACTGGATGCCTTCTCTTATCTTCTCAGAACTGGGAGAGAACGGCTCCTAATGTAAAGTCACTAGCGTCGGTTTCCAGCCGGGTTGGCTGTTCAGGGTCAAAATTTGCTAGGATAGGTTTGGGCGTGAACGCTTCCTTCAAATGGTTGAAGGCCTGCTCACAAGCAGGTGTCCATTCCCATCGAATATCCTTCTTTGTCAAGTCTGTCAGAGCTTTCGCCATCTTGGTAAACCCTTCCATGAACCGACGATAGAAGTGCGCAAAGTCCAGAAACCGTTCCACGTCGACGCCGCATGTCGGAGGTGCCGAATCCCTGATTGTCTGCACCTTCTCCGACAACATAGAGATCCCCATATCGGAGATCTTGTATCCCCGGCATTCAACCTCCCGTTGGTGGAAACTGGACCTCTTCATGCTTACACATAGTCCAGCTTTCCGCAATTTCTCCATCACACGCCTCACCATCATGACGTACTCTTCCATAGTTTCGGAGTAGATCAGGATATCATCCATGTACGCGATAACTCCTTCGTCCATGCGATCCCGAAAGACCTCATTTATCATGCGTTGGAAAGTTGCCGGGGCATTACACAACCCAAACGGTATGACCATGTATTCCTACAGTCCATATCTGCACCGCAAGGCCGTCTTCCATTCCTCACCCTCCGCCATCCTCAGAAGTTAGTAGCCCTTCGTCAAGTCCAACTCGGTGAACACAGCGGCTTTTCCTAACCTATCTCACAGTTCGTTCATCAATGGTAGAGGATACTTGCTCTTCACTGTCATTTTGTTCAGCCCTCGGTAATCTATTACCAGTCTTAATGTACCATCTGGTTTTGGCACAAAGAGGTTATGGGCTGCTGCTGGGGCACTGGATCGGCGTAGCTTTCCTGTTTGTAGCATGTCATGGAGATATACCCGGAGTGCCTCAAGCTCCTTTTCCGATAACAGATAGATATGCCCAAACGGAGGTTGAGTTCCGGGTTGCAACTCGATCGTATGGTCATACTTTGAGTGCTCCAGTAACGCCTCAATCCGTTCTTGACTGAAGACATTCCTATAGTCCTTATACTCGGGGGATAGGTTAACCGTAATGTGCGCACCTTCCTCATCGGAGAATTGCACAATTCCCAATAGGTACATATCACTAGGGCCTTCGGCTAGCAACTCTTCATCGGTCATGAACACTAACCACCCCTGCTCTGCCAGGTAGTTAGCTTTGCAGAAATCTGAGTGCCAGGTTAGTGATCCGGTCTTCCAATCTATGTCACAGTTATGGTCTTTCAACCAACACATAGGTAGGTACCCATCCACCTTGGTGTCGGGCATATCTGTGACTTCAAAGCGCATCTCATTATGGTGGTCACCTATCCTCATTTCTAATGACTTGGTATAGTGTAGACCTGACCCAGGAATGTGATTACCGCTAGCGTCGCTTATCGGCATGTGTACCTTTCATTGTACACATGGTGCCTGAGTCTGCTTAACCCATCGGCTACTAAGCACTGGCCGAGTAGCTCCACTATCCAGCAGCAGGAGCGCTTCCGCGCTAACCTGTCCAGCTCCTATCTTCCAGTCTAACTTAACCCGCAGGTGGATAGACTTAGTATGACAAGGCAAGTTGTCACTCTTCTGCCTCTTTGCTTGTCTTGGTGACTTAGTCATCTTGGCTTAGTAATTCGCTTTAGTCTCTTGCCTTGCGCCACAAGAGCGGGCACAACGGGTTGGTAAACGTTAAGGGATTGGGATTCTTCTTTTTATCAATAAATAGGGTGTTTACTATCACGGTAGCATGATTTCGGGTACTGAACCCTGCTCAGGTAAACTTGGAAATAGCGTCATTTATTTGATCAAGTGCAGCCTGAACCAATTCCACTTATACTAAACATAAGAAATCTTTCCCAAGGTGGGTAGAAGTCCGCTGTCGGACCGGTTCCTAGCAAAGCACACTGGTTTTCCCAATCTCGCGTGTCTCCTCGAGCAGGACCTCACCCAGCCCCAACCAAAATAATGTCCCATGACTTGCCCATCCAGCTAAGGAACCCCTGAAAGAAGTACGTATAACTAGAACAAACGAAATAACCAGAAACCCAACAAAGGAGAGATAGCCCAGCCCACCACGCACGGCCCGTAACATCTACCTGCCCACACCTCCTGGGTGTAGCTAGTATCAGGGTCGTTTATGCCGTAGAAGGGTACTCATCCATCTCTGCAGCCACCTCCATGGCTCATGTCCCTCTATCCCGCAAGGGTCTATGGCTATGGGTTAAAAAGGTTACACCTTAAACAGAATGGGTTCTTACCTATTCCGATCCATCAGTATCAACCCCCATGATCTGAGGTGATGCCTGGCGGACTTCAAGTATCTTTGCTGAGGAAGCCGGAGGTGGCGCTTCAATGCGCTTCAGCCGCTTGTCTGTTCCTGTGGGCTCGCTTACTGGGGCTGACCGTTTCAACCCATGAGCCTGTTTGGATGAACTAACGACTAGGGACGTGGCAGTACACTTTCTCCAGCAGTGACCACTTTGTCCACACTTGGTGCACTGTTTGTGCTTTCTCCGACATTCGGTCAAAGTCGACGGGATTTCCTTATGCGCTATTGCATACTCAGAAGTCGCCGGCTTTGCTTGTTTCCCCGCATTGAAATTAGTAGGTTTGGCAGGCCTCTGGTTCTGTCTGCCCAAACCTTTTTCCTTCTTCTTAAACCTCCCAGAAGTCGATGACCAATCGTCCTTTCTTTCCGCTGGTTGAGACCGTTGGACAGGGTGGATAACTCGGTTGCTGAACCGGGTGTTGTCTTCCAGCGTGTGTCCAACTTTCTACAGAAGATCAAGGTAGTCATTCAGGTCGGTTGGATGGGGCTCCTTGAGTGCCCACGCGTTCCGAACTTCCTGGGTAATACCTGACCAGACCTTGTCTCGTACCTGCACTGGATCTGTATAGCGAAGCTTATACATGTAGTCAATTATCTTGTCCAGGTACCCATTAATGTGATGTTGCTTCATCACCAGATCTCGCCACTCAAGAAGGGATCGGTCTCATTCCGCTTGGTCACTGCCGAAACTTTGTTCCAGTCATTCCTGGAATCCCTTCCATGTCCTCAACGGGTTACCATTGTTTACAGGAATGCCAGTACGCTTGGCTGCCTCTTTGTTGATATGTGAGTGCAGCCTGAGATACCATGTTCGGGCGGTATCTTCTAAGAGGGGGATCACCAGGTTTACCTTGTCCATATCGGTCAACCTGCACCCTGCCAAGTATTCGAACTTGACCTCCACTAGCTATAGGAAGCTTGCAAGTTCGGTAAACTTTCCCTTGAACACTGGAATACCGCTCAACCTCTCCGGCTTCTTTTGCCGCGGTCTGGAGGATGGCCGCGAGGTCGATCTGCTGAGGAATTCCTGTTGTGGCTTCTTAGCACGGCAGTCCCACCGTCGTTTCTTCTCATCACTCCAATCTTCCTTGCAGGTGCCGAGGAAGCGGGTCACATCAGGGAGTGAATCGGCATCATTATCATCCGAACTGTCATGGTTGGAGTCCCCTGGATCTCCTCCCGCTCCGGTTACACTACCTCTAGGAGGCACATTTCCATCTCCACCATCCCCGGCGTTTCCGCCGGGTGTCTCCCGTGGTCTATCATACCCCTCAAAACATTCCTTCTGGCCATCCTGATTCCCATCCCCGGGGGGGTTAGCTCCTGATGGTACTGATGCCAGTAGTGGAACAGGGCGTCGCCCACTCGCAGGAGTTGGGTTAGGCGCCACCTGAGTTATCCACAGAAATGCCTGTCGCTCTGGGCAGCTCAGGGGTTGCATCGGGGGGCCAACGTGCCTCCCTGAGCCACAATACCCACATGGTGGCCGTCCATCTCCTTCCTTCTGCCTTCTTCGATGCCATACAGGGGTCCCTTGTTCCTTTCTGTACCCATATGTGTGGTAATGAATCCACCTCATACGAGTTTCTTCCGCTTTACAACCAGACACGCAAAACCAATCTTGGCTCTCCGACTCGTCACTGGTGATTGTGGGGAGCACGGAAGGAGGAGTCGGTTTGGAAGGCGCAGAGAGAATCACGGGTGCCCAAGGAACGGAGCGAGCAGGTGTCCCAGGTCCGCGGATCGATGTCCCCGGTGATGGAGCCATAGGTACTCGCTCTTCCTGGCGCCTTACCTGTTCAAAAAACCCAGGTGATGCCACGCGGAGTGGTCAGAACCCTGGGGTAGCCGGTACTGCTGGCGGGAAGGCTGTGGCAGGAAAGGTATCAGGAGTGGGTAACGAGACGGGTAAAGGTGTGGGTCTTGGGGCAGCAATGTGAGGTATGGGGGTTGCAACCGACAGGGTTGCAGGAGGGTTAAGAGGAGCAGGAGTCAGCCGAGGCGTAGGGTCAGGTGTATCCGGTGCAGTGATGCCCTTGGGCTTTGAAGTCCTTTTCTTAATACGACGCCCACCGGTTGGTCCAATCGCCGGACTTCCTGAACGACTACGCGCGATCAAGGAGGGGACGGACAGAGAGCCTATTGATGCGCTTGTGAAGGACAAGGTATAGCTGTAGCCTTCACCCTTGAGGCTTTCCAACATCCGTATACCCATGGGACTTAGGTACGCCCTACACTGTTCATTGCGGGCTCTCATAGCCAGTTCCATCTCGAAGTTCTTCAGCTTCATGTGGATGAGTGGGAGTGGGGGCGCCGCCTCTATCATCAGTACGTCATTCTCAGCATCAATACTATAACCCCCTGCGAAGGCCCTTTCCGGCGCTGCCATATGATCCTTCAATGCCTTCTGGGCTCTTAATATTCGCAGGTATGACTCCTGCTATCCTTTCATCCATTCCACTGCTGCCGTAGTAATCTGTTTACGGAACACCTGCTGCTGCTGGGCATTCCAGTTCTTTAGCTCCTGCTTCGCCCCTCAATCGACTTGGTGACCTCCCGGACGATGTAAGCTTCGAGGAACTCGCGGGGGAACTCGCTAAATGGTACCCCTTGCGGCGGGGGAGGGAGCATGTTGTGGACGAGGGCGGAATCTTGAAAGAATGAAAGCGCCGCAGCGCCAGGGTCTGTAATCATAAGATCAACAGATTCATCAGGCAACTGAATAGGGGCAGCTTCCAGAAGTAACTGGTGACCGTCCCATTCAATACCGCAGACATCCGCAAAAACTGGCAGACGAAATCTGTTGACGGAGTTCTCGTGAAGGTAAAGGTCTGAATCCGAGTTGGATTCCATTCTAGCTCAAAGTTTGGTACTAGCCATTGCGTTTTCCACCCTGGGCTACTTGTTCTAGACATGTAACCGGTACAGGTACTAGGTTGTTTTATGTTTGTTTCACGGTGTCGTTTGATACTTGTATTGTTTCGTGTGCTATTGGTTGGTACACAAGTTGTTTGGCAATATCGCTCATACTGGAGATAAGCGATATGCAGTATTTAAAGTCCACGGATTTCCGCGATGGAAACAGCAGACTTCGACAGACGGTATTTTTAAAATTTACTTGCTTGAACAGTTACTACTTTGATCTCCTATTACAGCCCGTTTGAAGCCTCCTTTAGCCAGCAGCTCTTGCTCCGTGATGACCATGAAGCCATCTGCTCATATCGTACCGCTACGTGACTAGGGCCTGGCCCGAACGCGTTACATTTTTTTAACCACAGCAAGTGGTTAAGAAACCTGCAGGGACCTGGTCTGACCAACCTACAAAAAGTCCAATAGCGAAGCTAGTATCGGGAAGTGGCAGAACCACGAAGGGTTCGGCTCCGCCAACACGACACCATTGAGTCACTGGAGACTCCAAGTGGGAGGCAGGTCCTACAAGAAGGCCTTACCAAGAAAATGCAACCGGAGGAACCGCAAGGGCCAAAGAGTGAATTCTTGATCGACAAAGCAGAACGACAACTAGCACGAAGTAACGACCCAGCATACATGAGCTAAGGCAGACGGAACCTATACCCATACAGGGTGCCAGGAGGCGAACTGGTAGGAACTGGTAGGCAAGTAAGCACTTGACCTACGGAGACCCGATGGCCTGGGCTCCGAGAATGAACAGAATTGGCTGGTCCGGGACTTAGGTACCTGGATACACCCAGGAGTGGTGTCGGCGTACTTAGGGACGTCTGAAGGGGCAGTTGCTCAGCTAGGCCGGGTAACTGGAGAAAGGTCAGAAGCGTCTATCTCCGGCAACGGGATAGACAGGGTAACAGGGAAAAGTTATCTTGTCCACCAGAGAGGTTACCCTACCCTCAGGATCAGGCTACCCTGTCTTGGGGCTTGGGTTACCCTACCCAAGGGCCTGAGTTACCCTACCTTTCAATACGAAGTTCCACGGGGAGCTCGGGAAAAAGGACGGGAATGGTTGTCTGGTGAAGGCATGAATGATACCGGAATCTGGAGTTCCGGGGGATGCAATTGGGCGAGCTACGTAGCTTCGAGGAACCTGTAAATTGAACACCTTATTTCTAGCATATCCCTCCGGCCCTGGCTTGCGGCCCAGACGTCATAGGCAAACGGTTGTGTAGTTGTGTGCAGTCTAGCAAGGAGGAATCTTGGGAGACATGCTTGCAAGACCATATACGTTGCTGCCGTCCAGTCGACCGTAAGCTGTTCGCAGGAAATACAAGGGGGCATAGGGTGGAAGGTGGAGTACCTCCTCCACGGTGTTCGGAGTAAAATGGACCAAAATTGACGGAGTTAACCTGGTGTTAACCTTGGGGGTCCCGAAAGTTGTCCCGGGTGGTGCCGGGGTGAGTGGGAGAGTTTTACACCTACCAAGCCTGAACGTGCTCCCAACTCTACAGGCTCTGAAAGGGAAGTGCAGAGACACTGAAAGCATGATTCCTACTATGGGAAAGGTAGATCCGCGGTAGTGGTCATGGGTAGCGCCCATTGGATCACTCGCGGACTACTGTGCCCTGTGGAAGACACCGGAAGCCCGAGGCCTGTAAATAGTAAATGGATGAACCGCTCATGGTAGCCTCCGGAGTCATGTAGAGATAAATGCATATGGGAAGGGTGTCATAGATAGTCTAGTTCATGAGGTGCCTGGACTGTTAGCCACTGGCAAGACACTGATGGGCAGAGGTTTTCACTCCGGCCGGTAAAATGGAAATGCACCGCAGAAACGATAACCGCATAAGTTGAACACTGACCAGAGTGTGTCGACATATGCATGCCCGAAGGTTGTGCCAGGAGACATGTCGGACCACCCTTAGCGGAGAAAGGTGTACTCGAATGCTTGGAGTAAGCGGATAGGGGAGTTTCTGGCATAAGATAAAACTACCTGAAAGTCTATGCGAGAACTCTCCAACTTCAACAATCAATCCTTGCGACACCTTAATTGAGTGAAGTGTCAGGCTTAACGATATTAAGTTTTACCGTCTACTTTACTCTTACATCTGTGTGAACTTTTGGCGATAAGTTTGAAGTTGTTTGGTGCAGTCGCAACCTTGGGATCCATCTTCCTAGGGGTGCCCCTGTTACATCGTCATACCATAGCTATCCATCTTTCTCCCCATATAGCCCGAGGGCTAAACCTTTCCTCCGTTTTAGGCCTTCCTTCAATGCCTTCTTTATCTCCTTAATTTCCTGATTGTTGGTGGTCTTTCTGTTTATCCATTCTTCATATTTGTCGCCCCTGCCTCTGGCCGTGGTTATTTCGCTCCGGGATTCGCATCCGCTGCCTTCATCTTCTTCTTTTGCGAAATACATATCTTTAGGGAGAAGTATTCTTTGTCGTTGCGACTGTGTTTCTTCCTTGTCGTGGAAGTTCTCCGTCCTTCGAGTCTCTGCGTCCAGCTTTCCTCCTTCTTTTCCTGGTCGCTATTCCCTTTGAAGATGGTACTGGCTTAATGTCTCACTTCACCTAATCTGTCGTCGATTGAGTTCTTTGGTGGTAGTAAACGCTAGCAGGTTCTTCTGGTCTGTGCTTACGCGGATCACATGTCGACTTCCTAGCGTGTACTTCCTCCAGTCTTTAACTGCTTGAGCAATGGCTAACAGTTCATTGTCGTGAATGGCATACTTTTGCTCTGCCTTTGACCTTGTTTTTGATCGAAATGCGACCAGTCTCCATAATCCGTCCTCTGCCTGCTGCGAGAGGATACCGGAGCATACGTAGTTGGATGCGTCCTTCTCGATCATGATGCGTAGCGTGGAGTTGTAGTGTCGTAATATTGGTATCGTAGTAAGTCGCTTTCTCATATTGTCGAATACTTGCTGTTGTTTTTCTCCCCATTCCCTTTTGACTCCTTTCTTTGTCGTATCGTAGAGGGGTTTAGTTACTGTGCTAAACCCTTTAATGAATCTTTCGTAGAAGTTGTAGAAGCCCACGAAGCTTTGCACACCCTTTACACTCTTCGGTGCTTTCCAGTTATCGATAGCTGCGCTTTTGACTGCATCAGTTCGTACTCCTTCCGGGTTAACGCTGAATCCAAGGTATTCGACTTCGTCAGTATGGAGGTTGCATTTCAAAGGTCTTAGTTTGACCTTATCTTCTCTCAACGCCCATAAGACATTCCGCATGTCTCCGTGGTGTTGCTCCATGTTGTCTGAATAGATGAGGATATTGTCCAGGTAGACGATACAACATCTGTCTAGGTATTTGCTCAACTTGGAGTTGATCCATCGTTGGAATGTCGCTGGTGCATTGGATAACCCAAAGGGCAAGAGTAAATATTTGAATAGTCCATATCACGTCCCGAAAGCTGTCTTCCATTCATCCCCTTCGGCTATCTTTATGATGTAATACGTGTCCTTGGTATTCAACTTCATATAGTGCTTGGCCTGTCCTAGTCCGTCTAGCCCTTCGTCGATCAATGGTAGAGGGTACTGGTCCTTCTGTGATACCAAGTTCGGTCCCTGAAAATCCACGCAAAGTCTCAGTTTGCGATCTTTCTTTTTCACAAATAGGATGGGTGCCCCCGCTGAGGAGGACGATGGTCTGATCCATTGCATGGCCAGGTTCTGTTGGTGGTATTCGTGCAGCGCCTTTAACTCTTCTTCCCTTAATGGGTAGAGTTTCATGAAGGGGGCTGTTTTTCCTTCCTCTAGCTTGATCTGGTGAACTTCACTCTTCTGTGTGGGAAGATCCGTCCTTTCGTTTTCTTCGAATATCCCAGCATAGTCATGATATTCTTTCGGGACCTGTTGCCTCAGAGTTAGTTTCTCGTTCTTGGCTTCTTCCTTCACCGCTTGTCATGTGTTAATCGTTGACGCTTCTGCGATTGTTGGTCTACCTTCTTCTTCATCCCATCTGAGGATCCCGGTCTGTTCCTCTTTTAGATAGGGTTGACCTGAGGCCTGTACTGATATGAAAGATGTGCTCAGGAGTTTCTCTTCTGTCATTTCCGTTGGGGTGTTGTTCTTCCGGGTGCCTCGTCCGGTGCTTCCGAATCCTTCATCGCCTCTTTTGGTCTTGTCCAGGTCTCGAACTTCGCAGAGCTTCCTGCCATCGATGTTTGTGATAATCATCTGGGCTATGCGATCCTCTTTTTGGATTGTATAGTCCTCAACTTTCAGGTTTATTAGTAGGACTTGTACCTCGCCCCTATAGTCCGCATGTATCACTCCCGCGCCTGTGGTAATCCCAGGTCGGGTGGCCATACCACTGCTTAGAGCGATTCTTGTATAGGTGCCGTCAGATAGTTCTACTGCAATTCCTGTTAGTATCGTTTTTTGTCCTCTTGTGGGGACCATTGTGTCTTCCGTGCTGTACAGGTCATGACCTGCAGCCTTTGTTGAACATTGTGTTGGTTTTCTAGCATTCAGGTGTAACACTTGTACCCTTATGCCTTCATCACGGGGGATCGTTTCTTCGTGTTTGCTGTTCATGTGGAGGATCTCTCTCCTCAGGTTCTCTCTAATTGCTGGTTCTTCCGGGATTGTTCCGATTGTTGAGGAAATTTCCAAGCATAACTGTGCGCATAGTTCGCTGTGGAAGTTGATTTGGCCTTTTTCGCAGTCGATATTTGGATTGTGTCATTTTAGCCCGGGTGTTCCTAGTATGGCACCCTGTTTCTGCAAGTGCACTACTTGGAATGTCATGGCTTCGTGATGTGACTTGATCTCCATTACTGCCTGTGCTGTATGGGTGATGGGTCCTGCTTTGGTTTTTTCTCCGTTGACCAGATATATGTCTCCTGGTTTCTTTAGCTTTTTTAGGGGTAATCCGTCGGTTTCCCAGAAGTTTCTGTGGATGAAAGCCAAGGTTGCTCCTGAACCGAGGATCGCGTTTGTTTCTGTCTCTTTGTCTGTTGTACATAGTTTTATCATAATCATAAGATGTTCGTCATCATTCTCATAACCGTTCATCTTGTTGATCATTGCCTTACTGCCTTTTTCCATTGATGGGGGTATCTTGTTCTTCCTGGTTGATATATGTGAGACGCTGGTGGGTTTGCCTCTTTCCTTGTCCCGCAGACTGCTCTTTGCTCGGGACTTTATTCGTTTAAAGTCTCCTGCCCCTCCGTCCTCCCCGTGGCTTTCATTTCTTGCAGTTTGGTCTCCTTCCATTAACAATCCTTGATGAAGTGCCCTTTCAGCCTGCATTGGAGGCATGTATTCTCTTTTGTTCTTTTCTGGTATTCATGGTCGGACAATCATTGGAATCGTCTGTTCCTTCTTCCTGCCGCATCCAAGTCCAGCAGGTCTCCTGCCAGTAGCGGTCTTGCAGTATTGTTCTGTTGGTAGGTCCCGTTGTTGGTGCGTGGCGGGGTGGGGTGCTGTATCCCCTTGGTCCTGTTTTGAGCGTGTCTGACTAGATTGATTTTGTCTTCCTTGTCGATGGCCCATACTGCGAAGCCTTCTGCCATTCGATCAGTCTGGTCTGCGCTTATCTAGGCGTCTTGCAGCCATTCGTTGGTACTGCCCAGGAGATGGCGGTACTCCGTGTCGTTGTCATATTCCGCTTTGATGGATATCATGCGGAATTTGTGCCAGTAGTCGGAAAAGTTGTCCTTTCCTTGTCTCGTCTTCTCCAGTTTGAGCCTCACCATTTCCTTGGTGTTCCTGTCCCCAAACTGGGTATAGAGGTTCTCTTTAAACTCCTCCCACGAGGCCCATATCCAGTCTCGTTTTTCTTCCATCTAGGGCATTATCCATTGGCCTGCCGCTGGTCTTAAGAGGGACTCGGCACAGTCCATGTTAATCGTGTCTTTTCCGGCTCAGTACCCCTTGACCTTGAAGTACTGTTCCAACTGACTCAGGAACTGTCTCAGTTTTTCACGGTCTCCCTCATAGAGGTCCGGTTCCTTTGCTTTCAGTCTTGACTCTGGGCAGGCCTTAATCGCCTCCAGGAACCTCGTCATCTCGTCCTCCATCATCATCATGGCCTGTGTCGTAGGTCCTGTTGGGGGTGCTGCTGTTGCCACTGCGCCCTTCCTTCTTGGTCGTGCTGTTCCATTGGGGGAACTATCTGGGGGTGAAGTTTGTTCCCGTGTAACCAGACTTGCTGCTGTTGAGGGTTGGCTTGCTGCTGCGCCTAAGGCATTTCGTACTCATTCTAGGTCGAGAGTATCGTCCGTCAGATGGACATCACCTTCTTTGCCTTGGGTGAACTCCGAGTTCTAAGGAGTTGCCGTTCTGTCGTCGTTAGATGTCGCAGGGGAGCAAGCAAATCGTATGGTTTCCCACTACTCGTGTTACTTGTGACAGGTAATGACCGTGGTTGGTTCTTCCGAACTGCGCTGCACTGTGTCCTAGAGCTCCTCGAGTCTCTAGGCCCTATGTTAGTATTCTCATGTAAGAATCAGTTTCTCACCAGTGCCGAGAGTATCGGTCATTTATTGGGTTAGTACGATCCCCGTAGCGGATCGGTTCCTGACTCTCAAGCGGATCCGTCTAGTGCATAAGATTGGAGCGTAAAGGCTCCTGTATTGTAACGATTGTAAAGTAGTAGATAGGAAATAATAGTAAATCGTTGCGTGAAGAGCTAACCCATCTGTGAAAGCCCGGCCTTTATATAGGCCTCTTCCTGCAACCCTAACCCTTCCCTGATCCTCAAGTGAGGTCAGGTGCGAAATCCCTCACCTGACTTAAACAGGTCATGTGCACAAACATAAAACATCCTATGACCTCTAAGTGACGTCATGTGCGAAAAGATAAATCAAACGCAATATAAATAAAGCAACCACATGACCTACTCATGAGGTCACGCACAAAACATAAACGAGCCTGCCTTGCCGGTAAGCCTTACCGGCTAGCCTAGACTGTTCCCATGAAGTCAACTGTACGTTATGTGTGCAATGCCATCAACCTCAATGAGCCCCATCACCTGCTAATGAGGCCATGTGCCTAAAACCAATTTAAACATAAATGAGCCCCATGACCTGTTAATGAGGTCCTGTGTGTGAAAGAATAACTTAACTGTATGACGTCTAAATGACATCCTATGTGAAACCTTTTCCTTACTGCCGTCACCTGGCTAGCGCTCCTCTAGCCAGATTGTGACAGATAGATACACACTGCATGAATACATGATCATGCTATTTGGGTTATGTAATGCCCCGGCAACTTTCCCGCGCATGATAAATGAGGTCTTTCATGACTTCTCCCATGCAGGAGTCATTGCATATATGGATAACATCTTGATCTACTCCAAGACCAGGATGGAATATTTAGCACTTATGAGGCACATGACAGAAAAATTGCAGAATGTATGATCATACACAAGCATGACGAAGTCCAGTTTCCAGTAATAGGATGTTGAATTCCTAGGATACAAGATCTCTGACGTAGGGATCTCGGACGTAGGGATCTCTATGCTGTTGGAGAAGGTAAAAACAAATAGGAATTTGGCACCTCCAATATGAATCGTTGATACGGAAAGCTTTATAGGTTTTACCCATATTTATCCTCGGTTCATAGAAGGTTTAAGCAAGATAGCAAAACGTCTGACAGATCTAATGAGGAAGGATGCCCTATGGGAATAGATGCCTGCTTGCGAGCAGGCATTCAATCAGTTGAAGTAAGCATTTATGTCCAAACCTATCCTAGTGTATCTTGACCATGAACAGTCAACTTGGCTAGAGACTAAGCCTAGTCACTTTGTGTTAGGAGCAGTCCTCTCAGAGTTCCAGGAGAACAAGAGGTGGCAGCCAGTGGCCTATCATAGCTGGATGTTTCACCCAGCAGAGATTGACTATTATGTCTATAACCAGGAGATGACTACCATAGTAGTGAATTCAAGGAATGGGATCAGCTGCTATGCGCAGTAACAGACCAATTGGTGATCTGTACGGATCATAAGAATTTAGTGTACTTTAATAGTACTAAGGTCCTAAACTCGGGACTGCACGGCTGGGCTGAGTTCCTGCAACCTTTTAACCTCCAAGTAGTTTCCCACGAAGCGCAACTGAATGAGAAGGCTGATGCTTTGTTGCGGTATAGGGACAAGCGCCCTGAAGGGGGAAGTGATTTCCGGCTATGGTCGTTTTTTTGCCCCAGGTAGTGGGTTGTCAGCCAGGAACGGGACATCTTTTGACACCAGGTATTGCAACTGTGCCAAGGCTTTTATCCACGGTCTTTCTTGGTGGATCAACGGTGGGTAGCGATAGAACAGGATCAGGAAAACTTAAGAATCCCAAAGGCAACCACTGCTAGTGACAAGGAGGTTGACTGACACATTACAAGGGAAAAGGGCCTACTCCTGTACAAGAACTATGGGTATCACCGCAGGAGTCAGAATCGAAAGAAGACAAGCATGGAGGATAAACATGACTGCCGTATTGCGGGAGACTTTGGGACTTACCAGATATTTAGCAGGGTCAAGTCTGACTTGCATTGACCTAAGATAGATGAGCATATCACAGACTGTATGTGAACCTGTAATATATGCTAAGGAAACAAGTTTATGAGGTAAGAGAAGTTTGATCTGTGGGAACCTATAGCCATTCCTATGTGGCTGTAGGCAGCAATCTCAAGGGACATTATTGTGGCACTGCCAGAGTCAGAAGAGTATACCAAGATCTGAGTCATTGTGGACAGATTTTCAAAAATGGTATCTTTCATACCGCTGACTACCGAGGTACCAATCAAGGTGTAACAACGCAGCACACATGGGCTGTGCCAGTCGGAACCTACACCCATACAGGTAGCCTGGAGGGGAACTGGTAGGGACTGGCAGGCAAGTGGGTACTTGACCTGCGGAGACCCGATGGCCCAGGCTCCAAGAATGAACAGAATTAGCTGGCCTGGTACTTAAGTATCTGGGTACACCCGGGAGAGGTGTCAGCGTACTTAGGGACTTCGGAAGGGGCAGTTGCTCAGCTGTGCCGGGTAACTAGAGTCAGGTCAGAAATGGCTATAGCTGGTGACGGGATAGACGGGGTAACAGAGAAAGGTTATCTTGTCCGCGGGACAAGGTTACCCTATCCTCTGGATCAGGTTACCCTGCGATGGGGCTCGAGTTACCCTGCCCAAAGTCTTGAGTTACACTACCTTTCAATACGAAGTCTATCGGGGTGTTCGGGAAAAATGAAGGGAATGTTTGTTGCGCGAAGCCACACAGAATACTGGAACCTGGGGTTCCGGGAGATGCTATTGGGCGAGCTAGGCAGCTCCAAAGAAGCTGTAAAGTGGAGACGTTATTCCTATCATAGCCCTCCAGCCCTAGATTAAGGCCCGGACATCATGGGGGAACGGTTGCCTAGTTGTGTATAGTCTAGCGACGTGGAATGTTGGGAGACCTGCTTGCAACACCATTTACGTCGCTACCGTCCGGTCCACCGCAAGCTATTCGGAGGAAAATCAAGGGGGCACGGCACGGAAGGTGGAGTACCTCCTCTAAGATGTTTGGAGTAAAACGGACCAAAACAGGCGGAGTTGACGGGAGTTAACCGTAAGGGTTCCAAAGGTAGTCCCGGGTAGTGCTGGGGCGGCCGGGAGAGTTTACACCTACCAAGCCCTAAAGTATCCCCAACGTCCTAGGCTCTGAAAGGGACATGCAGAGACACTCTAAGCATGATTCCTACCACAGGTAAGGTGGGTGTGAGGTAGTGGTTATGGGTAGCGCCCATTGGACCCCTTCCGGATAACCGTACCTTGCGCAAGACACCAGAAGCTCAAGAAGTATAAACAGCAGATAGTTATACGCTCACGCCAGCTTCTGGGGCCAAGTAGAGATCAGTGCACAAGGGAATGGTGTCACAGACAGTCTAATTTATGCGGTGGCTTGACTGTTAGCCACTGGCGAGACGCTGATGCACCGAAGTTTTCACTCCGGTAGGCAAAATAGAAATGTACCGCAGAAACAATAACCGCATAAGCTGCACCTCGACTAGGGTTTGTCGACACATGCATGCCCGAAGGGTGTGTCAGGAGATGTGTCGGACTGCCCATATCGGAGAGGGGTTTTCGCGAATGGTTGGAGTAAACTGATGTGGGAGTTTCTGGCATAAGATAAAACTACCTGAAAGTCTATGCGAGAACTCTCCTGCTCCAACAATCAATCCTGTTGTGCCCTTAATTGAGTGAAGCGCCAGGCTTAACGAGATTAAGTTTTACCGCTTACTTTACTCTTACATTTGTGTGACCTTTTGGCGATAAGTTTGAAGTTGTTCAGTTCGGTCACACTCTTGGGATCTATCTTTCTAGGGGTGCCCGCATTACAGTATATCCTTAAACAATCTCCGTGATTAACTCCTCTGCGGGTTAATTCTTTTCAACCTTAGACACGGACCTTGCGTGAATCCTGGCAACCTTGTCTAGAACAAGTAGCCCAGGTTGGAAAGCGCCATGGTGAGTACCGAACTTCGATCCAGAATGGAATCCAACTCAGATTCCGACCTTGATCTTGCCGAACATGCCACCAACACATACCGTGCTTCGGTTTTTGCGGATGTTCGAGGTATTCACTGGGATGGTCATCAGTTGCTTCCAGAGGCTGCCCCTATTCAGTTACCTAGTAAATACCATGACCTCACAATTGCAGACCCTTGCGCTGCTACTGTCTTATTTTTCCAAGACTCTACCAGTGTCCACAACATGACCCCTCCTCCACCCTAAGGGGTCCCATTTAGCGAGGTCTTGGGCGAGTTCGTCGTACCTTACATCGTCCCGGAGGTATCCAAGTCCACTGAGGATGCAAAGCGGGAACTAAGGAACTCGAACACCTAGCCGCAGGGGGTGTTGTGGAAACAGATCACTACGGCAGTGGTGGAAAGCATGTAAGTGCACCAGGAGGCTTACCTGCGGATGGTAATGGATCAGTAAGCATTGAGGACTCAGATCACGTCATTGGAAAAGGCTTTCGAAGAAGGGTATAGTATTGATGCTGAGAATACTGTACTGATGTTAGAGGCCACACCCCCACTCCCACTCGTCCATACCAAGCCCGAGAACTTCAGCATGGAATTGGCCATGAGAGACTGAGACAACCAATGGAGGGCATACCTGAGCTCAATTGGTATACGCATGTTGGAAAGCCTGAAAGGTGACGGCTACAGTTATACTTCCTTCTTCTCCAGGGCATCTCCAGGCTGCCTGGCTGTCCCTCTCTCCATCACCCCTAGTTGTTTGGGCAGCCCAATGGTCGGGCCAACTGATCGACGTCGAGTAAGGAAAACGACATCCAAACCAAAGGGTATCATGGCCCCAGATACGCCAGACCCAACTCCTACTCCGACCCGTGGCCCTATCATTCTACTAGCAACACCGCTGGTTGCAACTCCTGTACCTCCCACTGCCGCCCTTAGACCCACTCCACTAGCAGTTCCCCTACCAGTCCCTAGTTCTGACCCGTCTCCTGCCGCCGCTTTTCTACCTCTGGTTTCGGCACCTTCGGGATTCCAGTCAATGCGTGCCGCATCACCTGGCTTCCTTGACCAGGTAAGGTGCCACCAAGAGCGCGCACCTGTGGCTCCATCGTAAGGGACCCCTATCCCCGGGCCAGGAACGTCTGCTCGCAGTGTTCCTTGGGCACCAGTTATCCCCACAGCACCCACGCAGTCAAGTCTTCCAGCCGGTCTTCCCACCATCACAAATGGCAATTCAGACAGCTCAGACGAGTTCTGTCTGTTAGGCTGTAAGTCGGAAGAGACCCGGATGGGGTGGATTCATTACCACTCCTATGGGTGCAGTAAGGGACCACAGACCCTGGTGAGGCATAGAAGTAGGCAGAAAGAAGTAGATGGACGACTAACATGTGGGCGCAGCGGGTCATGGAGGCACACTGGCGTCCCGATACAACCCTTGAGTTGTCCAGAGTTGCAGTCTTTTCTGCGGATAACACAAACAGCGCCCAACTGAACTCCTAAGAGTGGGCGATGCCCTGTTCCACCACCAGCATCAGGACCATCAGGGGCTAACCCCGTGGAGGATGATAACCAGGATGGCCCACAGGAACAGTTTGATGGGTACGGTAGACACCACGAATCCAAAGAGGGGAATGCGGGAGGTAGTGGGGACGGAAATGCAGCTCCCGGAGGTGGTGCGGTGGGACCCAGCGGAGATCTAGGGGACTCTGACCATGACAGCGCGGATAATGATGACGATCGAGATTCTCTTCCGGAATGGACCCACTTCCTCAGTGCTCGAAAGGATGCCAGGAGCAAGGAGAAGAAAGGACGGTAGGATCGCCAAGCCGTGAGGCTGGCGAGAGCCCTGTGGGGTACTGGTTCAGCTTCTAGGCCTACACCAAGACGCCGGCAGAAGAAGCCGGAGAGGCTGAGTGCCATCCCTCCCTTCAAGGGCAAAGTTACAGAACTCGCGAGCTTCTGGACCTTCGTAGAGGTCAAATTTGAATACTTTGTGGATTGCAAGTTAAACGACATGGGTAAGGTCAACTTAGTGATCCCCCTTCTTGCAGACTCCGCCCAGGCATGGTGTCTGGGGTTGCATGGGCATATTAACAAGGAAGCTGCCAAGCATACTGACTTCGCCGTAAAGGACAGCAACCCCTTATAGGCATGGGAAGGGTTTTGAGCATGGCTAGAACAAAGTGTCAGCAGAGACCACGCTGAGCAAGATTGATCCCTCCTTGAGTGGCGAGACCTTGTGCGGAAGCCCCATCACCTTGATAAGTACCTCAATATAATAATTCCTTATATGTATAAGTTCAGCTATACAGATCCAGTGCAGGTACGAGACAAGGTTCGATCAGGCATCACACAGGAGGTTTGGAATGCATGGGCACTTAAGGAGCCACATCTGACCGACCAGAACGAGTACCTTGATCTTCACTGGAAGGTCGAGCACACCCAGGAGGACAACAACCGGTTCGGTAACTGTGTCATCTGCCCTGCCCCCCGGTCGCACCCCGCAGATAAGAAGGGGGATAGACCCCTGACATCTGGCAGGTTCAAGAAGAAGGAACAAGGTTCGAGCAGACAGATCCAGAGGTCTGCCAAACCTACTAATGTCAATGCTGGGACACAGGCAAACCCGGTAACTTCTGAGTATGCAGAAGGGCAAAAGGAAATCCTGTCGACTTTGACCAAATGCCGGAGGAAGCACAACCAGTGCACCAAGTACGGGCAAAGGGGTCACTTTGGGACAAAGTATACCGTGACAGCCCCAGTCGGTGGTATATCCAAACAGGCTCGTGGGTTGCAACAGTCAGCCCCGGTAAGCGAGCCAACAGGAATGGACAAGCGACTAAAATGCAATGAAGCCTCCCCTCCGGCTTCCTTGTTCAAGATGCTTGAATTGTGCCAGGCATCACCTCAGATTATGGAGGTTGATGCTGATGGCTCGGAATAGGTAAGAACCTGTTCTGCTTAAGGTGTAACCTTATTGACCCGCAGCCATAGACCCCAGAGGGATAGATGGACAGGAGACATGGAGGTGGCTTTGGAGATGGGTAAGTACCCCTCTACTGCATAAACGACCCTGATACTGACTACCACCAGGTGGTGTGGGCAGGTAGATGTTGTGGGCCATGCATAGTGGGCAGGGCTATCCATCCTTTGTTCGGTTTCTGGTTATTTCCTTTGTTCTAGTTGGATGTATTCCTTGCCGGATTTTCTTAGCTGGATGGGCAAGTCATAGGACATTGTTTCGGTTGGGGCGGGATGAGGTCTGGCTGGAGGAGAACCTCGACATTGCGGAAGCAAAGTTGCTTCGCTTGGAACCGGTCCGACAGGTGACTTCTAGGCTGTAATGACCCAACGTACATGAGCTATGGCAGACGGAACCTATACATATACAGGTAGCCAGGAGGCGAACTGGTAGGAACCGGCAGGCAAGTAAGTACTTGACCTACGGAGACCCGATGGCCCGGGCTCCGAGAAGGGACAGAAGTGGCTGGTCAGGTATCTAGGTACCTGGGTACACCCGGGCGCAGTGTCAGCGTACTTAGAGACCTCGGAAGGGGCAGTTACTCAGTTAGGCAGGGTAACTGGAGAAAGGTCAGAAGTCTCTATCCCCGGCGACGGAATAGACCGCGTAACTCGGGAGAGTCTTCTTGTACATTGGACAAGGTTACCCTACCCTCAGGACTAGGTTACCCTGCCATGAGGCTTGGGTTACCCTGCCCTAAGTCGTGAGTTACCCTACCTTTCAATACGAAGTCCCTCTGGGAGTTCAGGAAAATTGACCGGAATGTTTGTCACGCGAAGCCATGCAGAATACTGGAATCCGGGACTCCGGGAGATACTATTGGGCGAGCTACGCACCTCTGAAGAAGCTGTAAATTGGAGACATTATTCCTATCATACCCCTCCGGCCCCGCCTTGAGGCCCGGACGTCATGGGCGAACGGTTCTGTAGTTGTGTGCAATCTAGCAAAGTAGAATCTTTGGAGACCTGCTGGCAACACCGTATACGTCGCTGCCATCCGGTTGACCGTAAGCTGTTCGCAGGATATACAAGGGGGCATAGGGTGGAAGGTGGAGTACCTCCTCCAAGTTGGTCAGAGTAAAACGGACCAAAACTGACGGAATTAATGGGAGTTAACCATGGGGGTCCCGAAGGTAGTCCCGGGTGGTGCCCGGATGACTGGGAAAGTTTTACACCTACCATGCCCAAAGATGTCCCCAACGCCATAGGCTCTGATAGGGAAGTGCAGAGACACTAAAAGCATGATTGCTACTGCAGGTAAGGTGTATCCGAGGTAGTGGTCGTGGGTAGCGCCCATTGGATTACTCCAGGACCACCGTACCCTACGGAAGACAGCAGAAGCCTGAGACTCGTAGATAGTAGATAGATAAACGGCTCACAGTAGGTTCTGGGGTTAAGTAGAGATCCATGCATATGGGAAGGGTGTCATAGATAGTCTAGTTCATGCGGCGTCTTGACTGTTGGCCACTGGCAAGACGCCGATGCGCAAAGGTTTTCACTCCGGCAGGCAAAATAGAAATGCGCTGCAGAAACAATAACCGCATAAGGTGAACGCCGACTAGAGTGTGTCAACACAAACATGCCCGAAGGCGGTGTCAGGAGACGTGTCGGACCGCTCTTAGCGGAGGAGGGTGTGCTCGAATAGTTAGAGTAAACTGATGGGGGAGTTTCTGGCATAAGATAAAACTACCTGAAAGTCTATGCGAGAACTCTCCTACTCCAACAATCAATCCTCTCGAGACCTTAATTGAGTGAAGCGTCAGGCTTAACGATATTAAGTTTTACCGTTTTCTTTATTCTTACATTGGTGTGAACTTTTGGCGATAAGTTTGAAGTTGTTCGCTGCAGTCGTAATCTTAGGATCCATCTTCCTAGGGGTGCCCCCGTTACATACGCACCTGGGGGAAAATTGTTATGTTGAGTACCAGCGGAATTGGTTCAGGCTGGACTTGATCAACTAACTAGTGCTATTTTCAAGATTACCTGAGGAGGGTTTGGTACCCAAAATCATGCTGGCTTGATAATTAACACCCTAGTTCTTGATGAAAGACGCATCCCAATCCTGCAACGTTTACCAACCAGTTGGGGCCGCTCTTGTGTTGAAAGGCAAGAGACTAAAAGGGTTCACTAAGTCAAGATAACCAAGTCCCCAAGACAAGCGAAGAGGCAGAAGTGTGACAACTTGCCTTGTCATACCAAGTCTGTCCACCTGTGGGTCAAGTTAGACTGGAAGATAGGAGCTAGACAGGCAAGGGCGGAAGCACTCCTGCTACTCGATAGTGGAGCTACGGGGCCGGTGCTTAGTTGCCAATGGGTTAAGCAGACTCAGGCACCTTGTGTACGACGAAAGGCACACGTGCCGATAAGAGACGCCAGCGGTACTCACATTCCTGGGTCAGGTCTACACTACACCAAGTCATTGGAGATGAGCATAGGCAACCACCATAATGAGATGAGCTTTGAAGGCATGGATATGCCCGACCATAAGGTGGGTGGGTACCCACCTATGTCTTGGTTGAAGGACCATAACCTGGATACAGCTTGGGAGACAGGATCACTAACCTGGCACTCAGATATCTGCAAGGCTACCGGCCTGGCAGAGCAGGGGCGCTTAGTGTTCATAACCGATGAAGGGTTACTAGCCAAAGACCCTAGTAAGGGGTACCTACTGGGAATTGTGCAATTCTCCGATGTGGAAGGTGCTGACATTACAGTTAAGCTAGTCCATAGGCATAAGGACTATGGGGATATCTTCATTCAAGAACGAATTCAGGCGCTACCGGAGCACTCGCAGTATGACCATACGAGCGAGTTGTAACCCGGAGCTCAACCTCCGTTTGTGCCTACCTCCTCGCTATTGGAAAAGGCGCTTAAGGCACTCCGGGAATATCTCCATGACATGCGGCGAATGGGCAAGCTGCGCCGATCCAGTTCCTCAGACGCAGCCCCTATCCTCTTCGCTCCAAAGCCAGGTGGTATATTAAGACTGGTCATAGATTACCGCGGGCTGAACAAAATCACCATGAAGTGTAAGCATCCTCTACCGTTGATGAATGAACTGCGAGATAGGTTAGGAAAAGCTGTTTGGTTCCCTAAGTTGGGCTTGAAGAACACCTATTACCTTCTGAGGATGGCCGAAGGTGAGGAATGGAAGACGGCCATCCGGTGCAGATATGGACTGTACGAATACATGGTCATGCCATTTGGGTTCTGTAATCCCGCGGCAACTTTCCAAAGCATGATGAATGAGGTCTTTCAGTATCTCATGGATGAAGGAGTCCTTGCATACATGGAGGACATCCGGATCTACTCCCAAACCATGGAAGAGCATGTCGCAAGCGTGAGACGTATGATGGAGAAATTGCGGAAAGCTAGACTATGTGTAACCATGAAAAAGTCCTGTTTCCACCAGAGGCAGGTTCAGTTCTGCGGATACAAGATCTTCGATATGGGTATCTCCATGTTGTCGGAAAAGGTGCAAACAATCAGGGACTGGGCACCTCGGACATGCGTCGTCAACGTTCAAAGCTTTATGGGCTTTGCCAACTTCTATTGTTGCTTCATCGAAGGTTTCAGCAAGAGAGCGAAACCTCTGACAGACTTGACAATGAAGGATGTCCGATGGGAACAGACACCTGCATGTGAGCAGGCCTTCAACCATTTAAAGCAGACATTTACGCCCAAACCTGTTCTAGCACATTTTGACCCTGAACAGCCAACCTGGCTGGAAACTGACACTAGTGACTTTGTATTAGGAGCCATCCTCTCCCAGTTCTGTGAAGATGAGAGATGGCATCCAGTGGCTTATCATGGTTGGAAGTTTCTCCCAGCGGAGATTAGTTATGGCATTGATGACAAGGAAATGACTGCCATTGTGGCGGCATTCAAGGAATGGGATCCTTTGCTACGCTCTGTAACAGACCAGTTAGTGATCTATACGGATCATAAGAATTTGGAGTACTTTAATAGTACCAAGGGCCTTAACTGCAGGGAGCACCACCGGGCTGAGTTCCTGCAAGTGTTTAACTGGGAGGTAGTTTCCCAAGAAGGTCAGTTCAATGAAAGGGCAGATGCTTGCTCGCGGCGTAGGGACTACCTTCCTGAAGGGGGGAGTGATTTTCCACCGCAGTCGTTTTTTCGCCCCGGGCAGTGGGTTGGGAGATGGGAATTGGACATCTTGCAACCACAAGTGTTGCAGCTGTGCCAGGGATTTCCGCTCCAGTCTTCCGTTTTGGATCAGCTATGGGTAGCGATAACAGAAGACCAGGAATATTTAAGGATCCAGAAGGCAATGGCGGCCGCTAACAAAGAGGTCGACTGACATTTCACGACGGAAAAGGGCCTACTCGTTTACAAGAATAGGTGGTATATTCCCAAGGGCCAGAATCTGAAGAAGACGACCATGGAGGCTGAACATGACTGTCGAATCGCGGGGCACTTCGGGACTTACAAAACCATTGGCAGGACAAGGGCTAACTTCTATTGGCCAAAGATGGACGAGCACATTACTAATTATATGCGAATAGGTGATGGATGCCAATGAAATAAGTCCTTCAGGCATAAGAAGTTTGGGCTGCTGGAACCTATTGATGTTCCTATCGGGCTGTGGACAGCGATGTCAATGGACTTCATTGTAGCGCTGCCGGAGTCCTAACGTTATACCAAGATCTGGGTCATAGTGGACATAATCTTGAAAATGGCACCTTTCATACTCCTGACCACGGAGGTACCTATCAAGAAGCTTGCCTTGACATTCCTGAAGGAAGTTTGGCGCCTGCACAGACTCCTTGAGTCAATCGTCTCTGATCGAAATAGCCAATTCACATCCCAGTTCTGGCTGAGTCTAATACTCTTGTTCCAAGTGAAACTAAACGCTTCAACTGCATTCCACCCTGAGACTGATGGGCAAACTGAGAGGGTTAATCAGACACTGGAGCAGTACTTGCGTAGTTACTGTTCCTACCCACAGGGTGATTGGGTTTCGCTGTTACCCCTTGCGGAGTATGTGTACAGTCGTGTCCGTTAAATAATTACACCCCTGCCCTGCAATGGTGCAATGATACCTCTTCCCCACCTCATCACCCACCATGGCACCACCACATACCCAAAGAGAAAAAGAAGACATGAATCAGCAAATCTATGCCCTGCATAAGCATACCAATATGGGTTATAATAAAATAGCTAAGGCTATTGGGGTCTGCAAGGAGACTGTTGCCAAGGTTGTCCAAAGAGCCAATTCAAGAGGGGGAAACACCCATTATGCTTCCAAGAAAGGCCGACCCACCAAGATTACGGACACCAAAAGAAGAGCGGTAGAGGCAATTATTGATGCTGAGCCTCATTTAGCATTACGCGACATTACCCAAAAAGCGAATATTGGCCTTGGCAGAACCACTATAGATAAGATCATATCTGAAGCTGGTTTCAGGCTTCTGATACCTAGGAAAAAGCCTTTTTGGAGGAAAGGACAAAAGGAGAAGAGAAAGGAGTTTGCTAGGAGAAGGAAGAACTGGAAAGGGGCATGGAATTGGGTTGTCTTTGTTGATGAAGCCACTATTATTTATGATCCAAATCCGGCTGGGAGGAGGGTCAGAGTAAGAGCTGGTGAAGAGTTGGAAGAAAAAAACTTAAAGCCTAGCTTTAAGTCTGGGAGGACTAGTATTGGGGTGTATGCTGCAATCATGAAGGGTGGCAGGACTGAGTTAATTCTTGTGAGAAAGAGGGGGGAGGAGGAAAGGACCAGCAAAAGAGACAGACTTGGCCTCAATTCCCACCAATATGCAACTGAAATCCACCAGCCATACCTCATCCCTTTTATAGAAGGTCTGGATAGACCTTCTGACAACATCTACCTAGCTGCAGACAATGCCTCCTGGCATGGTGGTGAGGAAAATCGAAAATTGGAGGCAGACTGTGGTTACAAAAAACTTCCTTGGCCACCCAACTCACCAGATCTCAATCCTATTGAGAACACCTGGGCTCTACTCAAAAGAGCCCTTACCAAGCGATTCTCCAGACTGGAGAGAAGGCCTCATAGTGCTGCTGAATTATTTCAGGCAGCAAAGGAGGAGTGGGATTTAATTCCCCAAGGGACATTGGATGCTTGGATAGAGAGGATGCCTGAGAGAATTCAGGCTGTTTTGGATGCAGATGGGGGTCACACAAAATGGTAGCAGGATTTCTTTGGAGCTTATGATATTTACTTTCATCTATTTCTTAATTGAATTTGTATCTTTTTTTTTTTGTGGTTGAATTGGTTGATTGTGGTTGTCATGGTTGTTGCCCGGGGGTGTAATTATTTAACGGACACGACTGTACAACACCTCGACATCAGAATCCACCAGGTAGTCAACATTTGAGATCAACTATGGGTTTAACCCCAGGACAACCTGGTCGGGTGTCGTGTCTGACAACCCAGGGATACACCCTAGCAGTGAGCTCTTGGTTAAGGAAGGGGAAGGAACATGGCAGTAGATTTGAAAAACGATATAAGCGGTACACGAAAGGCAATGGAAATGGCATTAGCGGAGCAGGTCGCCATCATGGGACTCTGTTACGTCGCAGGATGTG
The DNA here is from genome assembly GCA_003182015.1 of Tuber magnatum. NCBI lineage: Eukaryota > Fungi > Ascomycota > Pezizomycetes > Pezizales > Tuberaceae > Tuber > Tuber magnatum. The sequence goes on along the minus strand of PYWC01000016.1, from coordinate 2,131,451 downwards.
GCTGCGGGGAGGGCAAAGAAAGTGGACCGCATGATCTTCAAGCGAAGAAACATCCACACGAAGCGTCCAAGGGAGAAGCTGGACCACTGGATGTTTGGACCTTGCGTGGTCAGACGTCAGGTGGGTAACCGAGCCTAAGAACTCCAAGCACGCGCCTGATGGAGCATCTACCCCCTTTTTAAGGTCACGTTGCTCAAACCGTACCATGAGGAGCTGGGATCAGGTAGGATCAAGGATGTCCCTACCCAGGAGCTTGTGGACAATGAGCCAAGTTACGTTATCGAAGCTGTTGTGCAGAGTCGATGGGATGGTGGACGAAAGGCGAAGTTCCCATCATGCTTCGTCCAGTACCTGGTTTCATGGGAAGGCTATGGGGCTGAGGAGGATTCATGGGAGCCCTACGAGATACTAGAAGGGACAGGCTTACAGGCCATGCTGTATTTCCACGAAAGATATCGGTACAAGCCGATGGACCATAGAGTCTTAGAGGAATTGTGTCGGGGAAATAAGGGACAATGCTAACAGTCTAGGGTGGACCCTAGAGGAGAGCGGAGTGGTGTAACGACCCAGCACACATGAACTATGGTGGTCGGAACCTACACCCATACTGGCAGCCTGCAGGCTAACTTGTAGGGACTGGCAGGCAAGTGTGTACTTGACCTACGGAGACCCGATGGCCCAGGCTCTAGGAATGAACACAATTAGCTGGCCAGGTACTTAGGTACCTGGGTACAGATCGGAGAGGTGTCAGCATACTTACGGACTTCTGAACAAGCAGTTGCTCAGCGAGGCCAGGTAACGGGAGACAGGTCGGAAATGCCTATCACCAGCGACACGACAGACAGGATGACAGGGGAAAGTTCTCTTCTCCATTGGACAAGGTGACCCTACCCTCTGGATCAGGTTACCCTGCCATGTGGCTTGGGTTACCCTGCCCCAAGTCCTGAGTTACCCTATCTTTCAATACAAAGTCTCTCTCGGAGTTTGGGAAAAATGACCGGAATGTTTGTCACCCACAGCTACACATAATACTGCGCTCAGGGGTTCTGGGAGATGCTATTGGGTGACCTAGGCATCTCTGAAGAAGCTGTAAATTTGAGACATTATTCCTACCATACCCCTCCGGCCTCGCCTTAAGGCCCGGACGTCATGGGGGAACGGTTGCATAGCTGTGTGCGGTCTAGCAAAGTGGAATGTTTGGAGACCTGCTTGCAACACCATATACATCGCTGCGGTCCGGTCAACCATAAACTGTTCACAGGATATATAGGGGGGCATAGGGTCCAAGGTGGAATACCTCCACCAAGTTGTGCGGAGTAAAGCAGACCAAAACTGGCGGAGTTAAAGGGAGTTACCCACAGAGGTCCAGAAGGTAGTCTCTCGTGGTACTGCGGCAGCCAGGAGGGTTTTACCCCCACCAAGTCTGAAAGTGTCCCCAATATCATAGGCTCTGAAAGGGACTCGCAGAGACACGGCAAGCATGATTTCTACCACAGATAAGGTGGGTCCAAGGTAGTGGTCATGGGTAGCACCCTTTGGACCCCTTGCTGACAACCGTACACTGCGGAAAACACTAGAAGTGCAAGAACCGTAATTAGCAGACAGATAAACGCTCATGGTAGGTTCCAGGGCCAAGTAGAGATCAATGCACATGGGACGGGTGTCATAGATAGTCTAGTTCATGTGGTGTCTTGACTGTTTGCCATTGGCAAGACTCTGTTGCGCAGAAGTCTTCACTCCGGCAGACAAAATGGAAATGCGCCGCAGAAATTCTAACCGCATAGGTTAAATGGCGACTAGAGTGTGTCGACACATGGATGCCTGAAGCGTGTGTCAGGAGACGTGTCGGAACACCCTTGTCTGAGAAGGGTGTGCTCGCATGCTTGAAGTAAACTGATGGGGGAGTTTCTGGCATAAGATAAAACTACCTGGAAGTCTATGCAACAACTCTCCTACCCCAACAATCAATGCCCTCGAGACCTTAATTGAGTGAAGGGTCCGGCTTAATGATATTAAGTTGTACCGTTTGCTTTACTATTACATTTGTATGAAGCTTTGGCGATAAGTTTGAAGTCGTTCAATGCGGTCGCAACCTTGGGATCCATCTGCCTAGGGGTGCCCCCGTTACACATAGAGCTTGCCTTGATATTGCTGAGAAAGTTTGGCACCTTCATGGGCTCCCAGGGTCAATGAACTCCAACCAATATAGCCGATTCACATCCAAGTTCTGGAGGACTCTAATGCACTGGTTGTAAGTAACAGTAAATATTTTGACTACATTCCACCCAAAGACCTATAGGCAAATCAAGAGGGTTAATCAGACACTAGAGTAGTACTTGCAGAGCCAATATTCCTACCAACCGGATGATTGGGTTTCACAACCACTGTTTGTGGAGTATGCAGACAATACCTCAACACTGGAATTCATCCGGTTTTCGCTATTGGAGATCTGCTATAGATTTAATCCATGGACAAACAGGGGAGCCATAGTGTCTGATAATCAAGGAGCCCAGCAGTGACCTCTTGGTTAAAAAAGGTGAAGGAAACTGGCAACAGATTTGAGAAATTATTGAACAGGCACAAGAAAGGTGATGGAGATGATACAATCAGAAAAGATTACCCTTGCTAAACTATATTGCCTGAAAGGGTGTGGCCTCTGGGTGGGCTAAGGGTGACGGGGGCCCTACTAGGAAGATGGATCCCAAGGGTACGACTGCACTGAACAACTTCAAACTTATCGCCAAATGGTCATACCATGTAAGAGTAAAGTAAATGGTAAAACTTAATATCATTAAGCCTGATGCTTGACTTAATTAAGATCTCGACAGGATTGATTGTTGGAGTAGGACAGTTCTCGCAGACTTCTAGGTAGTTTTATCTTCTGCCAGAAACCCCCCTATCATGTTACTCCCACTATTCGAGCAAACCCTTTTCTGCTAAGGGAGGTCCGACACGTCTCCTGGCACCCCCTTCGGGCATGCATGTGTCGACACACTCTAGTCAGTGTTCACTTTATGGGGGTACCGTTTCTGCGGCGCATTGTCATTTTGCCCACTGGAGTGAAAACCTTTCACATCGATGTCTTGTCTGTGGCTAACAGTCAAGGTGCCTGATGAACCGGACCATTTATGACATCCATCCCATATGCAGTGATTTCTACTTGTCTCCGGAAGCTACGGTGAGCAGTTTATCTATCTGCTATTTACAAGTTGTGGGTCTCCAGTGTCTTCCGCAGGATACGCTAGTTCGTGAGTGATCCAAGGGCGCTACCCATGACCAGTACCCCAGATCTACCTTTCCTGGGATAGGAATCATGCTTTTAGTGTCTCTGCACTTCCCGTTCAGAGCCTGTGGCGTTAAGGACACATTCGCGATTGGTAGGTGTAAAACTCTGCCAGTTGCCCTGGCACCACTGGGGACTACCATCGGAACCCCCACGGTTAACTCCCGTTAACTCCATCCGTTTTGGTCCATTTTACTCCAAACAACTTGGAGGCGGTACTCCCCCTTCCACCCTATGCCCCCTTATATATCCTGCCCACAGTCTATGGTGAACCAGACGGTAGTAACATATATGGTGTTGCTGGCAGGCCTGTAACGATTGCACTTTGCCAGTCTGTGCACAACTACACAACCGTTTGCTCATAAGGTCCAGCCCTCAAAGCGGGGCCAGAGGGGTATGATAGGAATGGTGTCTCCAATTCCCAGCTTCTTCGGAGCTCCGTAGCTCAGCCAATAGCATCCTCCAGAACCCCTGATTCCAGTATTATGTGTGGTTCCACGTGACCAACATTCCAGTCATTTTTTCTGAACTCCCGGTGGGACTTCATATTGCAAAGTAGGGCAACTCAGGACCTTGGACCGGGTAACCCAAGCCTCATGGCAGGGTAACCTGAGCCTGATAGCAGGGTAACCTTTTCCAGTATACAAGCTGACTTTTTCCTGTTCCCCTGTCTACTCCATCACCGGTGATAGACACTTCTGACCTTTCTCCCGTTACCCGGTCTAACTGAGTAACTGCCTCTGCAGGGGTCCCTAAGTACACTGACAACACTCCTGGGTCTGCCCCGGTACCTAAGTATCTGGCCACCTAATCCTGTTCATCTCGGAGCCCGGGCCATAGGGTCTCTACAGGTCAAGTACTACCTTACCTGCTGGTCCCTACCATTTCGCCTCCTGGTTACCTGTATGGGTGTAGGTTCTTGCTGCCATAGCTCATATTTGCTGGGTCGTTACACTAAGTAAGAAGAACGTGTCATGTTGAACCAAAAGAACAGCCTCGCTCAGCATCCAATAGGGGGGCTGCACCACCAGATAGTTGGCCCCTTTGTGGGCTAACATTGGCTGGGTACCCAAGAATACGAGCCCCAATTACCCGCGAGGCAGAGCATCCACATGGCTTTCAATATCACACTGCTGGAGCCATGATACGAGGATCTGGAATCAGTCATGGTCAAGGATATCCCTACCCAGAAGCTTGTAGATAACAAGCCTGGTTACATTGTTGAAGCTGTATTAAGCCAGCAATACTACGGTGGATCAAAGGCGAAATTGCTGTTATACTTTGTCCAGTACATGGTTTCATGGAAAGGCTATGGAGCAGAGGAGGACACAGGGGAGACTTGCGAGATGCTAGTAGGCACAGGCTTAGAGGCCATTCTGGATTGACAGTAAGGATATCCATCCAAGCCCAAGCACCTTAAGATCTTGGAAGAATCAAGTTATAGAAGTAAGAGATAGCATTAACATTCCGGGATGGGGCATAGAGAAGAGCAGAGTGATGTAATGACCTAGGATACATGAACTATGGTAGACTGAACCTACACCCATCCAGGTGCTCCTGAGTCAGACTGGTAGGAACAGGAGTACAGGTAAGGGTTTGACCCATAGAAGCCTGATAGTCTGGGTTCCATTATGAACAGAAAGGCTGTAACTGGTATGGGTGCTAGATTGTGTTTTATGTTTTGTTTCATAGTATTGTTTGATACTTGTTATGTTTTATAGTATCATTTGATACTTGTTATGTTTCAAAGGTGGCGCTTCATACTTTGCATATTTTATGTTTTGTTTTGTGGTATCATTTGATACTTGTTATGTTTTAAAGCTATCGCTTGACACTTTGAATGGTTTATGTTATCACTCATATTGGAGATGAGTGAGAACTTGTATTTAAATACTCCTGACTCCACAATAGAAACACCAGACTTCGACTACCAGTTTTCTTAAAAAGGTTGTTTGAACGGTTACTTCTTGATCTCTTATTACACCACTTCAAAGTCTTCATTAGTGTACATAGCTCTCACCTCTTGGCGCCCAAGCAGGCCACCTGTTACTATCATAATCGAAGCAGGATTTGTGCCCTATGTGTGAACATGCGACATTTTTTTAACCTCAGCAAGTGGTTACAAATGTTGTACTTGGATAAGGTTTGATCAACCTGCAGATGTCCATCAAGAAACGCTAGCAGTGGGCAGCAGCGGAACCCAGGGCAGTTGGCTTCACCAGCAAGTGCCATTGAACCCCACATGATAAGGAGTGGGAAGCAGAGCTCAAAAGAAGGGCTGGAATGTCCCCAACAACCTAAGGAGCCCAGGGACATGGCAGAGTCCAGTACTGATGAGGCTGCCTGGTAGCTTGTGAAAGGTCAGGCTTCAAGAACCTTAGAAGAATCTAAGGAGGAACAAGTCAGAAACATGAAACAGATACTGAGGAACAGCTCACTACTACCGAACAGTCTCTCTGAGACAGGGGACAGTGACAGGGAAGAGAGTGAATCTGATATGTCTAGCTTGGGAGGCCTGTGATCTCTGCCACTACCCCCACCTGGTAATGCTGATGATCCGCTGTGAAAGAAACCTAGGATAAAGTTACTACTACCAGAAAAGTTCAGTGGAAAGTGAGACAACCTCATACCTGAAGTATTCAAGGGATGGGGAACCGCGATACACCAGTACAAGCTTATACAAGGAATCAAGACATCCAACAAAATCACTGGACTCTATGTTGGAGTGTTCTGTGAAGGGGCTGCCTTCGATACCTACCACCAATACATGGATGAATACTATGATAAAGACCATATCAGTGGACAAACAGTACTGGAATATGTCCAGAAATGATTCCAGTCAAGCTAAAATCCAGAAGAACTATTCAAAGCTTTCAACAACATTCAGCAAGTAGGAAATGACACAACTAAAATAATTACAAAGGTAGTGACAGAACTCCTGCTGTACTGAGTACAAAGGCCTGAATCCACAGTCAACAACTATATGCTAAAGCGAAGATTCTGTCATTGCATGGAGACTCAACTTAGACAAGTGGTAGAACCAATGGAACAGGAAGATAATAAGATAGAAAACATCATCATGAATGCAGAATGACAGGATGCTATCCTGCATGAGACCAGTGCTTAGTGCAAGACAAGTATAGCAAAGTGAGATGGATGACCGCAAGAGAAGCCTTACCAGTGGAAGAGAAAGACAAAACCAACCCAGAAGAGGATCCCGAGGACTACCAAACAGAAATGAAAGGAGAATGGAGAATGCTCAGAATGTGGAAAAAAAGAGCGCATGGTATGAGACTGCCCCACCGAACAACAGATTAGGACAGAAACCTCTACAAACTAGGTACAGATGCAGGAATTCAAGGAGGTAGAAATCTACTCCTCCGCTGAGGAGACTGAGATTGAGTGCTACCGAAGCCTCTCAGCCTCCACTCTATACCCCCACCATGTTCGGGAAGGCACCATCTTGATTAATGGCGTATATGACAGACTGTTGTTTGACACAGGTGCAGAGAGTACAGACATTATTAGCAACCTCTTTGTGACAACCCAGGGCATCTACACTGACCTGATGAAAGCACTGGTTACTATGAACATGGCCATGAAGAGATCACAATCAACAAGTTATAACACTTGCAAAGTAACCATCAACCTCGGTTTGGCCAAGCCAGGGGACCGAAGGTTGATGATTAGCAATTTGGTGAAATATGATGCACCAATAGGGATGCCTTTCCTGACCCAGCACAGGGCTATTGTGTAATGGGATAAAGTAGTGATTCAACCCCAGGAGAAAAAGGTCCAAGTTGTTATGCAAAGCGACAAGTGCGGAGTTCAGACTGGCAATTTGCAAAAGTAAACAAGAGGAAATACTAAGCGAGTTTCTGCATTTATCCTGTCAGAAGATTCCGCAGGCTTTGCCACCTTTTAGAAAAATGAACAACCAGATTCACCTAAAAGATACAACAGAGCTATGAAACCAACCAACATATACTATACCCAAAGCATAAAAAGGAAAACTGTGTAACTAGATAAAGCCGGAGTTAAGGACTAAAGTTATCTATTGGACTGAGTTGCTAGGGGAAGTGCCCATATTTGTTTAGCCAAAATCCAATAAGCGAATCGGCCCACTAGTGGACATGAAACTATGAAACGATAACCCACTTCTAGATAGCTCATCAATCCAAACCAGACACAAATCCTAAATGCTGTAGGAAGGGCGAGATTCAGAAGCAAGATAGACTCGAATGATGCATATGTCCAGACCCAAGTGGGACCAGGGAGTCAGAAGTTCAGTACCTTCAAAACCCCTTTTTGCTGATTTGTAACCAACGTTATGTTACAAGATGAGATGGATGCATCCAGTACGTTTATGCATATAATGGAATACCCGCTTAGTGACTTCCTACATGGCTTTGTGTGGGTGTGTATCGACAATATCCTCATTTAATCCAACACAGAAACAGAGTACATATAACGTAACAGCAGAGTGTGTGAGCCATCATGTCAGGCAAAGTTTTATGCTAGCAAAAAGAAGTCAACCTAGTTTATAAAATAACTGGAAGTACTGGGAGATGTTATAGACAATGAAGGGATTCATACCTGATCCTGAAAACTAGCTTTGGTTAGAGCATGGGCTACACCAAGACACCAGAAGGATCTGTAGCGGTTCCTGGGTCCAGCAAACTATATCACATAATCTCTCCTATACAATGGTACTGTTATGGCACCCGTTACGTATCTGATATGGAAAGTGCAATTAGTCTGCAGGGATGCAGACAATGAAACCTTATTCAACATCAAAGAACCGATCAAAGAAGTACAGGTGATCTGAGCAATAAATGATAACTCAGAAGAACCCATATGGCTGATAACAGATGCCATTGATATTGGGGTTGGAGCATGGATTGGCCTGGGGTCAACACATGAAGCAGTCTACCCTACAGCCCTTCATAGCTGAAAGTTTACAAATTGACCGATCAACTGTGGCACTACAGACATCGAGGCACTGGCGGTGATTGATGCACTCCTAGCTTTCAACCATCTGTTTATGGGTTCAAAATTTACTATTATCCCAGATGTAACGTGTTTGGGCTAGGCCCTAGTCACGTATCGGTACGATAGTAGCTGATGGTTTTTTGTTCAACACGAAGCGAGCGCTGCTTGCTAAAGGAGGCTTCGAACGGGGTGTAATAGGAGATCAAAGAAGTAACCGTTCAACCAAGTATATTTAAGAATACTATCTGTCGAAGTCTGCTGTTTCCATCGCGGGAATCAGCGGTCTTTAAATACAGCATATCGCTTATTTCCAGTATGAGCGATATTGCAAAACAATGTGTGTATCAACTGATAGCACACGAAACAATACAAGTATCAAACGATACTGTGAAACCAAACATAAAACAATGTGTGTATCAACCGATAGCACACGAAACAATACAAGTATCAAACGATACTGTGAAACCAAACATAAAACAATGTGTGTATCAACCGATAGCACACGAAACAATACAAGTATCAAACGATACTGTGAAACCAAACATAAAACAATGTGTGTATCAACCGATAGCACACGAAACAATACAAGTATCAAACGATACTGTGAAACCAAACATAAAACAATGTGTGTATCAACCGATAGCACACGAAACAATACAAGTATCAAACGATACTGTGAAACCAAACATAAAACAATGTGTGTATCAACCGATAGCACACGAAACAATACAAGTATCAAACGATACTGTGAAACCAAACATAAAACAATGTGTGTATCAACCGATAGCACACGAAACAATACAAGTATCAAACGATACTGTGAAACCAAACATAAAACAATGTGTGTATCAACCGATAGCACACGAAACAATACAAGTATCAAACGATACTGTGAAACCAAACATAAAACAATGTGTGTATCAACCGATAGCACACGAAACAATACAAGTATCAAACGATACTGTGAAACCAAACATAAAACAATGTGTGTATCAACCGATAGCACACGAAACAATACAAGTATCAAACGATACTGTGAAACCAAACATAAAACAATGTGTGTATCAACCGATAGCACACGAAACAATACAAGTATCAAACGATACTGTGAAACCAAACATAAAACAATGTGTGTATCAACCGATAGCACACGAAACAATACAAGTATCAAACGATACTGTGAAACCAAACATAAAACAATGTGTGTATCAACCGATAGCACACGAAACAATACAAGTATCAAACGATACTGTGAAACCAAACATAAAACAATGTGTGTATCAACCGATAGCACACGAAACAATACAAGTATCAAACGATACTGTGAAACCAAACATAAAACAATGTGTGTATCAACCGATAGCACACGAAACAATACAAGTATCAAACGATACTGTGAAACCAAACATAAAACAATGTGTGTATCAACCGATAGCACACGAAACAATACAAGTATCAAACGATACTGTGAAACCAAACATAAAACAATGTGTGTATCAACCGATAGCACACGAAACAATACAAGTATCAAACGATACTGTGAAACCAAACATAAAACAATGTGTGTATCAACCGATAGCACACGAAACAATACAAGTATCAAACGATACTGTGAAACCAAACATAAAACAATGTGTGTATCAACCGATAGCACACGAAACAATACAAGTATCAAACGATACTGTGAAACCAAACATAAAACAATGTGTGTATCAACCGATAGCACACGAAACAATACAAGTATCAAACGATACTGTGAAACCAAACATAAAACAATGTGTGTATCAACCGATAGCACACGAAACAATACAAGTATCAAACGATACTGTGAAACCAAACATAAAACAATGTGTGTATCAACCGATAGCACACGAAACAATACAAGTATCAAACGATACTGTGAAACCAAACATAAAACAATGTGTGTATCAACCGATAGCACACGAAACAATACAAGTATCAAACGATACTGTGAAACCAAACATAAAACAATGTGTGTATCAACCGATAGCACACGAAACAATACAAGTATCAAACGATACTGTGAAACCAAACATAAAACAATGTGTGTATCAACCGATAGCACACGAAACAATACAAGTATCAAACGATACTGTGAAACCAAACATAAAACAATGTGTGTATCAACCGATAGCACACGAAACAATACAAGTATCAAACGATACTGTGAAACCAAACATAAAACAATGTGTGTATCAACCGATAGCACACGAAACAATACAAGTATCAAACGATACTGTGAAACCAAACATAAAACAATGTGTGTATCAACCGATAGCACACGAAACAATACAAGTATCAAACGATACTGTGAAACCAAACATAAAACAATGTGTGTATCAACCGATAGCACACGAAACAATACAAGTATCAAACGATACTGTGAAACCAAACATAAAACAATGTGTGTATCAACCGATAGCACACGAAACAATACAAGTATCAAACGATACTGTGAAACCAAACATAAAACAATGTGTGTATCAACCGATAGCACACGAAACAATACAAGTATCAAACGATACTGTGAAACCAAACATAAAACAATGTGTGTATCAACCGATAGCACACGAAACAATACAAGTATCAAACGATACTGTGAAACCAAACATAAAACAATGTGTGTATCAACCGATAGCACACGAAACAATACAAGTATCAAACGATACTGTGAAACCAAACATAAAACAATGTGTGTATCAACCGATAGCACACGAAACAATACAAGTATCAAACGATACTGTGAAACCAAACATAAAACAATGTGTGTATCAACCGATAGCACACGAAACAATACAAGTATCAAACGATACTGTGAAACCAAACATAAAACAATGTGTGTATCAACCGATAGCACACGAAACAATACAAGTATCAAACGATACTGTGAAACCAAACATAAAACAATGTGTGTATCAACCGATAGCACACGAAACAATACAAGTATCAAACGATACTGTGAAACCAAACATAAAACAATGTGTGTATCAACCGATAGCACACGAAACAATACAAGTATCAAACGATACTGTGAAACCAAACATAAAACAATGTGTGTATCAACCGATAGCACACGAAACAATACAAGTATCAAACGATACTGTGAAACCAAACATAAAACAATGTGTGTATCAACCGATAGCACACGAAACAATACAAGTATCAAACGATACTGTGAAACCAAACATAAAACAATGTGTGTATCAACCGATAGCACACGAAACAATACAAGTATCAAACGATACTGTGAAACCAAACATAAAACAATGTGTGTATCAACCGATAGCACACGAAACAATACAAGTATCAAACGATACTGTGAAACCAAACATAAAACAATGTGTGTATCAACCGATAGCACACGAAACAATACAAGTATCAAACGATACTGTGAAACCAAACATAAAACAATGTGTGTATCAACCGATAGCACACGAAACAATACAAGTATCAAACGATACTGTGAAACCAAACATAAAACAATGTGTGTATCAACCGATAGCACACGAAACAATACAAGTATCAAACGATACTGTGAAACCAAACATAAAACAATGTGTGTATCAACCGATAGCACACGAAACAATACAAGTATCAAACGATACTGTGAAACCAAACATAAAACCCTAGTAACCCGTACCGGTTACACCAGACCACCAACCATTGGTAAACCTGAAGAGGGACCAGATCCCTGGCTGAAAAATGACTGGCTAGATAAGTGAGCTAAGCAAATACGAGGTGAAGGTGGTGTACAGTCCAGGACAAACAAACTATTTTGGAGGTGCACCCTCCCGCATCTATGAAGACTCTGATGACTGGACTCCACTACTTGTCCTCAATCACACCCTGGAGGACAATAGTATCCGTGACTCTATTTCCTACAAAAGCCCTTCTATAGAACTGGCCTCAATGGCTCAGAAACCCCTCTCCACCTCTCCAGCATGCTCCGGGTGGTTCTGGGAACTGCACATTTGCCCCCAACCTGAGATTGGGGAAGACAGACTCCCCTTCAATTGTAGTACTAACTATGGCTCCGAATGGGACGAGCTAATGTCCCAGGCAGTGGCAACATTATCTGATAAACTGATACAACCACCAGTAACCATTCTAAGTCTGCAGCCACCATATGATCTTGCTATTCCTGCAATAGAAACCCACCGGGCGACCGCTCAATCGAGCCCACTGGGACCAGCTGCCATGGACCCCGGGTATGGAGGATCACTTAACACTTACAACAATGAACCAATTGTATTAGTCATACCTGCCTCAATGGATGCATACCGCTGCACCCTCTATGATGTCCCACAGGAGGAAGAATATACAGGACAGAGTACATTTAGAGTACAACAGATTGGGGATAAACAGGACATTAACGATACATCACATGAGATGCAAAACGTTTGCAGCCAACAGATGGTAGCTGGATACTGACAGGAACCAATCTACTCCTGAGTTATAAGTGGCACTGGGCAAGGAGACCTCAAAGAAACCTGCATAGTAGGTGGAATACTATACATGAGTACTTTGTATGGTGAATACTGCCTCTCTGTTCCCCAAGGGCAGGTGTTCAATGGGAAAACCCTATGAGAATATATCATGTATGAGGTCCATGACAAAGGACACCACAGTGCAGAAGGAAACCCCTGATATGCAACTGAGTACATCCACTGGCCTGAGAGCAGGAAGGACTTCAGCAACTATGTGCAGCAATGCGACACGTGCCAGACAAACAAGGAACCAACCCACAGACTAGAAGGAAGGACCCAAACCATTGACCTGGCCTATGCAGTGTTTGAATCAATCGCTGTTGATTTTGCTAGGCCTTTCAAGAAGTCAAATGGATTTGAGCTTGGATTGGCAGCGGTGGATGGATTGAGCAGCTATGTGCGGCTTAAACCTACCAACACCACAGTTAGGGCAGGAGGAACGATAAAACTGCTGGAACAAGACATCTTTACCACTCACGGCCAACTCTTGTCAATAATTAGTGATTCGGACCCTTGTTTCAAAGCTAACAGGGGGAAGCAAACCGGCAAATCCCAGGAGATCAAAGAGACCAAGGCTGCACCTGGCTACCATGAAACCGATGAACAGGTTGAATGAAAGAGCTGCGATCTCAAAACCACCTTAAGGAATATGGTCAAGAGACCACAGATGAAGTAGAAACCCCTCCTAACTACTCTCACAGCATACCTGAATGCTGGCTTCTCCAAAGCCCACAACATGTCACCATATGAGGCAATGTATGCACGAAAATACCCACTACTGCTGATAACCCTTTTCAAGAATTCAGCAGTTGTGGCCTCAGATGACTACCTGCACTGGCAGCAGACCAATCAAAACTTAGCTTTCCCAGCTGTGAAGCAAGCAAGAGAGCAAAGCGCAACTACAGCAGTATGATGCCGAAGACCTCACAAGCCTATAGCTATTAGGGAATTGCTCCTAGTGCATGGAGTACTGTTTACCTAGGCATCTGGGAGTAGTAAGAAGCTATAACGTCACTGGTGAGGACCAGTCAAAGAACTAGAATTTAGTGTTCGTTATGGAGCCTCCAGGGCCCCGAAAAACACGCGCCCCCGGCCCTGGAGGGCCAAAGCCCAGGGGTTGCTAGCC
>PYWC01000016.1:2069421-2117493 GCA_003182015.1 Tuber magnatum | reverse complement strand
CACGCGCCCCCGGCCCTGGAGGGCTGTATTTTTATAGGCTTTCCCCACCCCGTCGCCTGCAAGGGGCTCCACCGCGCCCATGCCCCAAACAGGCCTCCGTCACATATGGGTGGCAAGAAACGGGGCCCCATCCTGGGAAAGACCGGGGTCAGGCCCCGGATGGGGGCGGGGTGTGGAGGACATACGAAATACGCCCCCCAGCCCCATGTAACAGCAGGGCCGCCATGAGTAAAACCCGCCCCCCCCTACCCCATAACAAAAACAACTAGAAATTGACAAATTTAGCTAAAACTGCCATGTCAAGATGGATAGTAAAACCTGCTAGAAGGACACAGAAATCTTTCACTCTACCTCACTAAAATACTACCACCCAAATGTAGACCAAAGATTCACTGGATAAGCTCATACTAGCCCTACCCTGATCCTGATAAAGGAGAACCTAGAGTTGAAAGTGGAGGTAATCTTGGACGACAGAAAATGACATAATGATAAGGAATTCCTAGTGAAGTGGAAAGAATATCCATGAAGTGAAGGCGGCTAGGAACCTCTGGAAGGCCTTGACCATAGCATGGGGCTGGTGAAGAAATTGTAAGCAGTATGGGTACTATGTTATATTTTATGTTTTGTTTTATATTATTCTTTTATAGTTGTTATCTTTCAAACATTTGCTTGATACTTTGAGTATTTTATATTTTGTTCTATCATGTCGCTTGCCACTTGTTATATTTCAAAGCTATCATTTGATACTTTGAATGTTTTATATCTTGTTTTGCAGTATCACTTGATACTCATTATGTTTCCAAGGTATTGTGTCATGCTTTGAAAGGGACTATGTGTTCTCTCATACGGGAGATGAGTGAGAACTTGTATTTAAGTACAGCTGATTCCCTGATGGAACCAGCAGACTTCAACTGCCAGTGTTGCTAATATACTTGGTTGAACAGTTAGTTCTTGATCTCTTATTATACTCTTTCGAAGCCTGCTTTGGTCTACATACTTCCTGCCTCTTGCCGAGCAAACAGGCCACATGTTACTATCGTGCTCGCTGAGTGATTAGCACTGTAGGTATAAACACATTACACTTGTTTAACCTAAGTAAGTGGTTACAAATGTTGTACCTGGACGAGGCCTGATCAATCTACAAACGTCCACTATAAAATGCTAGCAGCAGGAAGCGGTAGAACCCATGGCGGTCAGCTTTGCCAGCAAATACCATTGAACCCTTCAGGCCAAGGAGTGGGAAGGGAGTCCTACAAGAAGGGTGAGAACACCCCTGACAACCTAGCATGCCAAGGGGAACAGCAAAGTCCAGCACGGATGAGGCTGCCAGGCAGCTTGCAAAAGACCAGGCTTCAAGAACCTTAGAACAATCTAAGGCAGAACCAGACAACAACACCCAACAGATATTACAATACTCCCTACCACCACTGAAGAATTCCGCTGAGACAGAGTACGGTGACAGGAAAGAAAGCGAATCCGACATATCTAGCTCCGGAGGCCCGCCACCTGTGCCAGTACCCGGAACTGGTAGCACTGATAATCTGTTGAGCAAGAAACATAAGATAAAGTTACCATCATCTAAGAAGTTCAGTGGAAAAGAAGACAACCTCCAATCTGAAGCATTCAAGCAATGGGGAACCTTGACATGCCACTACCTACTCATGCAGAAAAATCAAGACATCCGGAAAAGAAACATGACTCTATGTTGCAGGATTCTGTGAAGGAGCTGCCTTGGCTGTATACTACCAATGCATGGACAAATGTAATGAGAGAGACTATATCAGAAGACAAACAGTGCTGGAATATCTCCAGAAATGATTGCAGTCAAGCCGAAATCGAGAGGGACCATTCAAAGCCTTCAACAACATTCAGCAAGTATGAAATCGCAGGCCAGAAAGGATCACGAAGATAGCGATAGAACCGCTAATGTACCGAGGGCGAATGCCTAAATTCAAAGTCAACAACGATATGCCAAAATGAAGATCCTATGAAGCTAAGGATACCTGACTTAAACAAGTGAGAGAAACCGATAAAACAAGATGACGATGAGATAGATGAAATCAAGGTGAATACAAAAGGGCAGGACCCTATCCTGCATGAGACCAGTGCTTATGGCAAGCCAAGGACATTAAGGAAAGATAGCAAACCGCAGGAGAAGCAATACCAACAGGAAAGAAAGATGAAACCAACCCAGTGTAGTGTGCGCGTGGTGGTGAAAGAATGACTTGTGTGTTTCCCAGCTACGACACTGCTACTTAAGAGAGAAACACATGTGTGCCAAGCCTCGCTCCCTAGCATACGCCAAACCCCACTGCGCAACCCCAACGCCCATGAGTAGCTACAGGTACCTAGTGCCAACACCCAGAAGAGGATCCCCTGGACCACCAAACAGAAATGAAACAAGAATAGGGAATCCTTGGAATGTGGAAAGAAGGGACACATGGTACGAGACTACTCCATGAAATGACAGATTAAGATAGAAACCTCAGCAAACCAGGTTGATATACAAGACTTCACAGAAGTAGAAATCATCTTAGCCGATGTGGAGACTGAGGTTGAGTGCTACCAAACCCTCTGAGCCCCTACTCTACACCCCTACCGTACCATAGAAAAAACCATCTTGATTAATAGCGCATGCGCTAAGATGCTATTTGACACAGGGGCCGTGGGCACTAACATGATTGGCAACACCTTGGTCACAACCCAGGGCATCTCCACTCATCTGATGAAAATACCGGTTACTATGAACACGGCTATGAAGGGATCACGATCGACAAGAGGTAAGACTTACGGAGTAACTATCCCACCTAGGGTGGCTAAGCTGCTGAATCAAAGCATGATGGTCACCAATTAGGCGAAATGAGAGGCACTAAAAGGAATACCTTCCCTGACCCAGTACAGGGCTATTATCCGATGTGGTGAAGCAGTGATCGAACTCTGCAAGAAAAAGGTCCGAGTGCGGTAACAACCAATAAGTGTTGTATTTAGAGTGGCAATTTGCGAAACTGAACAAGAGGAAATCCTCACTCAGTTTGCAGATGTATTCCCTCCGAGGGTTTCAGAGACTTTGCTACCTCTTAGACAAATGAACTACCACATTTATCTAAAAAAATATGGGAGATCTGCAAAACCAATGAACATACACTATACCTGAAGTATACAAACAGAAACTACGCAACCAGATAAACGTGAAGTTAAGGACTAGGGTTAGCTATCGCACTGAATCTCTAGTTGCAGCACCCATCTAGGTCTAGCCAAAGTCCAATGGGAGAATGAGGCCACTAGTTGACTTGAAACCAGGAATTGAGAAGACGGTTATGGATAGCTCGTCACTCCCAAATAAGATACGGATTCTAAATGCTGTGTAAAGAGCAAGATTCCAAAGGGAGATCAACCTTGGTGATACCTACTTTCAGACTCGAGTTGAACCAGGAAGCCAGAAGTTCAATACCTTCAAAACCCTTTTTAGCGGATTTGTAAGCAAGGTCATGTAGCCCGGTGTCATGAATGTACCCTCTATCTTCATGCATATCAAAGAGGACTTACTCCGCAATTTTTGATACCACTTTGTCTGGATGTAGACTGATGGTATTCTTATTTATTTCAATACTGAAATTGAGCACACACAACATATCAGAATGTTGCATAAGCGACTAAGTCAGAAAAGGTTTTATGCCAGTAAAAAGAAGTCAACCCTATTTGTGAAATCACTACACATACTGAAACATGTTATAGATGAGGTAGGGATTCATGACTCACCTGGGCAACTATCTTCAATTGGGGAATAGGCTACAGCAAGAAACCAGAAGGAACTGCGGCGATTCCTAGGTCTGGTAAATCATATATAGCGCGATTCCTACCACACCTTGCTACTGTCATGGCAGCCCTTGCAGAACTCAGAAAGAACATGGAATCTTTCTGAACTGACATACATAATAAAGAATTATTCAATGTCAAAGAACTGATCAAACCAGGGCTAGTGATCAGACCAATCAATTGTAAGTCAGGAGAACCCATATAGCTGATAACCAACACCTCAGATATTGGAGATGGAGCATGGGTTGGCCAGGGGCCAATATATAAAACAGCCCACCCTGTAGACCTCCATAGCTGCAAGTTCCCAAATTCACAAATCAACTGCAGCACTACTGACAAGGAGGCACTGGCAGTGATCGATGCGCTCCAAGCATTCAACCATATTCTTATAGGTTCCAGACTGGCAATCATCACAAACTAACAACCCCTGGTAAACGTAAAGACTGACTAGATCCCTAGCCAAGGAAGGATGCACGCGATAAGTGAGCTAAGCAAATACAACGCGAGGTTGTGTACAGCCCAGGATGAACGAATGATTTAGCAGATGCACTTTCCCACATCTATGAATACTCTGATGACTAGACTCCACCACTCATCCTCAATCACATCCTTGAGGACGATGATATCTCTGACTCCATCTCCTATGAAAGCTCTTCCATTGCGTGGGCCTCAAAGGCTCAGAAATTCTTCCCTACCTCACCAGCATACTGTCTGTGGTTCTGGGAACTGCATGTTTGCCCCTAACCAGCGATAGGGGAAGATGAACTCCCCTCCAGGGGTAGTACTGAATATCGCTCTGAATGGGACGAACTCATGTCCTAGCCAGTGGTGGCACTGTCTCATAAACTGACACAAGGACCAGTAACTCTGCTAAGTCTGCAGCCACAATGACAGCTTGCTATCCCAGCCATAGAAACCCACAGGGTGCCTCGTCCGTCGAGCACACTGCGGCTGCCCGCAACGGAAGCCCTGTATGGAGGATCACTTAACATCTGTACCAAGGAACTAATTATCTCAGTTGTATCTGCACTAATAGATGTGTACTGCCGCACTGACCGTGATATGCTAGATGGGGAAGAAGATACAGGATAAACCACAATCAGAGCACAACAGATGGAAGATGAACCAGACATTATCGATACATCTTGTGAGAAGCAAAACATTTTCAGACAATGGATTGTACCTGGATACCAATGCAAACAAACCTACTTTCAAGTCATGAGGCACACTGGACAAGGAGACTAGGAAGCAGCCTCCATACTAGATGGAATACTATACATAAGGACCCATTCTGGTAAACACTGCTTGTTTATTCCCAAGGGCTAGGTGTTCAAGGGGTAAACCCTATGAGAATATGTCATGTATGGGATCCAAAGCAAAGGACCTGACATTAGTGAGCGAAACCTCTGACATGTAACCCAATCTATCTACTAGCTTGAGATGAGGAAGGACTTCCACAATTATGTAAAGCAATGTGACACCTGACAGACAAACAAGGAACCAACCTACAGACAAGAAGGAAGGACCCAAACTCTTGATGCACCTTCAGAAGTGTTGGAATCAATTGCTATTGATTTCGCCAGACCATTCAACAAGTCAAATAGATTTGATCTTGTCCTTGTAGCAGTGGATTGATTAAGCAGCTATATATGGCTTGTACCTACGAACACCACAGTAATGGCAGAAGGAATGATAAAGCTCCAGGAGCAAGATATCTCTACCCCTCACGGCTACCTCCTATCGATGATCTGTCATGCTGATGCTTATTTTGAATCTAAGTGGTGGAAGCAGACATGCAAATCCCTGGGAATCGAATACATCAAGGTGGTGCCTGTCCACTATAAAACTAGTGGACAGGTTGAACTAAAGATCTGCGATCCCAACACCAGCTTACAGAACATGGCTGACAGACCACAGACCAACTGAGAACCCCTCCTCACCTCCTTGGCAGCACACCTGAATGCTAGCTTCTCTGAAACCCGCAACATGTTACCAGATAAGGTGATGTATGGACGAAACGGCTGCCTACTACCGATAACCCTTTTTAAGAATTCAGCAGTCCCGGCCTCTGATGACTACCTGAACCAGCACCGGACTGATCAAAACTTAGCTTTTCAAGCTGTCAACCAAGCAAGACACAGAAGCACAACCACAGTAGCATGATGCAAAAGACCTCACAAACCTATAGCCATTAGAGAGTTGGTCTTAGTGCATGGAGCACTGTTTGCCTTGACCTCCTGGAGGAGTAAGAAGCTACAACCTCACAGGAGAGAACCATTCAAGGTACTAGAATTTGACAAATTTACTGGCAGCTACACAGTCAAGATTGATGACAAAACCAACTGGAATAACACAGGACTCTTCCACTCTACATCAGTAAAACATTATCATCCAAATGATGACCAAAGATTCCTGGACGAGCTGATACTTGCCCTACCCCAATCCTAGTAAAGGAGAACCCAGAGTGGAAAGATGAGAAAATATAGGACCACTGAAAAGGATACAATGATAATGAATTCCTACTGAAGAGGAAAGGATATCCGCGAAGTGAAGACAGGTGGGAACCTCCAGAAGGCCTCGAGCAGAGCATAGAGCTGGCAAAGGAATAGGGGGAACACAACAAGGAACGAATGCTACCAAATATATGGCCGATCATGATAGGAATTACCAGACCAGGCACGAGACACTGGTCATTAGGAAGACCGAATACCTCCCGGTTAGGAGAACATGTTGATGAAAGACCAGTGAAGGATGGCTTCATGGCAGCTTACTTTGATAGCAAGTTCCAATTGACCAGTGAGGAGGATGAAGCGATATAGGATGCAGCACATGACTCCTACCAGAACCTACCACCCCGCTATCTAAAACACTAACCATGTCAAACTATACAGAACTTAGTGTAGTGCAGTGCCATTAGCTTGTGGAACTGTTAGTGAACTATGGCATGAACCTATTTTCTTAATGTTTCTCTAAAATCTACTGCTCTAACTATAAACAATGTGGGATGGTTCAAGTGGTCCATGAGTGCGATGTGAGAGTGTAGGACTACAGTGACATGCCCTGGTATGAAAGTGGTTTCTTTATTGAACTTGCATTCTGTACTTCTTCTTTATTGCCTAATTACATCTTCGATGATGATTCCATTGAGGAGGAAGGTTATAGTGGTAGGGATTTCTTTGACAATTTTTATTTGCAGGATTGTTGGTTTGGTTTGGTTAAATAGTTGTTTTGTATTAGAGAATGTAACTGGTACAGGTACTAGGTTATGTTTTATATTATGTTTTATAGTATCATTTGATACTTGTTATATTTTAAAGATATCGCTTGATACTTGCAATGCTTTATGTTTTACTCTGCAGTATGACTTGATGCTCACTATGTTTCAAAGGTATTGTACCATACTTTAAAAGGGACTCAGTGATCGCTCATGCTGGAGATGAGCGAGAACTTGGATTTAAACACTGCTGATTCCATGATGGAAACAGCAGACTTCAACAGACAGTATTGTTAATACATTTGGTTGAATGGTTACTTCCTAAGCTCCTATTACGCCCTTTCGAAGACTCCTTTTGTCTAGACAACTCTTGTCTCTTGCCAAGCCAGCCGGCCACCTGTTACTATCATACACAAAGTATGATTAGCATCCTGGGTGTGAACATATTACGGGAATAGTGGGAACAGAACAAGGTATAAACACCAGCGACTATACAGCAGATCAGGATAGGAATTGCTAGGAATACCCAGTATCCCCTGGTTAGGAGAAGAAGTCAATTAAGAACGAGCCAAGGAAGGCTCCCAGGCAACTTACTTGGACAGGGAATTGGAATCAACTAGTGAAGAGAATAAAGAAATGGAGGATGCAGCACATGACCACTACTAGACCCTACCACCTCTCAATCCAAAACTATAATGATGTCAAACCATTAGAACCGAGTATGGGGAAGTGCTATCTGCTTGTAGGACTGTTATTGCACCGCCGAATTATCCCATCTACAGAATATTTCTCACAAACATAGTGCTCTTACCATGAAGAATATGCGATGGTCAAAGTACTTTGTAATGACAATCTGGGAGTGCGGGACTACTGTGATATACCCTGGTATGAAAGTAGTTTCTTTGCTGAAGTAATGTTTTGCGCTTCTTGTTTATCACCTAATTACATATTGGATGTTGATTTCCTTGCTGAGGAAGATTATGCCGGGGCGCATTTCATTGAGAATTTTGATTTTTGGGATTATTAGTTTTGTTTTGGGGAATCTGGCTGGTACAGGTACTTGGTTATGTTTTATGTTTTGTTTTATAGTATTGTAGGATACTTGTTATATTTTATAGTATTATTTGATACTAACTGTGTTTCAAAGGTACCACTTGATACTTTGAATGTTTTAGGTTTTGTTTTATAGTATTATTTGGTAATTGTTGCATCTCAAACCTATTGCTTGATGGTTGGCATAGTTTGTATTATAGCTCATAGGAGAGATGGGTAAGAACTTGTATTTAAATACAGAGGATTCTATGATAGAAACCGTGGACTTCAACTGGCAGTATTGTTAATATATTTGTTAAATGGTTACTTTTTGTTCTCCTATTACATCCCTTTGCAGCCTCCTGTAGTGTACACAGCTCTTGGCTTCTGCTGTAACAACCTAGCATACATGAGCTATGGCAGCTGGAATGTAAACCCATGCAGACAGCCAGGGGGCTGACTGGCAGGAACAAGAGGGCAACAAAATACTGGACCTGCGGAGACCTGATAGCCAGGGCTCCGATATGAACAGATGTGGCTGGCGAGGTACTTAGGTACTTGGCTACATCGGGGAGAGATCTCAATAGGCTTAGAGACCTCTAACTGGGTAGTTGCTCTGCTAAGTAGGGTAACTGGAGAACGGTTACAAGTGTAACGTGTTCGGGCCAGGCCCTAGTCACGTAGCGGTACGATAGGAGCAGATGGCTTCGTGATCAACACGAAGCGAGCGCTGCTAGCTAAAGGAGGCTTCGAACGGGGTGTAATAGGAGATCAAAGAAGTAACCGTTCAACCAAGTATATTAAAGAATACTGTCAGTCGAAGTCTGCTGTTTCCATCGCGGGACTCAGCTGTCTTTAAATACAGCATATCGCTTATCTCCAGTATGAGCGATATTGCAAAACATTATGTGTATCAACCGATAGCACACGAAACAATACAAGTACCAAATGATACTGTAAAACCAAACATAAAACAATGTGTGTATCAACTGATAGCACATGAAACAATACAAGTATCAAACGATACTGTAAAACCAAACATAAAACAATGTGTGTATCAACCGATAGTACACAAAACACTACCAGTATCAATCGATACAGTGAAACCAAACATAAAACAATGTGTGTATCAACCGATAGCAGACGAAACACTACAGGTATCAAATGATACTGTGAAACCAAACATAAAACAATGTGTGTATCAACCGATAGCACACGAAACACTACAAGTATCAAACGATACTGTGAAACCAAACATAAAATCCTAGTAACCCGTACCGGTTACAACAAGTGTCTAGCTTCGTGGACGGAAAAGACCGCATAACAGAGAAATGTCATCTAGTCCACCGGATATGGTTACCCTACCCGCAGGATCAGTTTACCCTACTATGGAGCTCGGGTTACCCTATCCAAAGTCCTGGGTTGCCTTGCTTTTCAATAAGAAGGCCCTCTGGAAGTTTGGGAAACAGGACTGGAATGTTTGACACACCAAGCAACGCATAATACTGGATTCCGTGGTTGTGGGAGATGCTACTGGACAAACCATACAGCTCTGATGTGGCTGTAAATTGGAGACATTCTTCCTATCATCCCTCTCCGACCCCGCACTGAGGCTGGGATGTCATGGGCAAAGGGCTGTGTAGTTGTGTGCACTCTAGTAAAGAGCAATCTGGGAGACCTACTTGCAAAACCACCTACATCGCTGGCTTCCAGTCAACTGCAGGCTGTTTGTAAGCAGTACGGGTACTAGGTTGTTTTATGATTGGTTTCACTATATTGTTTGATACTTGTATTGTTTTGTGTGCTATCGGTTGATACACAAATTGGTTTATATTTGGTTTCACAGGATCGTTTGATACTTGTATTGTTTTGTGTGCTATCGGTTGATACACACATTGTTTTGCAATATCGCTCATACTGGAGATAAGTGATATGCTGTATTTAAAGACTCCTGATTTCCACGATGAAAACAGCAGACTTCGGCAGACAGTATTCTTAAAATATATTTGGTTGAACGGTCACTTCTTTGATCTCCTATTACACCCCACTGGAAGCCTCCTTTAGCAAGCAGCACTTGCTCCGTGTTGACCACGAAGCCATCTGCTCCTATCATACCGCTACGTGACTAGGGCCTGGCCCGAACACGTTACACTGTTCACATGATATACAGGTGTGCATAGGGTCGATGGTGCAGTACCTCCTGCAAGTTGGACAGAGTAAAATGGACCAAAACTGACGGGGTTAACAGGAGTTAACCATTGGGGTCCCAAACGGAGTCCCCGGTGGTGCCAGGAAGACTGCAAGAGTTTTACACTTACCAAGCCCAGATGTGTCCCCAATACCATAGGCTCAGAAAGGAAAGTGCAGAGAGACTAAAAGCATGATTCCTATTACAGGTAAGGTGGATCTGAGATAGTGGTCATGGGTAGTGCCCCTTGGATCACTAGTGGACCATAGTATCTTGTGGAACACAGTGGAATCACAAGGCTCATATGTAGTAGATCAATAAACCACTCATGATAGCTTTTGGGGTAAAGTAGAGATCAACGCATATGGAACGGTTGTTATAGATAGTCTAGTTCATCAGGTCCCTTAACTGTTATCCACTGGCAAGGCACCTATGCCAATAGGTACTCACTCTGGTGGGCATAATGGAGATGCACCGTAGAAGCAATACCCATATTAGGTTAATGCCGACTAGAGTATGTTCGACATATGGATGGCTGGAGGGTTTCCCAGGAGATGTGTCAGACCACACTTAGCGGAGAAGAGTGTGCTCGAACAGTTGGAGTACACTTATGAGTGAGTTTCTGGCATAAGATAAAACTACCTGAAAGTCTATGCGAGAACCCTCCTACTGCAACAATAAATCCTCCAGTGACCTTAATTGACTGAAGCGTCAGGCTTATTGATATTAAGTTTCACCACTAACTTTACTCTTACATTTCTGTGAACTGTTGGCGATAAGTTTGCAGTTGTTCAGTGTGGTCGCAACCTCTGGATCCATATTCCTTCGAGTGCCCTTATTACATTTGCTAAGAGCACAGGCCACCTGTTAGTATTGTACTCGTAGTGTGATCAGCACCCTAGGTGTGAACACGTTACAAAGATATACACCCCTGGGAGGTGTTAGCATACACAAGGATTTGCCGAGGACAGGTTACCCTCCTTAGCTGGGTAACTGGGTCGACGAATAGGAGGAAAGTCTATCTGCACTATAAGAATCGACATTGTAATAGGGTAAAGTTACCCTGACCTCCAGAGTAGGTTACCCTACTGAGGGATCACAGTTACCCTAACTTGGTACTTTGGTTACCCTGTGTGGAAACCGGAGTTACCCTACCTGACAAGACACAGTCACTATAGGAGCTCAGGAGAAATGACCTGAATGCTGGTCACATGAAGCCATGCATTATACTGGAATCGGAGATATTGGCAGACACTATTGGGCAAGCTATGCAGCTCCGAAGAACCTGTGAATTTGAGACATTATTCCTATCATACTCCTCCGCCCCGCCCTGAGGCCCGGATGTCATGGGCCAACGGTTGTGAAGTTGTGCGCATCCCAGCAAAAGGGAATCCCTGTAGACCTGCCTACAACACCGTGTGCATGGCTGCTATTCAGTTGACCATAAGCTCTTTCAGGGATATACCAGCAGGCATGGGGTGGAAGGAGGAGTACCTCCTCCAAATTGTCCAAAGTAATACAGACCAAAACTGATGGAGTTAATGGGAGTTAACTGTAGGGGTCCACCAGGTAATCCCAGGGGGTGCTAGAGTGACTGGGAGAGTTTTACACCTATTAAACCTGCATGTGTCATGAATACAATTGGCCATGTAAGAGAAGCATAGAGGTACTAAAAGCCTAATTCCTACAACAGGTAAGATTGATCCGAGATAGTAGTTGCAGGTAGCGCCTATTGGAGCACTGCAGGACAACTTTGTTCTATACAAGACACCAGAAGTCAGAGAGCCGTAAATAGTCGATACACCAACTGCTCACTGTAGCTGCTGGGATCACATACGTATCAATGTATATGGAAAGGGTATTATGGATGGTCTACTTCCTCCGGTGTCGTCAGTTTTAGCCACTAGCAAGACACAGATCCAAAGAGGTTTTCCATCCAGTGGGCACAATGGAGAAGCACTGCACAAATGATAACTGCATGAGATGAATGCCAACTAGAGTGTGTTAAAACGTACATGCCAAAAAGGGGTACAAAGAGACATTTTGGACCACCGTTAGTGGAGAAGGGTGTGCTCGAATTGTTGGAGTAAACTGATAGGTCTGTGCCTGGTATAAGATGTAACTAATTGAAGTCTATATGACAACTCTTCTGCTCCAACAATGAATCCTCTCGAGACCTTAATTGAGTGAAGCGTCAGTCTTAACCATATTAATTTTTACTACTTACTTTACTCTTATATTGTCTGAACCTTGGGCAATAAGTTTGAAGATATTCAGTGTGCTCACAACCTTGGAATCCATCTTTCTAAGTGTGACCCATTACACAAAGTTACCCTGAAATCCAGGCAGGATTACCCTATCTTGAGAGTCTGGTTATCCTGCTATATGGCTCAGATTATCCTGTCTGGCAGTCCGCATAACTGTAGCTTATACTATCAAGTCTTGTAGCGATTTTGGAGAAAATAACAACAATGTTTTTCTCACGCAATGAAATGTATTTCCTGGATCTGAGCTTCTCTAGGATGCTCATGGTGAAGCCATACAGCTCTGAAGATATGGTATCCTGGAGGCATTATTCCTATCATACCTCTCTGGTATCACACTGAGTACCAGACACCATGGACTAACAGATGTCCCGGTCTGGTAAAACTAGGGAAGAGTAATCTGTGGAGATGAGCTCATAGTGCTGCATACACTCTTGCTGTCTGTCCAGCTATAAGCTGTTCGCAGGATATATAAGGAAGAATAGATGTAAGAGTTAAGTACCTGCTTGAAGTTGTTTAGAATAAAATGAACCTGAATTGATGAAGATAGAGGAACTTAGCTACAGGGGTCTCTGAGTTGGTTCCAGTTGGTACTAGGATGACTGGGAGTGGTTTACAACTATCATGCTAGAACATGCCCCTATGCTATACTCTCTATAAGCGAGGTTTGAGGACATCAGAAGCATGATTGTTATCACAACTGAGTTAGCTTCAGTCTTAGTAGTTATGGGTATCACACCTTAGATCACTGCACTAGACACCTCACTGGGGGAGTCAGTATAGGCCCTTCACCTGATTGGAGTAGATAGAATACATAGACTAATAAAGCCAAGGGGAGCTTCAATAGGTGAAGTGCATATAAGATGGTATTTGTAAATTGGCAGGCTCTCCTAGGAGTTCGGACAGAAAGCCACTTGCAAGGTGCCAATGCAAAGAGCTTTTCACTCTGACAGCCAGAATTGAGACCATTTGCAGAAACTGAACGGTATGAGGAGGTTGCTGACTAGAGTATATCGACACAGATATGCCTATAGCAAGACAGAAGAACTGTGAAACAGCTCTTAGCAGAGAACAGTGTCCTTGAACAGTTGGAGCAACTGATAAAGCAGTTTTAGGAATAAATTCTGATGACTTAAATCTATGCAAGGACTCTCCTACTTCTACACAATCAAGATCCTCTCCACACATTAATCAAGTGAAGTATTTAGTACAACAATATTAAGTTTTCAAATTTACTTTACTCTTATGTTTGGATATGCACTTTTCACAATAAGTTTAAAGTAGT
Organism: Tuber magnatum; assembly: GCA_003182015.1. Classification (NCBI taxonomy): domain Eukaryota; kingdom Fungi; phylum Ascomycota; class Pezizomycetes; order Pezizales; family Tuberaceae; genus Tuber; species Tuber magnatum. The sequence continues at coordinate 2,103,694 of PYWC01000016.1, read as the reverse complement.
TCATGTAACATGTGCACCACAAGGGAGATGGACTCAAAGGTTGCAACCAGACTGAACACCTCTTAGTTAGTCAATCCAATATGACAAGAATAGTATCATAGCCCTAACTGCAAGATAGACAGGTAACAAAGTCTATGGGCCCATGTTTCCGGAGTATGTGGAGGACAGCCAGGAGCTACAATATACTGCAGGGGGTATGATATGAGGTACGGCCCTACTTGCAAATGTGACAGTACTTCACAAAGAAGCCTATACCCCAGTACATGCCTGGCCAGCAAAATTAGCAGGATGCTAACTTGTGTATCTAAGCCCTTCCTGGGTGTCTAGCAGCTAGGCAGTTATAAGCTTCTGGAATCAGTTGCCTGCATAGTGTGTCTTGGAATGAGATGTATAGATAGTTGTGGAACAGCAGTCAGTTCCTATCCAATTAGCTCTTAGTATAGGAGATGGGGGGCAAGTGGTGATCGCCATAGTCCAGTACCTTTCAGTTCAGATTTGAAGTTGGATTGACATTACTGGCTTCAGTGCAGAGATCTTCCTGAGCAGAGCCTCTACTTGGAAGCTTGATATTCACTAATAAACTCTTAGTATAGAGCTCAATACCAACTGCCTTTCATGTTTCTTGTATTTCTCCACTTCTTCATCTATTGGTATATTCATTCAAGTCAATACTTCTATCCTCCCTTAAAGTTCGCTAGGCCGGTATTCAATGTAGTAGTTGAATTGTGTTCAAGAACTCTGACCACTGGGCTTGCTTATAGTTCCTGATTCTTTTAGTTGTCAAGTGTTTCTGGTTGAAATAAGCAGTCAAAATCATAACCTTGAATTCAAGGAGATAATATCTCTATTCCTTGAAATCACACACTACTGCTATCAGTTTCTTGTTGTAGATATCAGGATTGGATTCAGCAGTGGTATGCTTTCTAAAGGATAAGGCTACTGAGTAGAGCAGTCCTATATTGTTGTGTTAGAACAGAACACCCATGGGCACAAAGTTATAGGTGTCTGTCACAATGCTAACTTACTTGCAAAAGTCAAATAGAGACAGACCTAGGGTGGTAGAACTGGTAGTTTTGAACTTCATCAATGCATTTTGGAATTTGTAGGTTCAGACAAAGTATTAAACCTTCTTGGTAAGCGCTGTAAAGAGATAGGTGCAGTGGTAATTAGCAGAGATGAAGTGGTAGTAGAAGTTGTAAAAAACTCAAGAATGTACAGTTATCCTGTAGTACCACCAGTATAGGCTGAGCAACTATGGTTTCCACCTTGCTAGTAGCTGTGCAAATCCCATAGGTAGTGATGATAAACCCTAGATATTTAACTTGATCTACATGAAACTCATACTCCAGTGGTTTGACTTCTAACACAGTATCAGTTAAGGCCTTTACAACCCGGTGAACATGTTCGACATGCCCTCCTCTGGTCCCCTTACAGATAACGACATCATTCTATTATGTAGTACAGAAGTGGTCTAGGCTCCAGCATAGGGTCTTCTTAATATATACTTCAAAGGAAGTGGGTAAATTGGTAAGGCCAAGCGGCATAACCTGGGATTTCTACAGTCCATATCAGATCCAGCAAGGAGTTTCCTATTCTTCCCCCTTCTTGATAGATATCAAGTCATAGGTAGCCTGGATATCCAGCCCAATGTAGACTTTGGCTCTAGAGATCTATATAACGAGTCCGGTCATGAGGGATTATAGACTACTATCATTGATACTGCCGGTGTTGAGTCTGAAACAGTTCACATATAGCAGCAACAATCTGCCATTCTTTTTCATAAACAGGATGGAAGATGCTGCCAGTAAGGTAGAGGGTGGATGAAGTCTAGCTCTAGGTTCATATCAAGCTGGCCTCTAAGTACCTCTAGCTCTATGGGTGAAATGCTATGTAGTGGCCTAAAAGGGGTATGAAGACCAGTTTTATAGCAATAACATAGTCCCTATATAGGTGTGGAAGAAGCTGGTTATGTTCTTTTCTATGAATAAGGGCATAAAGTTATGGTATGTGGGTGGGACAATGTTTTAGACCACTAGTTCTCAGAGTACTTCGTGACCCAGAGTCTGTGGAATACTATATGCTTGAAGGAATTGCAGGATCCCCTCCTCCACTCCCTAAATACCCATTACATCAGTTGTGTAGTTTTCAAGAAAGTATTCTGATTTCTGGGTGACGATGTTGTTGGTAAACTGGATGGTTCCATTGTATTGTTTTACCTAGTGGACACCACGGGTTGGTGGGTATTTCCCTAGTTTGGAGATGAATACCCACAGTACTTTAAGGTGGTGATTGATATTTTGTTCTATCTGGGGGAGCTGTATAATTGTGCAAGAGCTGGTTGGTCTTCTATCGATTACGGCTAGTTTGATATTTTCCTTTCATTGGTACAGGAGTGGATAGTAGCAAGAAGGTGCAAGAGGGGCACCCCTAGGCAGATGGATCCCAAGGTTGTAACCACACCGAGCAACTTCAAACTTATCGCCAAAAGTTCATACAGATGTAAGAGTAAAGTAAAGAGCAAAACTTAATATTGTTAAGCCAGACGCTTTACTCAATTAAGGTCTTGAGAGGATTGATTGTTGGAGTAGGAGAGTTCTCGCATAGACTTTCAAGTAGTTGTATCTTATACTAGAAACTTTCCTATCTGTTTACTCCCACTATTCAAGCACACCCTTCTAGCATGCATGTGTGAACACATTCTACTCAGCATTCACCTTATATGGTTATCATTTCTGCGGCGTATCTCTATTTTGCCCACTGGAGTGAAGACCTCTTCGCACCGCTAGCTTGCTAGTGGCTAACGGTCAAGACACCTGATGAACTGAACAATTTATAACACCCTTCCCATGTGTATTGATCCCTACATAACCCCGGAAGCTACCATGAGCGGTTTATCTATCTACAGTTTACAACTTCACAGACTTCCACTGTCTTCTGGAAGATACGGTGGCCTGATAGTGTTCCAATAGGTGCTACACCTGATGACTAGCTCAGATACATCTTGCCTGTACTAGGAATGATACTTTTAGTATCTCTACACTTCCCTTACAGAGCCTATGGCATTGGGGATACCTTCAGACTTGACAGGTGTAAAGCTCTCCAGGTCGCTCCGGCACTACCCATGTCTACTGTTGGGACCCCGACAGTGAACTCCCATTAGCTCCATCACTTTTGGTCCCTTTTACTGTGAATGACTTGGAGGAGGTACACTATCTTCCACCCTATGCCCCCTTTGATACCCTGGGAACAGCTTGCAGTTGATGGGACGGCAGCAATGCATATGGTGTTGCAAGCAGGTCTCCCAAGATTCCTCTTTGCTAGACTGCGAACAACTACACACCTGTTTGTTCATGAAGTCCGGGCCTCAAGGCCGAGCTAGAGGTGCGTGAGATGAATAATGTCTCCAATATACAGCTTATTTCCAGCTGCGTAGCTCATCCCCTTGTATCTCCTGGAACTCTAGATGCTAGTAGTATGTATGGCTGCTTGTGACAAACAATCCAGTCATTTTTTCCAAGTTCTCCAAGAGACTTCAAATTGAAAGGTAGGGTAACTCAGGACTTTGGATAGTGTAACCCGAGCCCTGTGGCTGGGTAACCTGATCCTGATTGCAGGGTAACCATATCCTATAGACAGGATCACTTTACCCTCTTACTCTGTCAATTCCATTACGGGAGATAGACGCTTTTCACCTTTGCCTAGTTGCTGGGCCTAGCAGGGTAACTGCCACTTCCAATGTCTCTAAGTATACTAACAACAGTCATGGATATGATCCAGTACCTCTGTACCTGGTCAACTATTTCCATTCATTTCACAGTCTAGGCCATCGGGTCTCTATGGGTCAAGTACTTACTTGCCAGCCAGTTCCTATTAGTCGGACTCCTGGCTGCCTGTATAGACATAGGTTCTAGCTACCATAGGTCATATATGCTGGGTCATTACACAAGGGAAGTCTTTATACAAGAATGCATAGCCAGTAGCTGTTGTGTCAATATGGGCATAGGAATGGATTACGTTTTACTGTTCTATAATGGTGGTACCACTAGGAAGCTGGATCCCCAGATTGCAACTGTACCAAACAACTTCAAACCTGTCGCCAAACGTTCGCCCAAGTGTAAGGGTAAAGTAAATAGTAAAACTTAATATCGTGAAGTGTGACGCTTCCCTCAATTAAGGTCTCGAGAGGATAGATTGTTGCAGTAAGAGAGTTCTTGCATAGACTTCAAGTAGTTTTATCTTATACCAGAAACTCCCCCATCAGTTTACTCTAACCATTAGAGCACAGCCTTCTCCACTAAGAGTGGTCTGACACATCTTCTAGGACACCGTTCAGGCATCCATGTGTTGACACACCCTAGTTGGCATTCATCTAATGTAGTTATTATTTCTGCGGCGCATCCCCATTTTGCCCCCTGGAGTGAAAACCTCTTTGTACCAGTACCTTGCCAGTAGCTAACAGTCAAGCTACCTGATAACCTGGACTTTATATGACACACTTCCCTTGTGCATTGACCTCTACTTGAGCCTGAAAGCTATCTTGAGCAGTTCATCTATCTACGATTTACAATTCTCGAGCCTCAGATGTGTTCTGCAGGATAGCATGGTCCAGTAGTGATCCAATAGGTACTACCCATGACCACTATCTCGGATCCATCTTACCTGCAGTAGGAACCTTGCTTTTCATGTCTCTGCATTTCCCTTGCATAGCCTAGGGGAATGGGGACACATTTGGGCTTGGTGGGTGTAAAACTCCCCTGGTCGCCCTGGCACCACCTGGGACTACCTTTGGGACCCCTATCGTTAACACCTGTTAACTGCGCCAGCTTTGGTCCATTTTACTCCAAACAACTTGAAGGAGTTGATCCAGCTTTCACCCTATGCCCCCTTATATATCATGCCAACAACCCCCAGTCGACCGGATGGCAGGGACACATATGGTGCTGGAAGTAGGTCAGCAAGGAGTTCTCTTTGCTACACTGCACACAACTACACAACTGTTTCCCCATGACGTCCGAGCCTCAAGGTGGGGCGAGAGGGGTATGATACAAATAGTTTCTCCGATTTACGGCTTCTTCAGAGCTGCATAGCTCTTCTAATTGTATCTCCTGGAACCCCTGATACTAGTAATATGCATGGCGTCACGCAATAAACATTCCAGTCGTTTTTCCTGAACTCCCCTAGGGACTTCGTATTGAAAGGTTGGGTAACTCAGGACTTTAGACAGGGTAACCCAATCCTGAGGGTAGGGTAACCTTGTCCACTGGAGAAGATGACTTTACCAGGTTACCCTGTCTATTCCATCGTCAGAGATAGACACTTGTAATCTTTCTCCAGTTACCCAGCTTAGCAGAGTAACTGCCACTTTCAAGCTCCCTAAGTATGCTGACATCGCTCCCAGATATAGCCCAGTACCTAAGTACCTTGCCAGCTATTTCTGTTCATATCGGAGCCCAGGCCATCAGATCTCTGTAGGTCAAGTACTTACTTGCCCCCCGGTTCCTACTAGTCCGCCTCTTGGCTGTCTGCATGAGTGTAGGTTCCAGCTACCATACCTCATGTATGCTGGGTTGTTACATTGACTATGATATCACATGCAATTAATAAGTGGTTATCCTTCCTTCTGTTTCCTGTTTGATTCCTGGACACACCAGATATTAATGAATAAGAAAAAGATTTAATGTGTCTCATGTCAGCACCGTATTCTGGACATGGGATGTCTAGTTTTATTACTATGCAATCTCAGGGCAGGGAAGAGGTTTATGGGTATCTCTCTATCTAAAATTGTATTTCCGTCCAACCAATGATACTGTAAAATCTATGAATCTTTGTTACGCCCGGCCAGTGTGCATCCATGCTATTATAAGTCCCTTGTTTAATAACATCCTTATCTGGAGTCGCAATATTTGAACTGAGAGTGTTCTCATTGATACTTATTTGTAGTGTGTCGAAGCTGACCCACTAACAGGGCCCTGCTGATAATTGGAATTGGCAGGACTGTGTTGAAATGTAGGGCTCTCATGATAACTGAGATAGTAGTGGGTACAGCATTTATAGCGCAGAGTCTTCAAATATACTGCCCCATTATTTGTATACTTGAAAAGCTCAGAACCACTATTCCAGAAAATATGACAATAACAATGCTAGTTTATCACTGGGAAGCCGGTCCACCCTGCACCCCACTCTGTACTAGTGCAGAGCAGCAGACTGTCAATAACCATAAGTTGGTTTTGTGTGTTACCGATACCAGTAGGACTGATCCCTCCAAGATTTAGAGTAGCCGTTGGGTATTATTAGCAGATGTAAGGAGATAGTGAATCAGGGTCTATTGCAGGTTGACCAAGGCCTCCTGGGAGAAATGTAAAACATGTATGTAGATCAGACATTGCCAAGTAAGATGGAAATTTAGCAAGAAGGTATTCACCTTAGGAATGGGGTAATAACATAGATGTTTTTACTTATCATACCTACTTGTTGTAACGTTGGCTGAGGGTTCGACTCTACCTATATGATGATGTCCAGGTTATAAGACCTGCCATGTTAGTAGTACAAGATTGAGGTATCACTAAGCAGAGATGCTATGACAATATAATGACCCCCTGCCTAGCCCAACAGGAGGACACTCTCAGTAATAATACTGCATCAGGAGACATACTGGCCATGCACTATAGCCACCCACACCTACCAACAAAAGTGGTACCTCCTGGTGGAATGTTTTAGTTGTATCAGTAGTGTCTACCTATGTAGTAAGAATAATAGAACATAGCATGATGCTGTTAACAAAAGGTATGCCTGTAATACTAGCACTTGAGGTCTGTGTCCAAGTTATACAAATGGTCGAGAAGGGAGAGACATCAGGATGGTGTTGCACGATCAATTCAGCACCAACAATGTGTTATGTTGATAATCTTGATAACTGACATAACTTACATATGTGCAGCAGACATGGAGGAAGTAGGAGGTGTCCAAGGTGTAGAACCCCTTGCCTGAGGAAGTAAAAATATAAGTATTCCAAGCACCACAAAGCCAAGCTTAATCCTATAACTGATATAAATCCTGGGTGCAAAATAGTCCCAGAATGGTCTAAATCTCACAGGTCACACTGTAACCAGTATGGGTACTAGGTTATAATTTATGTTCAGTTTCACCATATCACTTGATACTTGTATTACTTTGTCTACTATCACTTAATACATATAATGATTTATGTTTGCTTTCACAGTATCATTTGATACTTGTATTGTTTCATGTCCTATCACTTGATCCATACCATAGTTTATGTTTGGTTTCACAGTATCACCTGATACTTGTATTGTTTCATGTGCTATTGGTTGATATACAAATATTTTATAAAATCACTCATAGTGGCTAGAAATGATAAGTTGTATTTAAACACTACTGATTTCTATGATGGAAACTGCAGACTTCGACCAATATTATTTTCTAATGTACTTGATTGAATGGTTACTTTATTGATTCCCTATCACACCCGCTTGAAGCCTCCCATAGTATGCAGTGCTTTCCTCTTGTTGATCAAGTGGTTATCTGCTCCTATTGTAATACTATGTGAATAGGACCTTGCTTCAAATTCATTACATTTGTTTAACCTCAGCAAGAGGTTAGAAACATACATCAACCAGGCCTGATCACCCTACAAAAGTCCAATGAGAAGCTAGCAGTGAGCAGTGGCAGAACCTAGGAGTATTAGGCTCTGCCAGCAAATTAGCATTGAGTTATTACAGACTCAGAATAGGAAACAAGCTCCAAGAGAAGACCTAACCAAGGAAAGGTGACAGTGGAAACCTAAAGGACCTAAGAGTGATTTCAGAATTGATAAATCTGCGAAACAGCTCACCTGAGATCTAGCTACAAGAACCTTTATCCAATCTACTGTAAAACTCATGTAAGAGGCTTCCAGTACCCGAAGAACATTCCTCCTCTGCCCTACCAAAGGAAAGGCACCCACGCTACTCGTCAAGAAAAAAAGAAGAACCCCACTTATGCCCAGTCAAAACTCCAAAACAAATCTCACCACCTAGATTATCTGATGACAGCTCCAGTAGCAAAGATTCGGAACATGGTATGTCTGAAAGAGGTTGTAGGATGCCACCTGACCAATAGGCTAACAGGTGTTCTAGGCCTAAGATCCAATTTCCACTTAAACATACATTCTCAGGAGAAAAGGAGAACCTAAAATACAAAGCCATTGACTAATGGGTTATAACTACCTCTCAGTATCTCATCCTACATGAATTTAATAAGTTAAGAGAAGGAAGTGGAGCTTAATATAGAGGTTTCCATACGGAGAAAGTGGAAGAAGCATACTATCAAGCAATAAAGGACTATGATAGTGGTAAAAAGATATGAGAATCAACTCTAATAAAGTATCTAAGAGATAGATTCCGGTTCGCATAAAATACCAATGAACCTTATAAGAAGTTCAAAGACATTCAACAAGTTCAGAACAGGGAAAAGAAGTATATAATGTTTGTAGCCATGGACTTACCAATGTACTATGAATGACTGCTCAACAGAACAGTCTCCTAGTATATCCTGAGATAGTGATGGTATGAGGCACTACATCTCACATTGTGGTAGGAGGTGGAACTAGTAGAAGAAAAAGAAGATAGCTTTGACAAGATTGTTAAGCTAGTAGAATGAAAGGATGTGATCCTTTACAAAACCAGAGTTTACCAAAAACACCAACTCCAAAAGTGAACCAATAAGGGTTCTTTCTCACAAGGCTATGCAGAAAAGCTCAAAATGACTCACAATGGAAGGGAAGAGAGTAGGGACAAGAAACAAAAGAGTCAGGACAGCAACACATGTTTTCAATACTGGAAAAAGGGGCACTATGCAAAGGATTATTGTATAAAGAAAGGAGAAGAAAAGGCAACAGAAAAGAAAGCTAACATAAACCAAGTGGAAGTAAGCATGTATAACAAACTTGAGATGAACTCAGTAGAAGTAGAAAGCTTCTGAACACAGCCATCACCAGCAATAATCCCTCATGATACATTGAAAGGTACAATCTACACAAACAGGCATCTAGCCAAAGTGCTATTCGATACTGGAATGATTGGCTATGAGATAATCAGTACCAGCTTTATCCCTACCCATAGAATACCCATAGACCCCCTCCCACAATCAATAGTGATCCACATAGCTATGAAAAGTTCCCGTTCTTCAAGCTTCAAGATATACTGTCTGATAGCGGGAATTGTGAAGAAGAAATAGACCAACCAAGAAATACTGGTAGGGAACCTCCCTAAATACAACACTCTTATCAACATGCCATTTTTGAAAAGGTACAACATGCACTTCAAATGTGAGGACATAGCAGAGTAGTTTCCCGATAACAAACTATGTATGTTATGCAGACCAACAAGCAGAAAAGTGTGAGTGGCTGTGTTGGATACCACCCCAGCCTCCTTGTTGAAAAAATACAAGCATGAGTTTCCTGACAAAGACCTCTAAACCCTACAGCCTATTTGGAAAATAAACTAACCTATTCGGTTAATGGTCCCAACCAACATAAAGGTTCAACCAATATATTCAATTTCTGAAGTATTCAAGGAGAACCCAAGAAACTGGATAAACCAGATATTATATGCAGGAATTATGGTACAATATGAGTACTAAGAGGAGTACCAATATTTGTACAACCAAAGTCTGGTGGAAGGATCTGCTCACTGGTAGACCTCAAAGTCCAAAATGCTAACACAGTCATGGATAACCCTTCCATCCGCAACCAACAACAAATCATGAATGGCATTGCAAGAGTGAAATACTGGAACAAGATTGACTGAAGTGATACTTATTTCCAAACCTGGGTAGACTCATAGAGTGTTAAGTTTAACCCATTCAGGACCCCCTTTAGAGGATTTGTCAGCAAGGTAGTGCTGCAAGAGAATACAAATGCACCAGTAACTTTTATGTAAATAATGGAAGACCTGCTGAGTGAATTCCAACCCTGTTGCATTTGCATATATATTGACGATATTCTCATAACCTCAGACATGCCCAAAGATCATGGCAAGCATATCTGGTATGTATGCAACCCACTTCAGAAGGAAAGGTTTTACACAGTCAAGAAAAAATCAATACCATTTGCAAATAAGGCAGACATACTTGAACACATAGTGGACAAGGATGAGATCCCCACCTTATCTCAAAAAACTATCCTGTATTGTATTATAGAATACACCAACAAATAAAACCAGATTACAGCAATTCCTTGGAATCATAAATTGTTTGGTTCAATTTATCCCAGATCATACCACTCGGATGGCACCATTAACCGACCTGATGGAGAATATGAAGTTTGTACAGACCCATACATACCCGGTAGCATTGAACCTGATCAGGAAGCAGATCGTCATATATTAGGTCCTACTACCTATAGATATAGAGGGTAAGGAACTGATATGGCTTATAATGGATGCCACAGATTTGGGAATTCAAGCGTGGGTCAGACAAGGACCAACTTATGAGTAACCTAGACCAGCCACCCTGCACAGTAGAAATTTCCCCAATACTCAGACAGATTACAGAACTACAGATGAATAGGCACTAGACATAGTGGAAGTACTAAACTGGTTTCCCAACATACTAGGGAGAAATACCTTCATGGTGGTTACCAACAATAACAGGGGCATCCCTAGGAAGATGGATTCCAAGGTTGCAACCACACTGAACAACTTCAAACTTATCACTAAGAGTTTACACAAATGTAAGAGCAAAGTAAAGGGTAAAACTTAATATCATTAAGCATGACACTGCACGCTATTAAGGTCTCGATAGGATTGATTGTTGGAATAGGAGAGTTCTCGCATAGCCTTTCAAGTAGTTTTATCTTAAACCAGAAAATCACCTATTAGTTTACTCCAACGGTTTAAGCACACCCTTCTCCACTGAGGGTGGTCTGACACATCTCCTGTCACACCCTGTGGACATGCATGTGTTGACACATCCTAGTTGGCGTTCACCTTGTGTGGTTATCATTTGTGTAGGGCATCTCCGTTTGGCCCACCAGAATGAAAGCTTCTTCGTTTCAGTACCTTAACAGTAGCTAACAGTCAAGACACCTGATGAAGGTGACTATCTATGACACCTTTCCCATATATGTTGATATCTACAGGATGCCAGAAGCTACCATGAGCGGTTAATCTGTCCACTGTGTAGGACTCATGGACTTCCAGTGTCTTCTGTAGGCTACTGTTGTAACGGGGGCACCCCTAGGAAGATGGATCCCAAGGTTGCGACCGCACCAAACAACTTCAAACTTATCGCCAAAAGTTCACACAGATGTAAGAGTAAAGTAGACGGTAAAACTTAATATCGTTAAGCCTGACGCTTCACTCAATTAAGGTCTCGAGAGGATTGATTGTTGGAGTAGGAGAGTTCTCGCATAGACTTTCAGGTAGTTTTATCTTATGCCAGAAACTCCCCCATCAGTTTACTCCAACTATTCGAGCACACCCTTCTCCGCTAAGGGCGGTCCGACACGTCTCCTGACACCCCCTTCGGGCATGTATGTGTCGACCCGCTCTAGTCGGCGTTCACCATATGTGCATATCGTTTCTGCGGCGCATTTCCATTCTGCCCGCCGGAGTGAAAACCTCTGCGCATCGGGGACTTGCCAGTGGCTAACTGTCAAGACCCCTTGCTGAACTAGACTATCTATGACACCCTTCCCATGCGCGTTGATTTCTTCTTGACGCCGGAAGCTACCGTGAGCGGTTTATCTATCTACTATTTACGAGTCTCGGGCTTCCGGTGTCTTCCGCAGGGTACGGTGGTCCAGGAGTGATCCAATGGGCGCTACCCATGACCACTACCTCGGATACACCTTACCTGCGGTAGGAATCATGCTTTTAGTGTCTCTGCACTTCCCTCTCAGAGCCTATGGCGTTGGGGACATCCTTGGGCGTGGTAGGTGCAAAACGTTCCCAGTCGTCCCGGCACCACCCGGGACTACCTTCGGGACCCCCACGGTTAACTCCCGTTAACTCCGTCAGTTTTGGTCCGTTTTACTCCGAACAACTTGGAGGAGGTACTCCACCTTCCACCCTATGCCCCCTTATATATCCTGCGAACAGCTTACGGTCGACCGGACGGCAGCAACGTATACGGTGTTGCAAGCGGGTCTCCAAAGATCCTTCTTTGCTAGACTGCACACAACTACGCAACCGTTTGCCCATGACGTCCGGGCCTCAAGGCGGGGCCGGAGGGGCATGATAGGAATAATGTCTTCAATTTACAGCTTCTTCGTAGCTGCGTAGCTCGCCCAATAGCATCTCCCGGAACCCCAGATTCCAGTATTATGTATGGCTTCGTGTGACAAACATTCCAGTCATTTTTCCCAAACTCCCCGAGGGACTTCGTATTGGCAGGTAGGGTAACTCAGGCCCTTGAACAGGGTAATCCAAGCCTCAAGGCAGGGTAACCCTGTTCTGAGGGTAGGGTAATCTTGTCCGGTGGACAAGTGGATTTTCTCCTGTTACCCTATCTATCCCACTTCCGGGGATAGACACACTCGGCCTTTCTCTAGTTACCCAGCCTAGCTGTGTATTGGCCCTTCATAGGTCCCTAAGTACGCTGACACCAACCTTGGGCGTAGCCATGTACCTAAATACTTGTGTCCACTAAGTCTGCTCATCTCGGAGCCCGGGCCATCGGGTCTCCGTAGGTCAAGTACTCACTTGCCTGCCGGTTCCTACCAGTTCGCCTCCGGGCTACCTGTATGGGTGTAGGTTCCGGCTGCCATAGCTCACGTATGCTGGGTCGTTACATCACTCCCCTCTTCTCTACGGTCCGTCCCGGACCGTTTAGCGTCGTCTTTTGTTTCCACGACTCGATTCCCCCAAGACCCGATGGTCCCTGGGCTTGGACGGATATCTTTGGTGGAAATCTAGCATGGCCTGTAAGCCTGTCCCTTCTAGCATCTCATAGGGCTCCCATGAGTTCTCCTCAGCTCCATAGCCTTCCCATGAAACCAGGTACTGGACAAAGCGCGACGGAAACTTCGCCTTTGTTCCACCATACCAGCGACTGTCCACAACAGCTTCGATGACGTAACTGGGCTCATTGTCCACGAGCTCGGGGGTAGGGATCTCCTTGATCCTACCCGATTCCGGATCCTCGCGATAGGGTTCCAGCAGCGTGACATTGAAAACCGGGTGGATGCTCCATCGGGTGGGCAATTGGAGTTCGTATGCTCGGGTACCCACCCGACGTTTGACCACGAAAGGGCCAAACATCCGGTGGTCCAGCTTCTCCATGGGACGCTTGGTGCGGATGTTCTTCCGGTTCAACATCACGCGGTCCGCTTTCTTAGCCCGCCCAGCAGCCACATCTTCCAAGGTAACATAGTCCGGGGATGGCAGCCGTTTCTGGTCATGCCATTTCCGCTGCCTTTCCTGTGCCCGTTTAATCGTTTCTCGAATCTGTTGCCAGGTTCCTTCCCATTCCTTAACCAAGAGTTCACTACTTGGGTGTATCCCTTGGTTGTCAGACACAACACCCGACCAGTTTGTTCGTGGGTTGAACCCATAGTTGATCTCAAATGGTGACAACCTGGTGGATTCTGATGTTGAGGTGTTATACGCATACTCCGCAAGGGGTAGCAGCGAGACCCAGTCATCCTGTTGATAGGAGCAGTAACTACGCAGGTACTGCTCCAGTGTCTGATTAACCCTCTCGGTTTGCCCATCAGTCTCTGGGTGGAATGCAGTCGAAACGTTTAGTTTCACTTGCAGCAAGTGCATCAGACTCATCCAGAACTTGGATGTGAATCGGCTATCTCGGTCGGAGATGATTGACTCTGGCAGTCCATGAAGGCGCCAAACCTCCTTCAGGAATATCAAGGCAAGCTCCTTGATAGGTACCTCAGTGGTCAGGGGTATGAAATGGGCCATTTTCGAAAACCTGTCTACTATGACCCAGATCTTGGTATACCCTTCGGACTCTGGCAGCGCGACAATGAAATCCATTGAAATTGCTGTCCAAGGCCGCATAGGAACATCGATAGGTTCCAGCAGCCCGAACTTCTTGTGCCTGATGGATTTATTTCTTTGGCATGCATCACATGTCCGCACATAGTCAGTGATATGCTCATCCATCTTAGGCCAGTAGAAGTTAGCCCTCACCCTGCCAATGGTTTTGTAAGTCCCGAAGTGTCCCGCGATTCGGGAGTCATGTTCTGCCTTCATGATTGTCTGCTTCAGATTCTGACCCTTGGGAACATACCACCTGTTCTTGTACAGGAGTAAGCCCTTTTCCGTCGTGAAATGTCGGTCAACCTCTTTGTCACCTGCAGCTGTTGCCTTCAGGATCCTTAAGTACTCCTGGTCTTCGCTTATCGCTACCCGCAACTGATCCAAAAAGGACGACTTGAGCCGAAATCCCTGGCACACTTGCAACACCTGTGGTCGCAAGATGTCCCGTTCCTGGCTCCCGACCCACTGTCCGGGGCGAAAAAACGACTGTGGCGGAAAATCACTCCCCCCTTCAGGGCGGTAGTCCCTACGCCGCGACAAAGCATCCGCCTTCTCATTCAACCGTCCTTCTCGGTAAACCACCTTGAAGTTAAATGGTTGCAGGAATTCAGCCCAGCGGTGCTGCCTTCGGTTAAGGACCTTGGTACTATTAAAGTACTCCAAGTTCTTATGATCCGTATAGATCACCAATTGGTCCGTTACTGAGCGCAGCAGATGATCCCATTCCTTGAATGCCGCCACGATGGCAGTCATTTCCTTATCATGGACATCATAATTGATCTCTGCTGGGTGAAACTTCCTACTATGGTAGGCCACCGGATGCCATCTCTCATCCTCACATAACTGGGAGAGAACGGCTCCTAATGCAAAGTCACTAGCGTCGGTTTCTAGCCGTGTTGGCCGTTCAGGGTCAAAATGTGCTAGGATAGGTTTGGACGTGAACGCTTCCTTTAAATGATTGAAGGCCTGCTCACATGCAGGTGTCCATTCCCATCGGACATCCTTCTTTGTCAAGTCCGTGAGGGGTTTCGCTATCTTGCTGAACCCTTCTATGAACCGACGATAGAAGTTGGCAAAGCCCATAAAGCTTTGAACGTCGACGACGCATGTCGGAGGTGCCCAGTCTTTGATTGTCTGCACCTTTTCCGACAACATAGAGATCCCCATATCGGAGATCCTATATCCGCGGAATTCAACCTCCCGTTGGTGGAAACTGGACTTCTTCATACTTACACATAGTCTAGCTTTCCGCAATTTCTCCATTACACGCCTTACCATCGCGACGTGCTCTTCCATAGTTTCGGAGTAGATCAGGATGTCATCCATATACGCGATGACTCCTTCATCCATGAGATCTCGAAAGACCTCATTTATCATGCTCTGGAAAGTTGCCGGGGCATTACATAACCCAAACGGCATGACCGTGTATTCATACAGTCCATATCTGCACCGGAAGGCCGTCTTCCATTCCTCACCTTCTGCCATCCTCAGAAGATAGTAGCCGTTTTTCAAGTCCAACTTAGTGAACACAACGGCTTTTCCTAACCTATCTCGCAGTTCATTCATCAACGGTAGAGGATACTTGCTCTTCACCGTGATTTTGTTCAGCCCTCGGTAATCTATTACCAGTCTTAATGTACCATCTGGTTTTGGCACAAAGAGGATAGGGGCTGCTGCTGAGGAACTGGATCGCCGTAGCTTCCCCGTTCGCAGCATGTCATTGAGATATTCCCGGAGTCCCTTAAGCTCCTTTTCCGATAACGGATAGATAGGCCCAAACGGAGGTTGAGTCCCGGGTAGCAACTCGATCGTATGGTCATACTTTGAGTGCTCCGGCAAGGCCTCAATCCGTTCTTGACTGAAGATGTCCCCGTAGTCCTTATACTCAGGGAGTAGCTTGACGGTAATGTCAGCACCTTCCTCATCGGAGAATTGTACAATTCCCAATAGGTACACATTACTAGGGTCTTCAGCTAGCAACTCTTCATCGGTCATGAACACTAACCGCCCCTGCTCTGCCAGGCAATTAGCCTTGCAGAAATCTGAGCGCCAGGTTAGTGATCCTGTCTTCCAATCTATGTCGGGATTATGGTCCTTCAACCAAGACATAGGTAGGTACCCGTCCACCTTGGTGTCGGGCATGTCCGCGACTTCAAACCGCATTTCGTTATGGTGGTCGCCTATTCTCATGTCCAATGATTTGGTATAGTGCAGACCTGACCCCGGAATGTGATTACCGCTTGCGTCGCTTATCGGCACATGTACCTTTCGTCGTACACATGGTGCCTGCGTTTGTTTAACCCATCGGCTACTAAGCACTGGCCCAGTAGCTCCACTGTCGAGTAGCAGGAGCGCCTCAGCGCTTACCTGTCTAGCTCCAATCTTCCAGTCTAGCCTTACCCTCAGGTGGATAGACTTGGTATGGCGAGGCAAGTTATCACGCTTCTGCCTCTTCACTTGTCTTAGGGACTTAGTCATCTTGGCTTACTAATTCTGATCTCTTGCCTTTCGACACAAGAGCGGCCACAACGGGTCGGTAAACGTTAAGGGATTGGGAATCGTGTTATCAATAGCTAGGGTGTTTACTATCACGCCAGCATGATTTCGGGTACTAAACCCTCCTCAGGTAAACTTGATCATAGTATCATTTATTCAATCAAGTCCAGCCTGAACTAATCCCGCTTGTACTAACCATAACAAATTTTCCCGAGGTGGGTAGAGGTCCGCTCTTGGACCGGTTCCAAGCGAAGCAACCTTGCTTCCCCAATGTCGAGCGTCTCCGCGAGCGAGATCTCTCCCAGCCTCAACCGAAAATAATACCCTATGACTTGTCCGTCCCAGTAAAGAAATCCTGAAAGAAATACAAATAACTAGAACAAAGGAAATAACCTGAAAACCCACAAAGGAGAGATCACCCTGTCCACCGCATACGGCCTTCAACATCTATCTGCCCACACCACCTGGGTGTAGTCAGCATCAGGGTCGTTCATGCAGTAGAGGGGTACTTACCCATCCCAGAAGCCACTTCCGGGGCTCCTTTTCATCCATCCCGCAGGGGTCTATGGATACAGGTTATTAAGGTTCTACCTTACACAGAATGGGGTCTTACCTATTCTGAGCCGTCAGTATCAACCTCCATAATCTGAGGTGATGCCTGTCGGACTTCAAGTATCTTTGACGAGGTAGCCGGAGGTGGCGCTTCAATGCGCTTTAGTCGCTTGTCCGTACCTGAGGGCTCGCTTACCGGGGCTGACCGTTTCAACCCACGAGCCTGTTTGGACGAACTAACGACTGGGGACGTCGCGGTGCACTTTCTCCAAAAGTGACCCGTTTGTCCACACTTGGTGCACTGGTTGTGCTTTCTCCGACGTTCGGTCAAAGTCGACGGGATTTCCTTATGCGCCAGGGCATACTCAGAAGTCCCCGGCTTTGCCTGTTTCCCCGCATTGAAATTAGTAGGTTTGGCAGACCGCTGGTTCTGTCTGCCCGAACCTTTATCCTTCTTTTTAAACCTTCCGGAAGTTGAGGACCTATCCTCCTTCTTGTCCGTTGGTTGAGACCGTTGGACAGGGTGGATAACTCGGTTGCTGAACCGGGTGTTGTCTTCCAGTGTGTGTCCAACCTTCCGAAGAAGATCAAGGTAGTCGTTCAAGTCGGTGGGATGGGGCTCCTTCAGTGCCCACGCGTTCCTCACTTCTTGAGTAATGCCCGACCGTACCTTATCTCGTACCTGCACAGGGTCTGTATAGCTAAGCTTATACATATAGTCAATTATCTTGTCCAGGTACTCATCGATGTGATGTGGCTTCATCACTAGGTCTCGCCACTCAAGGAGGGATCGGTCTCGTTCCGCTTGGTCACCGCCGAAACTCCGTTCAAGCCGTTCCCGGAATCCTTTCCACGTTCTTAACGGGTTACTGTTATTAACTGGAACTCCGGTACGCTTGGCTGCCTCCTTATTGATGTGGGAGTGCAGCCCAAGATACCATGTTCGGGCAGTATCTTCTAGAAGGGGGATCACCAGGTTTACCTTGTCCATATCGGTCAACCTGCACCCAGCAAAGTACTCGAACTTAACCTCTACCAGCGTCAAGAAGCTGGCGAGTTCGGTGACCTTTCCCTTAAACGCCGGAATGCCGCTCAGCTTTTCCGGCTTCTTCTGCCGTTGTCTAGATGATGGTCGTGCAGTCGCCCTGCTCCGTAGTTCCCTTGACAGCTTCTTAGCACGGCGGTCCCACCGTCGTTTCTTCTCGTCGCTCCAGTCATCCTTGCGAGCGCCGAGAAAAGGGGTCAAGTCGGGGAGAGAATCGGCATCATCATCATCCGAGCTATCATGGTCAGAGTCCCCAGGATCTCCACCTGCTCCCGTAGTACCACCGACAGGTGGTCCATTTCCACCTCCACTACCCCCGGTATTTCCACCTGGGGTCTCGCGGGGTCTATCATACCCATCAAACCTTTCCTCCTGGCCATCCTGATTCCCATCCTCGGGGGGGTTAGCCCCTGATGGTACTGATGCCGGTGGTGGAACAGGTCGTTGCCCACTCTCAGGAGTTGGGTTCGGAGCCGCCTGAGTCATCGCCAGAAACGACTGAAGCTCTGGACAACTCAAAGGTTGCATTGGGGGCCCCGCGTGTCTCCATGACCCACAGTACCCACATGTTGGTCGTCCGTCTCCCTCCTTCTGTCTTCTTCGGTGCCTTACCGGGGTCCGTGGTCCCTTCCTGCACCCGTACGTGTGGTAATGAATCCACCCCATACGGGTTTCTTCCGACTTGCAGCCCGACAGACAGTACTCGTCTTGGCTGTCCGACTCACCACTAGTGATCGTGGGGAGGATGGAGGGAAGAGTTGGTTTTGAGGGGGCAGAGGGAATCACGGGTGCCCAAGGAACGGAACGAGCGGGTGTCCCAGGTCCGGGGATCGGAGTCCCTCGTGATGGAGCCATGGGTGCTCGCTCTTCCTGGCGCCTGACCTGTTCAAAGAATCCAGGTGAAGCCGCACGCAGCGGTCGGTACCCTGGGGTAGCCGATACTGTTGGCGGGAAAGCTGCGACAGGGAAGGTATCAGGAGGGGGCAATGAAACTGGTAAAGGTGTGGGTCTTGGGGCAGCAATAGGAGGTACGGGAGTTGCAACCGACGGTGTTGCAGGGGGGTTAATGGGAGCGGGGGTCGGCCGAGGAGTAGGGTCAGGTGTATCTGGTGCTGTGATACCCTTTGGCTTGGACGTCCTTTTCTTAACCCGACGCCCATCGGTTGGTCCAATCGCCGGACTTCCTGAACGACTGCGGGCGATCGAGGAGGGGACAGACAGCGAGCCTGTTGATGCTCTTGTGAAGGACGAGGTATAACTGTATCCTTCCCCCTTGAGGCTTTCCAACATCCGTATGCCCACGGGGCTTAGGTACGCCCTCCACTGTTCATCCCGGGCTCTCATAGCCAGTTCCATCCCGAAGTTCTCCAGCTTCGTGTGGACAAGTGGGAGTGGGGGCGCCGCCTCTATCATCAGTACGTCATTCTCAGCATCAATACTATAACCTCCCGCGAAGGCCCTTTCCAGCGCTGCCATACGATCCTTCAATGCCTTCTGGTCTCTTAACATTCGCAGGTATGCCTCCTGCTGTACCTTCATCCATTCCACCGCTGCCGTAGTAATCTGTTTACGGAACACCTGCTGCTGCTGGGCATTCCAGTTCTTCAGTTCCCGCTTCGCATCCTCAATCGACTTGGATACCTCCCGGACGATGTAAGGTTCGACGAACTCGCGGGAGAACTCGCTAAAGGGTACTCCTTGCGGTGGAGGAGGGAGCATGTTGTGGACGAGGGCGGCGTCTTGGAAGAACGAAAGCGCCGCAGCGCGAGGGTCTGTAATCATAAGATCAACACATTCATCAGGTAGTTGAATAGGGGCGGCCTCCAGGAGCAATTGGTGACCGTCCCATTCAATACCGCGGACGTCCGCGAACACCGAAGCACGAAATGTGTTGGCGGAGTTCTCGTCAAGGTCAAGGTCTGAATCCGAGTTGGATTCCATTCTAGGTCGACGTTCGATACTAGCCATTGCGCTTTCCACCCTGGGCTACTTGTTCGAGACAAGGTTACCAGTATTCACGCAAGGTCAGTGCCGAAGGTCGAAAAACAATTAATCAGGAGAGGAGTTAAGCGAGGAGCTCGCTTAACGATATACTGTAACGGGGGCACCCCTAGGAAGATGGATCCCAAGGTTGCGACCGCACCAAACAACTTCAAACTTATCGCCAAAAGTTCACACAGATGTAAGAGTAAAGTAGACGGTAAAACTTAATATCGTTAAGCCTGACGCTTCACTCAATTAAGGTCTCGAGAGGATTGATTGTTGGAGTAGGAGAGTTCTCGCATAGACTTTCAGGTAGTTTTATCTTATGCCAGAAACTCCCCCATCAGTTTACTCCAACTATTCGAGCACACCCTTCTCCGCTAAGGGCGGTCCGACACGTCTCCTGACACCCCCTTCGGGCATGTATGTGTCGACCCGCTCTAGTCGGCGTTCACCATATGTGCATATCGTTTCTGCGGCGCATTTCCATTCTGCCCGCCGGAGTGAAAACCTCTGCGCATCGGGGACTTGCCAGTGGCTAACTGTCAAGACCCCTTGCTGAACTAGACTATCTATGACACCCTTCCCATGCGCGTTGATTTCTTCTTGACGCCGGAAGCTACCGTGAGCGGTTTATCTATCTACTATTTACGAGTCTCGGGCTTCCGGTGTCTTCCGCAGGGTACGGTGGTCCAGGAGTGATCCAATGGGCGCTACCCACGACCACTACCTCGGATACACCTTACCTGCGGTAGGAATCATGCTTTTAGTGTCTCTGCACTTCCCTCTCAGAGCCTATGGCGTTGGGGACATCCTTGGGCGTAGTAGGTGCAAAACGTTCCCAGTCGTCCCGGCACCACCCGGGACTACCTTCGGGACCCCCACGGTTAACTCCCGTTAACTCCGTCAGTTTTGGTCCGTTTTACTCCGAACAACTTGGAGGAGGTACTCCACCTTCCACCCTATGCCCCCTTATATATCCTGCGAACAGCTTACGGTCGACCGGACGGCAGCAACGTATACGGTGTTGCAAGCGGGTCTCCAAAGATCCCCCTTTGCTAGACTGCACACAACTACACAACCGTTTGCCCATGACGTCCGGGCCTCAAGGCGGGGCCGGAGGGGCATGATAGGAATAATGTCTTCAATTTACAGCTTCTCCGTAGCTGCGTAGCTCGCCCAATAGCATCTCCCGGAACCCCAGATTCCAGTATTATGCATGGCTTCGTGTGACAAACATTCCAGTCATTTTTCCCAAACTCCCCGAGGGACTTCGTATTGGCAGGTAGGGTAACTCAGGTCCTTGAACAGGGTAATCCAAGCCTCAAGGCAGGGTAACCCTGTTCTGAGGGTAGGGTAATCTTGTCCGGTGGACAAGTGGATTTTCTCCTGTTACCCTATCTATCCCACTTCCGGGGATAGACACACTCGGCCTTTCTCTAGTTACCCAGCCTAGCTGTGTATTGGCCCTTCATAGGTCCCTAAGTACGCTGACACCAACCTTGGGCGTAGCCATGTACCTAAATACTTGTGTCCACTAAGTCTGCTCATCTCGGAGCCCGGGCCATCGGGTCTCCGTAGGTCAAGTACTCACTTGCCTGCCGGTTCCTACCAGTTCGCCTCCGAGCTACCTGTATGGGTGTAGGTTCCGGCTGCCATAGCTCACGTATGCTGGGTCGTTACAACTGTAGTCCTGAACTGCTCTAATAGGCACTACCTATAATCACTCTCCCAGATCCTCCTTATCCACAGTAGGAATCATACTTTTAGTGTTTCTACAGTTCCCTTATGGAGGCTCTGGCATTGGGGACATGTTGGGTGTGATGGGTGTAAAACTCCCCCTGTCGCCCCAGGACCAGGCAGGAACACCTTTGGGACTCCCACCGCTAACTGCCATTAACTCTGTCAGTTTTGGTCTGTTTTACTCAGAACAACTTGAAGGAGGTACTCCACATTCCACCCTATGCTCTCTGGTATATCCTGTGGAGAGCCTACAGTCGACCAGACAGCAGCAATGCATATGGTGTTGCCAGCAGGTTTCCAGGAATTCCTCTCTGCTAGATTGCACACAACTATGCAACCGTTTGCCTATAACATCCAGGGCCAAAGGCCAGGCCAGAGGGCTATGATAGGAATAATGTCTCCAATATACAGCTTCTTTGGAGCTCAGTAGCTCACCCAATAGCATCTCCTGGAACCCTGGATTCCAGTATTATGTATAGCTTTGTATGACAAACATTCCTGTTGTTTTTCCCAAACTTCCCAAGGAAGTTTATTTTGAAAGGTAGGGTAACTCAGGACTCTAGATAGGGCAACCCAAGCCCTATGGCAGGGTAACCTGATACTGAGGGTATGGTAACCAGCTCTGGGGGACAGGGTGACGCTACCCGGTTACCCTGTCTATTCCGTTGTCAGAGACAGACACTTTTCACCTTTCTCCACTTACCCAATCTAGCTTAGTAACCACCCCTTCAGAGCTCTCTAAGTATGCTACCAACCCTCCTGGATATAGCCAAGTACCTGATTACCTTGCCAACTATTTCTGTTCATGTCTGCACCCGTCCAATTGAGTCTCCATGGGTCAAGTACTTACTTGTCCACCAGTTTCTACCAGTCTACCTCATGGCTGTCTGTATTAGTTTATGTAACATGTTCACACCTAGGATGCTAATCATGCTTCAAGTATGATAGTAACAGGTGGCCTGCTTGCTCAGCAAGAGGCAAGAGCTGTTTACACTAAAGCAGACTTTGAAAGGGCATAATAGGAGATCAAGAAGTTACTGTTCAACCAACTATATTAAGAATACAGACTGTTGAAGTCTGCTGTTTCCATCCTGGAATCAGCGGTATTGATATACAAGTTCTCACTCATCTCCAGTATGAGCGATAACATAGTCGCTATCAAAGTATCCAGTGATGTCTATGTAACCTAACAAGTATCCAATAATACAACAAAACAAAACATAAAATATTCAAAATATCAGGCAATACCTTGGAAACATAACCAGTATCAGATGATACTGTCAAACAAAACATGCAGTATTCCTAGTATCAAGCGATACCTTTGAACCATAACAAGTATCAAATGATACTATCCAATAAAATATAAAACATTCCAAGTATATAGCAATACCTTTAAAACATAATAAGTATCAAATGATACTGTCGAACAAAACATGAAATATGCAAACTATCCAGTGATACCTGTGAAACATAACAGGTATCAAATGATGCTATCAAACAAAACATAAAACACAACCTAGTATCAATACCAGTTATATTCCCCAAAACAAAAGCACTGTTTAACCAGAAACAAAACTAGTAATCCTGAATATCAAAATTCTCAAAGAAATCCCCCACGTCATGACCTGTCTCCTCAAGAAACTCATCGCTGAACATGTAATTAGACAACCAACAAGAAGCATAAAATGTACCTTCAAGTAATAAACCACTTTCATACCAGGGCATGTCGCAGTAGTCCCATACTCTGACCCTGTCCTCACCGACAAGTGCGACTATCCTATATTCTTTGCAGTGAGAACAGGAAATTTTAGAAAAATGTTCCAGAAATGGGATAGTACCACAGTTCCCTAACAGTCCCACTAGCTGATAGTGTGGCCCTACACTAAGCGCCACATAGTTTGACATCATTATGGTTTTGGACGGAGAGTGGATGGGTTCTAGTAGGAGTAGTAGTGCGCTGCATTCTCCATCTCTTCATACTTCTCCCTGGTCGATTAAAATCTGCTATCAAGGTACGCTGCCATGAAATGTTCCTTTGCTAATCCTTGGTCAACTTCTTCTCATAACCGTTATGTATTGGGTGTCTCTGGTGACCAGTACCTCATAGCTGGCGTGGTGATTCCTATCGCAATCTGCAGTATATTCACTAGCGTTCCTTTCTTGTTGTGTTCCTGGCATTGTTTCACCAGTTCCATACTGTGCTTGAGGCCTTCCAGAGGTTCCCCACAGTCTTCACTTCATGGATATCCTTTCTATTTCACTAGAAATACGTTATCATTGTATTGTTTTCTCTGGTCCCAGATTTCCTCAACTTCCCACCCTGGGTTCTCCTTTATGACCATTGGGATAGGGTGAGTATGGGCTCATTCAGGGAATCTTTGGTCATCATTTGGGTGGGACAATTTTACTGAGGCAGAGTGGAAGACTGTATCCTTCAGGTAGGTTTTGCCATCCATTCTGAGCACGTACTTCTCAGTGAATTCGTCGCATTCTAGCACTTGGAATGGTCCTCTCCAGTAATGTTGTAGCTTTTTGCTCCTTTCCGACATTGAGGCAAACAGTACTCTATACACTAGTACCAATTCTCCAATCACTATAGGTTTGTGAGGTCTCCTGTGTCATGCTACTGTGGTTGCGCTTCGGTGTCTTGTTTGCTTTGGAGCTTGGAAAGCTAAGTTTTGATCGGTCCAGTGTCAGTTCAGGTAGTCATCCGTGGCTGGAACTACTGAGTTCATAAAAAGGGTTACTGGTGGTAAGGGGTAGTTTGATCTATACATCACCTTGTATGATGACGTGTGGAGGGTTTCCGAGAAGTCCGCATTCAGGTATACTCCGAGAGTAGTGAAGAGGGGTTCCCAGTTGATCTGTGGTCTATCGACCATGTCCCTTGGACTGGTTTTGAGATCGTGGATGTTTCATTCTACCTGTACATATGTTTCCAGGCAGTTAGGCGCCACTTTGATGTGTTTGATTCCCCGGGATCTGCATGTCTGCTTCCACCAGTTAGATTCAACACCAGGGTCAGCATCACTGATTATCAATAGGGGATGGCCATGAGGGGTAAAGGTGTCTTCTTCAGAGAGCTTTATTGTTCCTTCTGCTGTGACTGTAGTGTTGGTAGGTATGAGCCACAAATAGCTGCTTAATCGATCCACTACTCCTAGGACAAGGTCAAATCCATTTGACTTGTTGAAAGGTCTGGCGAAATCAGTAGTGATCGATTCAAGTACCTCAGAAGGAGGGTCAAGTGTTGGGATCCTTCCTTCTGGTCTGGGGGTTGGTTCATAGTTCATCAAGCAGGTGTCAGATTGCTTCACACAATCGTAGAGGTTGCTTCTCATATCAGGTCAGTAGATGTATTCAGTTGTATATTGCAGGTTTTATTCTACAGTGTGGTGTTATTTGCCCTGTATCTCATACATGACATACTCTTGTAGGGTTTTCCCATTGAACACCCTCCCTTTTAGAATAAAGGGGCAGTGTTTACCACAACGGTTCCTCTTATATACTATTCCATCTGCTATGTAGGTTCCTTCTAGGTCTTCTTGTCCAGTGCACCTCATAAGTGAGGAGTGGATTGGTTCGTGTCAGTGTCCAGATACTACCTGTTTCCTGAGAACACTTTCCATCTCACGGGATGCATCAATAATGTCCTGTTCACCTACAATCTGTTGTGCTCTGCTCGTGGACTGTCCCGTACCTTCTTCTTCTTTCTGGACATCATAGCAGGTACAGTGGTATGCATCTATTGGGAGGGGGTACAACTGAGACAATTAGTTCCTTGTTGTAGATGTTAAGTGATCCTCTATACAGGGGGTCCACTCCTGGTGGTCCTGGTGGGCTCAACAGAGGGGTTGCCCTGCAGGTTTCTATTGCTGGGATACCAAGGTATCATTGTGGCTGAGGACTTAGAAGGGTTACTAGAGCCTGTATCAGTTCATCGGATGGTGCTGCCACTGCTTGGAACATTGGCTCGGCCCATTCAGAACCATAGCTGGTACTACCACTAGAGGGGAGTTCATCTTCCCCTATCTCAGGTTGGGGGCAAACATGTGGTTCCCTGAACTGTATAGAGCATGCTGGGGAGGTAGGGAAGAATTTTGCACCATCGAGGCCAGTGCTATAGAAGAGCTTTTGTAACATGTTCACATCTAGAGTGGTAATCACGCATCAAGTACAATTGTAACAGGTGGCCTGCTTGCTTGGCAAGAGGCGAGACCTCTGTAGACTAAAGGAGGCTTCGAAAGCGTGTAATAGGAGATCAGGAAGTAACCATTCAACCAAGTATATTAAGAATACTGTCCGTGGAAGTCTGCTGCTTCTATCATGGAATCAGGGCTGTTTAAATATAGGTTCTCACTCGCTGACAGTATAAGTGGTAACATACATCCTTTCATAGTACCCAGTGATACCTTTACACCATAGGGAGTAACAAACAATACTATAAAACAAAACATCTCACACTCAAAGTATCAAGCGATACCTTTGAAACATAACACGTACCCAATGGTACTATCAAACAAAACATAAAACATTCCCAGTATCAAGTGATATCTTTGAAACATATCCGGTATCAAACAGTACTATCAAAGAAAGCATAAATCATTAAAAGTAGTATCAAGCAATAGCTTTGAAACATGACTAGTATCTAACAATGCTATCTAACAAAGCATAAAACATAACCTAGTACCAGTGGCGGTTGCAGCTTTGATACGAGGTAGAGTTAGATATATCATTATCCACAAGGGTATAAGCGCGAACAAGTGCTAGTGTTTGGTCTTTGGAGTCTGCATAGATAAGTGAGTATGCATTTACTAAGTAGTTCATTCATCCTGGAATTTACACTACTGTAACGACCCGGTATGCATAAGGTATAGCGGTTGGAACCTACAAACATTGAGGTAGCCGGGAGGTGAACTTGTAGGAACAAGCAGGCAAGTAAGTATTGGACCTACGGAGACCCGATGGCCTAGGCTCTAAGATGAGCGGATTTAGCTGGCCCACTACTTAGGTACCTGGATGCACCCAGGAGCGATGTCAGCGTAGTTAGCGATATCTGTAGGGACAGTTACTCAGCTACCCGGAGTAGCAGGAGGAAGGTTAAAAGCGTCTATCTCACGTGACAGAATAGACAGGGTAACAGGAAAAAGTCATCTTGGCCACCAAACAAGGTTACCCTACCCTGGGGACCAGGTTACCCTACCATGAGGTGCAGGTTACCCCGTCTAAAGTCCTGTGTTACACTACCTTTCAATGTGAAGTCCCTTGGGGAGTACAGGATAAATGACCGGAAGGTTTGTCACGCGAAGCCATGCATAATGCAGGAATCTGGGGTTCCAGGGGATGCTGTTGGGTGGGATACGCAGCTCTGAAGAAGCTGTAAATTGGTGTCATTATTCCTATCATACCCGTCCAGCCCCGCCTTGAGGCCCAGACATCATGGGCAAACGGTTGTGTAGTTGTGTGCAGTCTAGCAAAGTGGGATCTTTGGAGACCCGCTTGCAACACTGTCTACACCGCTGCCATCCGGTCGACCATATTCTGTTTGCAGGATATATATGTGGGCATCACGTGGAAGGTGGAGTACCTCCTCCAACTTGTTTTGAGTAAAGCAGACCAAAGGTGATGAAGTTAATGGGGGTTAACCATGTGGGTCCAGAAGGGTAGTCCAGGGTGCTTCAGGGGCAACTGGGAGAGTTTTACACCTACCGAGCCCAAAGGTGTCGCCAATGCTATAGGCTCTGTAAGGGAAGTGCAGAGACACTGAAAGCATGATTCCTATTACAGGTAAGGTGGATCCGAGATAGTGGTCATGGGTAGCGCCCATTGGACCAGTCCCGTACCACCATATCCAGGAAAAGATACTGGAAGTCCAAGAATCGTAAATAGTAGATAGATAAACCACTCAAGGGAGCTTCTGGGGTCATGCAGAGATCAACACACATGGGAAGAGTGTCATAAATAGTCCAGTTCATCAGGTGTCGTGACTGTTGGCCACTGGCAAGATACCAATACCAAGAGTGTTTCCCTCAGGTGAGCAAAATGGAGATGCGCCGCAGAAACAATAATGGTTTAAGGTGAATGCTGACTAGAGAGTGTCGACACATGTATGCCAAAAGGGTGTACCAGGAGAGCTGTCGGACCACCCTTGGCAGAGAAGGGTGTACTCGAATGGTTGTGGTAAACTGATGGGGGAGCTTTGGGCATAAGATAAAACTACTTGAATGTCTATGCAAGAACTCTCCTACTCTAACATTCAAGCCTCTCGAGACCTTGATTGAGTGCAGCGTCAGGCTTAATGATATTAGGTTTTACTATTACTTGCCCCCTACATCTCGGTAAACCTTTAGCGATAAGTTTGCAGTTGGTCGGTGCCGTCGGAACCTTAGGATTCATCTTCCTAGGCATGCTACCACTACAGTATATCCTTAAGTGACCTCCTCACTTAACTTCTTTCTGGATTAATTGTTTTCTAACCTTTAGTACTTACCTGGCGTGAATACTGGTAATCTTGTCTAGAACAACTAGCTCATGGTGGAAAGCACAATGGCTAGTACCGAACTTCTCACCTGAATGGAATCCAATATGCATTCAGACCTTGACTTTGATGACAACAGTGCCAACACGTTTTGTGCGTCAGTTTTTATGAATGTTCATGGTATTGAATGGGACGGCCACCAGTCACTCCTGGAGGCCACCCCTATTCAGTTACCTGATGAATGTGTTGATCATATGATTGCTGACACTCGCTCCGTGGCGCTTTCCTTGGTTCAAGATTCCACCCTTGTCCACAACATGAGCCCTCCACCCGTGGGAGATGTCCCCTTTAGCTATTCCTCCTACAAGTTCATCGAACCTTACATTATCCGCGAGTTATCCAAGTCACTCACTGAAGCCAAGCCAGAAATGAGAAACTGGAACAACCAGCAAATGCAGATATTCCACAAACTGATTACTACGGCAGCAGTGGAATTGATGAAAGTGCAGGAGGAGGCATTCCTGCAGATGCTTAACGACCAGAAGGCATTGAAGGATCTTATGGCAGCATTGGAAAGGGCCTTCACAGGAGGGTATAGTATTGGTACTGAGAATGTTCTACTGATGATGGAGGCTGCACCCCCACTTGCACTCGTCCATACCAAGCCTGAGAACTTTAGGATGCAATGGGCCATGAGAGCTACCTATAAACAAGGGATGATGTACCTAAGCCCTGTGGGTATACGAATGCTGGAAAGACTCAAGGGTGAACTCTACTGCTACACCTCTTCCTTCACAAGAGCATCAATGTAGTCTCTATCCATTCCCTGCTCAATCACTCCTAGGCGTTCAGGAAGTCTGGTGATTGCACCCACTGATGAATATTCTGTCAAGAAAATAATATCGCAGCCAGAGGGTATCACGGTACCAGATACGCTTGACCCTACTACTCGTCGAACACCTGCTCCTATCATTTCTCCTGCAACACCTTCAGTCGCAACTCATATACCTCCCATGCCCACCCCAAGACCTACACCTCTACCCATTTCATTACCCACCTCTGACACCTTTCCTGCCACAGCCTTCCCACCAGCAGTATCAGCTACCCCTGGGTTCCAGCCACTGTGAGCAGCAGCAGCTGGACCTTTTGTACAGGTACAGCACCAGGAAGAGCGAGCACCCATGGCTCCCTCACAGGGAACTCTAATCCCCGGACCTGAGACACTGCTTGCTCTGTTCCGTGAGCACAGGTGATTCCCTCTGCCCCCTCAAAATTGGCTCTTCCCTCCGTGCTCTCCACGATTACAAGTGACGGGTCGGACAGCCAAGTTGAGTTCCGTGTGTCAGGCTGCAAATCGGAAGAGGCCCACATAGGGTGGATTCACTACCACTCATATAGGTGCAGGAAGGAACAACGGACCGCGTTGAGGTACAGAAGAAGACACAAGGAAGGAGATGGACAACCAACATGTGGGTATTGTTGGTCATGGGGGCACGCTGGTCCCCCAATGCAACCCCTGAGTTGTCCAGAGCTTTAGGCATTTCTGTGGATAACTTAGGTGGCTCCTAACCCAACCGCTCAGAGTGGGCAACACCCTGTTCCGCCACTGGCATCAATACTATCAGGGGCTAACCCCCTCTGAGGATGGGAATCGGGATGGTTTGGAGGAATGGTTTATTGAGTAGGATAAACCACAGAATCCCCAGGCGCAAACGCTAGGGATAGTGGAGATGGAAATGGGCCACGTAGAGGTGGTAAAGCAGTAGCAGGACGAGATCCCAGGAACTCTGACCATGACAGTTCCAATGATGATGGTACCAACCCTCTCTCTGACTTGACCCACTTTCTCAGCACTCTCAAGCATGATTGGAGTAACAAGAAAAAATGGCAGTAGGACCGCCCTGCTAAGAAGCTATCACAGGAATTACACAGTAAATCAAGCGTCCAGCCATCCGCCAGACTGTGGCAAAAGGGGCAGGAAAAGCTCAGTGTCATTCCAGTGTTTAAGGGAAATGTCACCGAACTTGCCAGCTTCCTGACGCTGGTGGAGGTTACCCTCCAGTATTTCGGCAGCTGCAGGTTGACCGATATGGAGCAGGTAAACCTCGTGATACCTCTTGTAGAAGACACAGCACGAACATGGTATTTAGGGCCACACTCCCAGATCAATAAGGACGCAGCGAGGCATACCGGAGTCGCTATTGAAAATGGTAACCTGTTGTGAATTGAAAAGCATTCTGGGAACGGCTTGAACAAAGTTGTGGTGGTAACTAAGTGGAATGAGACTGGTCCCTTCCTGAGTGGCAAGACCTGGTGATGAAGCCACACCACATCTATGAGGACCTACACAAGATAATTGACAGCATGTATAAACTTGGCTATGCAGACCCAGTGCAGGTACGAGATAAGTTACGGTCAGGCATGACGCAAGGGGTTTGGAATGCATGGACACCTAAGGAGCGCCATCAAACCAACTTGAATGACTATGTTGATCTTCATCGATAAGTTGGACATACGCTAGAAGACAACAAGTGGTTCAGTAACCACATTATCCATCCAGTCCAAAGGTCGCAGCCAATGGATAAGAAGCATGACAGGGCATCAACTTCTGCAAAGTTCAAAAAGAAGGAAAAAGGTTTGGGCAGGCAGAACCAGAGGTCTGCCAAACCTACTAATTTTATTGTGGGGAAACAGGCAAACCCAGCGACTTCTGAGTAGGCAATAGTGCATAAAGAAGTCCTGCCCGCTTTGACACAACATCCGAGAAAGCAGAACCAGTGCACCAAGGGTGTGTAATGACCCAGCATACATGAGCTATGGCAGACGGGACCTATACCCATACAGGTAGCCTGGAGGCGAACTGGTAGGAACTGGCGGGCAAGGAAGTACTTGACGTATGGAGACCCTATGGCCCGGGCTCCGAGAATGAACAGAATTGGCTGGGCAGGGACTTAAGTACCTGGATACACCTGGGAGCAGTGTTAGCAGACTTAGGGACTTCTGAAGGGACGGTTGCTCAGCTAGGCCGGGTAACTGGAGACGGGTCAGAAATGTCTAGCGGCAGTGACGGGATAGACAGGGTAACAGGGAAAAGTTATCTTGTCCGCTGGACAAGGTTACCCTACCCTGGAGATCAGGTTACCCTGCCCTGGGGCTTGGGTTACCCTGCCCAAAGTCCTGAGTTACCATACCTTTCAATACAAAGTCTATCGGGGAGTTCGCAAAAATCGACTAGAATGGTTGTCACACGAAGCCACACATGATACCAGAATCTGGGGTTCCGGGTGACGCAATTGGCAGAGCTATATAGCTTGGATGAAGCTGTAAATTGGAGACGTTATGCCTATCATACCCCTCCAGCCCAGCCCTGAGGCCCGGGCGTTGTGGGCAAACGGTTGTGTAGTTGTGCGCAGTCTAGCAAAGGGGAATCTTTGGAGACCTGCTTGCAACAACGTATGCGTCGCAGCCGTCCGGTCAACGGTAAGCTGGTCGCAGGATATATAAGAGGGCACAGGGTGGAAGGTGGAGTACCTCCTCCAAGTTGTTGGGAGCAAAATGGAAGAAAAACTGCGCCAGTTAACGGGTGTTAACCGTGGGGGGCCAGTAGGTAGTCCAGGGTAGTGCCGCGGCGACTGGGAGAGTTTTACACCTACCACGCCTGAAAGTGTCCCCAACGCTATAGGTTCTGAAAGGGAAGTGCAGAGACGCTAAAAGCATGAATACTACCACAGGTAAGGTAGATCCAAGGTAGTGGTCATGGGTAGTGCCCATTGGATCACTCCTGGACTACCACGTCTTGTGGAAGACACCGGAAGCCTGAAACCTGTAAATAGTAAAAAGATAAACCGCTCATGGTAGCTTCAGGAGTCAAGTAGAGATCAATGCATATGGGAATGGTGTTATAAGTAGTCCAGTTCATGAGGTGCCTTGACTGTTAGCCACTGGTGCGACACCGATGCGCAGAAGTTTCCACTCCGGCAGGCAAAATGGAAGTACACTGCAGAAACGATGACTGCATAAGGTGAACGCTGACCAGAGTGTCACAACACATGCATGCCTGCAGGGTGTGCCAGGAGATGTGTCGGACCACCCTTATCCGAGAAGGGTGTGCTCGAATAGTTGGAGTAAACTGCGGGGGGAGTTTCTGGCATATGATAAAAATACCTGAAAGTCTATGCGAGAACTCCCCCACTCCAACAATCAATGCTCTCGAGACCTTAATTGATTGAAGCGTCAGGCTTAACGATATTAAGCTTTACCGTTTCTTTGCTCTTACATTGGTGTGAACTTTTACCGATAAGTTTGAAGTTGTTTGGTGCGGTCGCAAGCTGGGGATGCATCTTCCTAGGGGTGCTCCCGTTACAGTATATTGATTAGTGAGCTCCTCGCTTAACCCCTCTCCTGCTTAATTGTTTCCGACCTTCGGTACTGACCTTGCGCGAATACTGGTAACCTTGACTAGAACCAGTAGCCCAGCGTGGAAAGGATAATGGCTAGTACCAAACTTCAAACCAGAATGGAATCCAATTCGGATTCAGACCTTGTCCTTGATGACAACACCCCCAACACGTATCGTGCATCGGTTTTTGCAGATGTTTGCGGTATCGACTGGAACGTCCACCAGCTGCTCTTGGAGGCCGCCCCTCTTCAGTCACCCGTTGAACGTCTTGATCTCCTGATTACAGACCCTCGCGCCGTGGCGCTCTCATTTTTCCAACACCCTACCCTTGTCCACAACATGCTCCCTTCCCTGCCGTACGGGGTTCCCTTTATTGAGTTCTCACGCCAATTCGTCGAACCTTACATCGTCCAGGAAGTTTACAAGTCTCTTGAGGAAGCAAAGCGGGAATTGAAGAACTGGAACACCCAGACCAAGCCTAAGAACTTCGGCATGGAGTTGGCCATGAGAGCCAGAGACGACCAGTGGAGGGCATACCGGAGCCCAATTGGTATACGGATGTCGGAAAGCCTGAAAGGTGAGGGCTACAGCTATACCTCCTCCTTCCCCAGAGCATCTACAGGCTCCCTGTCGGTCCCCCCCTGAATTACCCACAGTCGGTCGGGCAGCCGCACAGTCGGTCCAACTGATAGACGTCGAGTAAGAAAAAGGACATCCAAGCCACAGGGTATTACGGCCCCCGGACACGCCTGTGCCCACTCCTCGTCCAATCCTGGCTCCTAACATTCCTCCCGCAACACCTTAGGTTGCAACTCCCATACCTTCCATCGCCACCCCAAGACCCACACCTCTGCCAATTTCATTGCCCGCTCCAGATACCTTCCCTGCCACAGTATTCCTACTAGCAGTATCGGCTACCCCAGGGTTCCGCCCACTGCGCGTAGCGTCACCTGGATTCTTCGAACAGGTACAAGGCCAGGAGCAGTGAACACCTATGGCTTCCTCGCGAGGGACTCCAATCCACGGACCCGTGTTGCCTCCCCACTCCGTTCCTTGGGCACCGGTCGTTCCCACAGCACCCTCGAAGCCAAGTCGTCCCGTCGGTCTACCCACCATCATAAGTGGCGATTCAGAGAGCCAAGACGAGTTCTGTCTCTCAGGCTGTAAGTCGGAAGAGACCCTGATGGGGTGGATTCATTATCAGTCCTATGGGTGGAGAAAGGGACCATGGCCCCCGGTGTGGCATAGAAGGAGGCAGAAAGAAGGAGATGGACGACCAACAAGTGGGTACTGTGTGTCATGGAGGCACACTGGCCCGCTGATGCAACCCTTGAGTTGTCCGGGGTTGCAGTCTTTTCTGCGGATAACACAGTTGGCGCCCAACCTAACTCCGGAGAGTGGGCGGCTGTAACCGGTACGGGTTACTAGGGTTTTATGTTTATTGTTTTATGTTTGGTTTCACAGTATCGCTTGATACTTGTATTGTTTCGTGTGCTATCGGTTGATACGCATATTGTTTTATGTTTGGTTTCACAGTATCGCTTGATACTTGTATTGTTTCGTGTGCTATCGGTTGATAC
>PYWC01000016.1:2021893-2068280 GCA_003182015.1 Tuber magnatum | reverse complement strand
AAGACCGCTGATTCCCGCGATGGAAACAGCAGACTTCGACAGATAGTATTCTTAAATATACTTGGTTGAACGGTTACTTCTTTGATCTCCTATTACACCCCGTTCGAAGCCTCCTTTAGCACGCAGCGCTCGTTTCGTGTTGATCACGAAGCTATCAGCTCCTATCGTACCGATACGTGACTAGGGCCTAGCCCGAACACGTTACACCAACGCCAAGACAGCGGCAGAAGAAGCCAGAGAAGCTGAGTGGTATCCCTCCATTCAAGGGCAAAGTTACAGAACTCGCGAGCTTCTTGACCTTGGTAGAGGTCAAATTTAAATACTTGACCGATTGCAAGTTAACCGACATGGATAAGGTAGACTTGGTGATCCCCCTTCTTGAACACTCCAGCCAGCCATGGTATCTGGGGTTGCATGGGCACATTAACAAGGAAGCTGCCAAGTGCACTGGCGTCCCTGTCAAAGATGGCAACCCCTTACGGACTTGGAAATGGTTCCGAGAACGGCTGGAACGAAGTTTTGGCGGAGACCAGTCCAAGCGAGATCGATCCCTTCTAGAGTGGCGAGACCTTGTGATGAAGCCCAATCACATCGATGAGTACCTGAATAACATAATTGATTATATGTATAAACTTGGCTATACAGATCCAGTACAGGTACGAGACCAGGTTCGATCAGGCATCACACAAGAGGTTCGGTATGTGTGGGCACTTAAGGCGCCCTATCCGACCGACCTGAACGAGTACCTTGATCGTCTCCAGAAGGTCGGGCACACGCTGGAGGACACCAACTAGTTCGGTAACCGCGTCATCCACCTAGCCCCCCGGTCTCAACCCGCTGATAAGAAGGAGGATAGATCCTCGACATTGGGCAGGTTCAAGAGGAAGGAAAAAGGTTCCAGCAGACCAAACCCGAGGTCTGCCAATCCTACTAATTTCAACGTGGGGAAACAGGCAAAGCCAGCAACTTCTGAGTATGCAATAGCGTATAAGGAAATCCGGTCGACTTTGACCAAACGCGGGAGGAAGCACAACCCATGCACCAAATGCGGTCAAACAGGTTCCTTTTAGAGAAAGTGTACCGCGATGGCCGCAGTCATTAGTTCATCCAAACAGCCCCGCGGGTTCAAACCATCAGCCCCAGCAAGCGAGCCCACCAGAACGGACAAGCAACTAAAGCGCATTGAGGCGCCCCCCCCCGGCTTCCTCGTCAAAGATACTGGAAGTTTGTCAGGCATCACCTCAGATCATGGAGGTTGATACTGATGGCTGGGAATAGGTAAGAACCCATTCTGTTTAAGGTGTAACCTTATTAACCCACAGCTATAGACCCCTGAGAGATAGATGGACATGTGCCACGGAGGTGGCTTCGGAGATGGGTAAGTACCCTTCTATCTCATAAACGACCCTGATACTGACTACACCCAGGTGGTGTGGGCAGGTAGATGTTACGGGCCATGCGCGGGGGGCTGGGCTATCTCTCCTTTGTGGGGTTTCTGGTTATTTCCTTTGTTCTAGTTATATGTATTTCTTTCAGGATTTCATTAGCTCGATGGGCAAGTCATAGGACATTATTTCGGTTGAGATTGGATGAGGTCCTGCTGGAGGAGATGCTCGGCATTGGGGAAGCAAGGTTGCTTCACTTGGAACCGGTCTGATAGTGGACTTCTACCCACCTCGTGAAAGATATGTTATGTTTAGTACAAGCGGAATTGGTTCAGGCGGGACTTGATCAAATAAATGGTGCTATTTTCAAGTTTACCTAAGGAGGGTTTAGTACCCGAAATCATGCGGGCGTGATAGTAAACACCCTAGTTATTGATAAAAAGACAAATCTGAATCCCTTAACATTTGCTGACCCGTTCTGGCCCCTCTTGTGTCGAAAGGCAAGAGACTAAATGGATTTTCTAAGCCAAGATGACTAAGTCTCCAAGACAAGTGAAGAGGCAGAAGTGTGACAACTTGCCTCGTCATACCAAGTCTATCCACCTGCCGGTCAAGTTAGACTGGAAGATGGGAGCTAGACAGGTAAGTGCGGAGGCACTCCTGCTACTCGATAGTGGAGCTACTGGGCCGGTCCTTAGTAGCCAATGGGTTAAGCAGACTCAGGCACCTTGTGTATGACGAAAGGTACATGTGCCGATAAGCGACGCCAGCGGTAATCACATTCCTGGACCAGGTCTATACCATACCAAGTCATTAGAGATGAGGATAGGTGACCATGACAAGGGGATACGCTTCGCAGTCGTGGATATGCTCGACAGCAAGGTGGATGGGTACCTACCTATGTCTTGGTTGAGAGACCATAACCCCGACATAGATTGAAAGGCAGGATCACTAACCTGGCACTCAGATTTCTGCAAGGCTAACTGCCTGGCGGAGCAGGGGCGGTTAGTGTTCATGACTGATGAAGAGTTACTGGCCGAAGACCCTAGTAATGTGTACCTATTGGGAATTGTGCAATTCTCCGATAAGGAAGGTGCCAACATCACAGTTAAGCAACTCCCCAAGTGTAAAGACTAGGGGGATATCTTCAGTTAAGAACAGATCGAGACACTACCGGGGCCCGCGAAGTATGACCATACGATCAAGTTGCAACCGTGAACTCAACCTCTGTTGGGGCCTATCCATCCGTTATCGCAAAAGGAGCTTAGGGCACTCCGGGAATATCTCAATAACATGCTTGGAATGGGAAAGGTACGGCAGTCCAGTTCCTCAGCAGCAGCCCCTATCCTCTTTATGCCAAAACCAGATGGTATATTAAGACTGGTAATAGATTACCGAGGGCGGAACAAAATCGCGGTGAAGAGCAAGTATCCTCTACCGTGGATGCATGAACTGCCTGATAGGTTCGGAAAAGCTGTTGTGTTCACCAAGTTAGACTTGAAGAATAGCTACTACCTTCTGCAGATGGCAGAAGATGCGCAATGGAAGATGGCCTTCCAGTACCGATATGGACTGTAGGAATACACCGTCATGCCGTTTGGGTTGTGTCATGCCGTGGCAACTTTCCAAAGCATGATAAAGGAGGTCCTTCGGCATCTCATGGATGAAGGAGTCACCACGTATGTGGATGGCATGCTGGTCTACGCCGAAACTATGGAAGAGCACGTCGCGATGATGGGACGTATGATGGAGAAATTGCGGAACGCTAGACTATGTGTAAGCATGAACAAGGCCAGTTTCCACCAACAGGAGGTTGAATTCCGCGGATACAAGATCTCCAATATGGGGATGTCTATGTTGTTGGAGAAGGTACAGACAATCAGGGATTGGGCACCTCCGACATGCGTCGTCGATGTTCAAAGCTTTATGGGCTTTGCCAACTTCCATCTATGGTTCATAAACGGTTTCAGCAAGATGGCGAAACCTCTGACAGACTTGACAAAGAAGGTTGTCCGATGGGAATGGACACCTGTGTGTGACCAGGCCTTCAACCATTGGAAGGAGGCATATACATCCAAACCTATCCTAGCACACTTTGACCCTGAACGGCCAACCCGGCTGGAAACCGACGCTAGTGACATCGCATTAGGAGCTGCCCTCCCCCAGTTCTGTGAAGATGAGAGATGGCATCCAGTGGCCTACCATAGTAGGAAGTTTCACCCAGCGGAGATTAAATATGATGTCCATGACAAGGAAATGACTGCCATCGTGGCGGCATTCAAGGAATGGGGTCATCTGCTACGTGCAGTAACGGACCAATTGGTGATCTATACAGATCATAACAATTTGGAGTACTTTAAGAGTACCCAAGTCCTTAACCTTAGGCAGCACCGCTGGGCTGAGTTCCTGCAACTGTTTAACTTCCAGGTGGTTTACCGAGAAGGACGGTTGTATAAGAAGGCAGATGCTTCGTCATGGCGCAGGCACTACCGCCCTGAAGGGGGGAGTGATTTCCCGCCACAGTTGTTGTTTCGCCCCAGAGAGTTTGTTGGGAGCCAGGAACGGGACATCTTGCGACCACAAGTGTTGCAGGTGTGCCAGGGATTTTGCCTCCAGTCGTCCTTTTTAGATCAACTGCGGGTAGTGATAAGCGAAGACCAGGGATACTTTGGGATCCGGAAGCCAACGGTTGCCTGTGACAAGGAGGTCGACTGACCTTTCACGACAGGAAAGGGCTTACTCCAGTACAAGAAGAGGTGGTAAGTTCCCAAGGGCCAGAATCTGAAGCACACAATCATGGAGGCTAAGCATGACCCCCAACCTGCGGGGCACTTCGGGATGTACAAAACCATTGGCAGGGTTAGGGCTAACCTCTATTAGCCAAAGATGGACGACCACATCACCGACTATGTGCGAACATGTGATGCATGCCAAAGAAATAAGTCTATGAGGTACAAGAAGTTTGGGCTGCTAGAACCTATTGATGTTCCTATATGGCCGTGGACAGCGATTTCAAT
Source organism: Tuber magnatum (assembly GCA_003182015.1). Lineage (NCBI taxonomy): Eukaryota > Fungi > Ascomycota > Pezizomycetes > Pezizales > Tuberaceae > Tuber > Tuber magnatum. The sequence goes on along the minus strand of PYWC01000016.1, from coordinate 2,063,878 downwards.
GGACTTCATTGTAGCACTACCGGAGTCCGAAGGGTATAGCAAGATCTGGGTCATAGTGGATGGATTCTCGAAAATGGCACCTTTCATACCCCTGACCTCGGAGGTACCTATCAAGGAGCTTGTCTTGCTATTCCTGAAGGAAGTTTGGCGCCTTCATGGACTCCCAGAGTCAGTCATCCCTGATCGAGATAGCCAATTCACATCCAAGTTCTGGATGAGTCGAATGCACTTGTTGCAAGCAAAACTAAGCGTTGCAACTGCATTCTACCCTGAGACTGATGGGCAAACCGACAGGGTTAATCAGACACTGGAGCAGTACTTGCATAGTTACTGCTCCTACCAACAAGTTGATTGGGTTTCGCTGTTACCCCTTGCGGAGTATGCGTCCAACACCTCGACATCAGAATCCACCAGGTTCTCACCATTTGAGATCAACTATGGGTTTAACCCAAGAACAAACTGGTCGGATGTCGTGTCTGATACTCAAGGAATACACCCTAGCAGTGAGGTCTTGGTCAAGAAATGGGAAGCAGCGTAGGTAGAGATTCGAGATATGATTCAACGGGCACAGGAAAGGCAACGCAAATGGCGCGACCAGAAAAGGTTTCCATCAGTGGACTATGTTACCTTGGAGGATATAACTGCTGGGCAGGCGAAAAAAGTGGACCCCGTGATGTTAAACCACAGGAACATCCGTACAAAGTGTCCAATAGAGAAGATGGACCAGTGGATGTTGGGCCCTTCTGTGGTCAAAGTCGAGTGGGTAACCGAGCCTACGAACTCCAACTGCCCATCAGATGGAGCCTCCACCCGGTTTTCAATGTTACGTTGCTCAAACCCTCTCATGAGGATCCCGCAGCAGGTGCGGTCACGGAAGTCCCTACCCCGGAACTTGTAGGCAATGAGCCCGCCTACGCTATCAAAGCTGTTGTAGACATCCAATGGTATGGAGGAGCGAAGGCAAAGTTTCCGTGTAACGACCCAGCATACATGAGCTATGGTAGATGGAACATACACCCATACAGGTAGCCAGCAGGAGAACTGATGGGAACTAGTAGCTAAGTAAGTACTTGACCTAGGGAGACCCGATGGTGTGGGCTCCGTGAATGAACAGAATTGGCTGGTCAGGGACTTAGGTAGCCGGATATACGCGGGGTCAGTGTCAGCGTACTTAGGGACTTCTGAAGTGGCATTTGCTCAGCTAGGCTGGGTAATGAGAGACAGATCAGAAATGTCTATTACCGGCGATGGGATAGACAGAGTAACAGGGAGAAGATATCTTGTCCGCTGGAGAAGGTTACCCTACCCTCGGGATGAGGTGACCCTGCTCTGTGGCTTCAGTTACCCTGCCCGGAGTCCTGAGTTACCCTACCTTTCAATACGAAGTCCCTCGGGGAGTTGGGGAAAATTGACAGGAATGTTTGTCATGCTAAGCCATGCATGATACTGGAATCTGGGGTTCCAGGGGATGCTATTGGGCGAGCTAGGTAGCTTCGATGAAGCTCTAAATTGGAGACATTATTCTTATCATACCGCTCCAGCCCTGTCTTGAGGCCTGGACGTCATGGGCAAACGGTTGTGTTGTTGTGTCCAGTCTAGCAAAGAGGAATCTTTGGAGACTTGCATGCAACACTGTATACGTCGCTGCCGTCCAGTCGACCGTAGGGTGTGCGCATGATATATAAGGGGGCATAGGGTGGAAGGTGGAGTACCTCCTCCGAGTTGTTCGGAGTAAAAGGGACCGAAACGGACGCAGTTAACGGGTGTTAACCCTGGGGGTCCCGCAGGTAGTCCCGGGTGGTGCCGGGATGACTGGGAGAGTTTTACACCTACCACGCCCGAAAGTGCTCCCAACGCTATAGGTTCTGAAAGGGAAGTGCAGAGACACTAAAAGCATCATTCCTGGGACAGGTAAGGTAGATCCAAGGTAGTGGTCATGGGTAGCGCCCATTGGAGCACTCGCAGACTACCGTATCCTGCGGAAGGCACCGGAAGCCCAAGACCCATAAATAGTAAATAGATGAACCACTGGGGGTAGCTTCCGGAGTCAAGTAGAGATCAATGCATATGGGAAGGGAGTCATGGATAGTCTAGTTCATGCGGTGTCTTGACTGTTAGCCACTGGCAAAACACTGATGCGCAGAGGTTGTCACTCCAGTGGGCAAAATGGAAATGCACTGCAGAAACGATAACCGCATAAGATGAACACCGACTAGAGCGTGTCGACACGTGCATGCCCGGGGGTGTGCCCAGAGTCATGTCAGACCACCCCTTAGTGGAGAAGGGTGTGCTCGAATGGTTGGAGTAAACTGATGGTGGAGTTTCTGGCATAAGATAAAACTACCTGAAAGTCTATGCGAGAACTCTACTACTCCAACAATCAATCCTCCCAAGACCTTAATTGAGTGAAGGGTCCGGCTTGACGATATTAAGTTTTACCATTCGCTTTACTCTTACATCAGTGTGAACCTTTGGCCATAAGTTTGAACTTGTTTGGTACGCTCACAACCTTGGGATCCATCTTCCTAGTGGTGTCCCCGTTACATTCGGTCGCCATTTGTCCAGTGCCTGGTTTCATGGGAAGGCTACAGGCCTGAGGAGAATTCATGGGAGCCCTATGAGATGCTAGAAGGGACAGGTTTCCAGGCCATTGTGGTTTTCCACCAAATATATCCGTCCCAGCCCAGGGAGCATAGGGTCCTGGGGGAATCGAGTGGTGGAAATATGTGATGACGCTAACAGTCTGGGATGGGCCATAGAGAAGAGGGGAGTGATGTAATGACCCAGCATACATGAGCTATTTCAGATGGAACCTTTACTCTTACAGTTAGCCAGTATGCGAACTGGTAGGAACCGGCAGGCAAGTAAGTACTTGACCTACAGAGACCTGATGGCCCGGGCTCCGTTAATGAACAGAATTGGCGGCTCAGGGACTTAGGTGCCTGGATACACCTGGGAGCGGTGTCAGCGTACTTAGGGACTTCTCAAGAGGAAGTTGCTCATCTAGGCCAGGTAACTGGAGACAGGTCGGAAATGTCTATCGCCGGTGACAGGATAGACAGAGTAACAGGGAAAATTTACCTTATCCGCTTGACATGGTTACCCTACCTTTCAAAGCGAAGTCCCTTGGGGAGTTCGGGAAAATTGACTGGAATGTTGGTCACGCAAAGCCATGCATGATACTGGAATCTTGGGTTCCCGGGGATGCTATTGGGCGATCTACGTAGCTTCCATGAAGCTGTAAATTCTTGACATTATGCCTATGATACTCCTCCGGCCCCATCTTGAGGCCCGGGCGTCAGGGGCAAACCATTGTGTAGTTGTGCGCAGTCTAGCAAAGACAAATCTTTAGAGACCTGCTTGGAACCCCGTATACATCGCTGCCGTCCGGTCGACTGTAAACTGTTCGCAGGATATATAAGGGGGCATAGGGTGGAAGGTGAAGTGCCTCCTCCAAGTTGTTGCAAGTAAAATGGACCAAAAACTGACGGAGTTAACGGGCGTTAACCGTGAGGGTACCGAAGGTAGTCCTGGGTGGTGCCGGGGCGACTGGGAGAGTTTTACACCTACCAAGCCCAAAAGTGTCCCCACCGCTATTGGCTCTGAATGGGAAGTGCAGAGACACTAAAAGCATGATTCCTGTGACAGGTAAGGTAGATCCGAGGTAGTGGTCATGGGTAGCGCCCATTGGATCACTCCTGGACTACCATGTCCTGCAGAAGACACCGGAAGCCTAAGACCCATGAATAGTAAATAGATAAACCGCTCATGGTAGCTTCCAGAGTCCAGTAGAGATCAATGCATATGGGAAGGTTGTGATAAATAGTCCAGTTCATGAGGTGCCTTGACCGTTAGCCACTGGCAAGACACCGATGCGTGGAAGTTTTCACTCTGGCGGGCAAAATGGAAATGCACCCCAGAAATGATAACCGCATAAGATGAACGCCAACCAGAGTGTGCCAACACATGCATGCCTGCCGGGTGTGCCAGGAGACATGTCATACCAGCCTTATCAGAGAATGGTTTGCTCGAATAGTTGGAGTAAACTGATGGGGGAGTTTCTGGCATAGGATAAAAATACCTGAAAGTCTATGCGAGAACTCTTCTACTCCAACAATCAATCCTCTCGCAACCTTAATTGAGAGAAGCGTCAGTCTTAATGATATTGAGTTATACAGTTTCTTTACTCTTATATTGGTGTGAAGTTTTGGCGATAAGTTTCAAGTTGTTCGGTGCGGTCGCAACATTGGGATCCATCTTTCTCAGGGTGCCCCCATTACAGTGTGGACAAACCTGGTCACTTCTGCTGAAATTGTACTGCCGCGTTCCCAGTCATTAATTCATCCAAACTGGACCGTGGGTTGAAATGGTCAGCCCTAGGAAGTGAGCCCTTGGGTACGGACTAGCGGCTAAAGCGCCGCGGAGCGCCACCTCCGGCTTTCTTATCAAAGATACTCAAAGTCCGCCACTCATCATCCCAGATCATGGAGGTTCATACTCATGGCTCGGAATAGGTAAGAACCTATTCTGCTTAAGGTATGACCATACTAACCCATAACCATAGACCCATGAGGGATGGATGGCAAGGAACCACGGAAGTGGCCTCTTGGATGGCTAAGTACCCCTCTTCTGCATGAAGAAGGCTGGTACTGACAGCCTCTAGAGGGTGTGGGCAGAAAGGTGTTGCAGGCTGCGTGTGGTTGAATGGGCTATCTTTGCTTCGTTGGGTTTCTCGTTATCTCCTTTGTTCTAGTTATACCCATTTCTTTTAGCATTTCCTTAGCTGGAAGGGCAAGTCATAGGACTTTATTTCCGTTGAGGCCGGGTGAGGTCTTACTGGTAGAGACACTCGACATTGAGGAGGCAGTGATGCTTTGCTTGGAACCAGTCCTAGAGTGGACCTCCACCCACCTTGGGGAAAATTGTTTTATTTAGTACTAATGGAATTGGTTCAGACTGGACTTGTCCAAATAAATAGAGTTATTTCCAGGTTTTCCTGAGCAGACTTTAGTACCCGAAATCATGCTAGCGTCATAGCAAATGCACGAGCTGTTGATGAGACGAATCCCGGTCCCTTAATGTTTACCAGCCCATTGTGGCTGCTCTTGTATTGAAAGGTCCGAGATCAAAATTATTAAGCCAAGATAACTAAGCCACTAATACAAGCATAGTGCCAGAAAGGGGACATCCTGCCTCCTCATACCAAGTCTATCCACCTGCGAGTGAAGCTAGACTGGAAGATTGGGGATAGACCGGCAAGTGCAGAAGTGCTCCTGCTACTTGATAGTGTAGCTACTGGGCTGGTGCTTAGTAGCCAATGGGTTAAGCAAACTCAGACACCTTGTACAGAGCAAAAAGTACATGTACCAATAACCAACGCAGGTGGTAATCACATTCCAGGGTCAGGTCTGCACTATACCAAATCATTGGTCATGAAAATATATGACCACCATAATCAGATGCACTTTGAAGTCACGGATATGCCTGACAGCACGATGGATGGGTACCTACCTATGTCTTGGTTGAAGGGCCATAAGCCAGACATAGATTAGAAGACAGGAACACTAACCTGGCACTCAGATTTCTGCAAGGCTAACTACCAAGCAGAGCAGGGGCAGTTAGTGTTCATGACCAATGAAGAGTTAATAGCCAAAGACTCTAGTAATGTGTACCTGTTGGGAATTGTACAATTCTCCAATGAGGAAGGTGCCAACATTACGGTTAACCGACTCTGGAGGTATAAGTACTATGGGGATATCTTCAGTCAAGAACAGATTGTGGCGTTGCCAGAGCACTCAAAATATGACCATACGATCGGGTTACAACCCGGGACTCAACGTCGATTTTGGCCGATCTAACCATTATCGGAAACGGAGCTTAATGCACTCCAGGTATATCTCAATGAGATCCCACGAACGGGAAAGCTAAGGCCATCCAGTTCCTCCGCAGCAGCCGCTATCCTCCTCATGCCAAAACCAGATGGTGCACTAAGTTTGGTAGTAGATTACCGAGGGCAGAACAAAATCATTGTTCAGAGTAAGTATCCTCTACCACAGATAAATGCACTGCGAGATAGGTTAGAAAAGGCCGTTGTGTTCACTAAATTGGACTTGAAGAATGGCTACTACCTTCTGAGGATGGCAGAAGGTGAGGAATGGTAAAGGGCCTTTCTGTGTAGATATGGACAGTATGAATACATGCTCATGGCATTTGGGTTATATAACGGCGGGGCAGCTTTCAGAGCATGATAAATGCGGTCTTCCAGGACCTCATGGATTGAGACGTCATTGTTTACATGGATGACATCCCGATCTACTTCCAAACTAGAGAAGAGCATGGAGCGATGGTGAGACACGTGATAGAGAAATTACGGAAAGCCAGATTCTGTGTAAGCATGAAGCAGTCCAGTTTCCACCAGCGGGAAGTTGAATTCCTCAGATACCAGATCTCTGATATGGAGATCTCTATGTTGTCGGAGAAAGTGCAACCAATCAGGGATTGAGCACCTCCAACATGCGTCGTCGATCTTCAAGGCTTTATGGGCTTTACCAACTCATATCGTCAGTTTATAGAATGTTGTAGCAAGACAGTAAAACCACTAATGGACTTGACAAAGAAGGATGTCGAATGGAAATAGACAACTGCTTATGCGCAGGCCTGCAACCATTTGAAGCCGGCATTTACGTCCTAACCCATCCTAGCACATTTTGACCCTGAACAGCCAACTCGGCTGGATACCGGCACTAGTGACTTTGCATTAGGAGCCATTCTCTCCCAGTTCTGTGAGGATCAGAGATAGTGTCCAGTGGCCTATCATGGTCGGAATTTTCACCTAGCAGAGATTAACTATGGTGTCTGTGACAAGGAGATGACTGCTATGGTGGCGGCATTCCAGGAATGGGATCATCTGCTACGCTCTGCAATGGAACAGTTGGTGATCAATATGTATTAGAAGAATTTGGAGTACTTTAATAGTTCCAAGGTCCTCAACCGTAGGCAGCACTGCTGGGCTGAGTTGCTGCAACCATTTAACTTCCAGGCGGTTTACTGAAAAGGGCAGTTGAATGACCAGGGAGATGCTTAGTCATGGTGTAGGGACTACCACCCAGAAGGGGCGCGTGATTTCCTGCCACAGTCGTTTTTTCACCCCGAACACTGGGTTGGGAGCTAGGAATGGGACATCTTGCAACCACAGGTGTTGCAAGTGTGCCAAGGATTTTGGCTCCCGCCTTCCCTTTTGGACCAACAGTGGGTACCGATAAAGGAACACCAGGAATACTTAAGAATCCTGACGGCAAAAATGGCCGGGGACAAAGAGGTTGACCGACACTACACAACAGAAAAGGTCTTACTCCTGTACAAGAATAGGTGGTATGTTCCCCAGGGTCAGAATTTGAGGCAGACAATCATGGAGGCTGAACATGACTCGCAAATTGCCGGACACTTCGGGACTTGCAAAACCATTAGCATGGTTAGGACTAACCTCTATTGGCCTAAGATAGACGAGCACATCACCGACTATGTGCGAACATGTGATGCGTACCAAAGAAATAGGTCCCTCGGGCACAAGAAGTTTAGTCAGCCGGAACCTATTGATGTTGCTATATGACCTTGGACCGTGATTTCAATGGACTTCATCGATGGTACTATACGGCCTTGGACAGTGATTGCAATGGACTTCATCATAGTGCTGCCACAGTCAGAAGATTATACCAGGATCTAGGTCATTGTGGACGGATTCTCGACCCTGGCAAACTTCATACCTGCAACTGGTAAGTTTCCGATCAAGGTGCTTGCCTTGATATTCCAGAGGGAAGTTTGGCACCTTCATGGACTCCCAGAGACAATCATCTAGAAGTGGGATACCCGATTCACATTCAAGTTCTGGATGAGTCTGGTGCACTTGTAGCATGGGAAACACGATATTTCGACTGCATTCCACCCTGAGACTGATGGGCAAAACAAGAGGGTTAATTGGACACTGGAGCAGTACTTGCATGGCTGCTGCTCCTGCTAACAGGGTGACTGGGTTTCGCTACTACCCCTTGCAGAGTATGCATACAATACCTCGACATCAGAATCCACCAGGTTGTCTCCATTTGAGATCAATTACGGGTTTAACCCACTGACAAACTGGGTGGATATGGTGTCTGATAATCAAGGGATACACCCTAGCAGTGAGCCCTTGGTTAGGCAACTGGAATGAATCTGGCAAGAGATTACAGAACTGATTCAACGGGCACAGGAATGGCAACAGAAATGGCATGACCAGAAAAGACTACTATCAGCGGACTACATTGCCTTGGAGGTTGTGGCCACTGGGCATGCAAAGAGAGGGGACCGCGTGATGTTGAACGGAAAGAACATGAACACGAGGCATCTGAGGGAGAAGCAGAACCACTGGGTGTTCGGCCCTTTTGTGGTCCAATGCCGGGTGGGTACCTGAGTATACGAACTGCAACTGCTCACCAGATAGAGCATCTACCCAGTTTTCGGTGTCATGTTACTAGAACTATACCATGAGGATCCAGCATGAGGGAGGGTCAAGGAAGCTGCTACCCCCAGAACTTGTAGACAAGGGGTCAAGTTCTGTTATCGAAGCTGTTGTGGATAGTCCATGGTACGCGGGAGCCAAGGGGGAGTTTCCAGCATGCATTGTCCAGTGCCTGGTTTTGTTCGAAGTCCATGAAGCTGAGTAGAATTCTTAGGAGCCCTGTGAGATGCGAGAAGGCACAAGATGCAGGCCATTCTGGATTTCCACCAAGGGTATCCGTCCAAGCCCAGGGACCATAAAGTCTTGGGGAAAGCGAGTAGTGGAAGTAAGAGATAATAGTAACGGTCTGGGACGGACAGTAAAGAAGAGTGGAGCGATGTAATGACCGAGCATACATGGGCTATGGCAGTAGGAACCTACACCCATACAGGTAGCCAGGAGGCAAACTGGTAGGAACCGGCGGACAAGTAAGTACTTGACCTACAGAGACCTGATGCCCCGGGCTCCGAGATGTGCAGGATTAGCTGGCCCAGTACTTAGGTACCTGGGTTTACGCGGGAGCGGTATCAGTGTACTTAGGGACCTCTGAAGTGTTAGTTACTCACCTAAGCTGGGTGACTGGAGAAACGTTAGAAGTGTCTATCTCCGGGGACGGAATAGGTAAAGTAACTGGGAAAAGTCCTCTCGTCCACCAGACAAGATTACCCTGCCCTGAGGACCAGGTTACCTGGTCTAAAGTCCTGAGTTACCCTACATTTCAATCCAAAGTCCCTTGGGGAGTTTGGGAAACACAACTAGAAGATTTGTCACACAAAGCCATAAATGATGCGGGAATCCGGGGTTCCGGGGGATACTATTGGGCGAGGTACGCAGCTCCAAAGCAGTTGTAAATTGGAAACATTATTCCTATCATACCCCTCCAGCCCCACCTGAAGGCGCGGACATCATGGGCAGACGGTTCCGTAGTTGTGTGCAGTCTGGAAAAGAAGGATCTTCGCAAGCCTCCTTACAACACTGTATATATCACTGCTATCCGGTAGACCACAGGCTGTTTGCAGGATATATAAGGGGGCATAGGATGGAAGATGGAGTACATCCTCCAAGTTCTTTGGAGTAAAAGAGACCAAAACTGGCGAACCTAGCAGGAGTTAACCATGGGGGTCCCAAAGGTAGCCCCGGGTGGTGCCCAGGGAAGTAGCAGTGTTTGACATCTACGAAGCCCAAAAGTGTCCACAATCCCATAGGCGCTGTAAGGGAAGTGGAGAGATACTAAAAGTACCATTCCTACCACAGGTGCGATGGATCTGAGGTAGTGGTCATAGGTAGTACGCATTGGGCCACTTCAGGACCACTGTATCTGGTGGAAGATACCAGCAGCCCGAGAATCGTACATGGTAGATAGATAAATTGCATATGGTAGCTTCCGGGGTCAAGTAGAGATCAATGCATATGGGAAGGGTGTCAGAGATAGTCTAGTTCACCACGTCTCCTGACTGTTGGCCACTAGCAAGACATCAATGCGAAGAGGTTTTCACTCCGGGGGGCAAAATTGAAATGCGCCGCAGAAATGGTAAGCGCATATAACGGGGGCACCTCTAGGAAGATGGATCCCAAGATTCCAACCGCACCGAAGAACTTCCAACTTATCGCCAAAAGTTCACACACTTGTAATAGTCAAGTAAATGGTAAAACTTAATATCGTTAAGCCTGACTCTTCACTCAATGAAGATCTCAAGAGTATGTAACGGGGGCACCCCTAGGAAGATGGATCCCAAGGTTGCGACCGCACCAAACAACTTCAAACTTATCGCCAAAAGTTCACACAGATGTAAGAGTAAAGTAGACGGTAAAACTTAATATCGTTAAGCCTGACGCTTCACTCAATTAAGGTCTCGAGAGGATTGATTGTTGGAGTAGGAGAGTTCTCGCATAGACTTTCAGGTAGTTTTATCTTATGCCAGAAACTCCCCCATCAGTTTACTCCAACTATTCGAGCACACCCTTCTCCGCTAAGGGCGGTCCGACACGTCTCCTGACACCCCCTTCGGGCATGTATGTGTCGACCCGCTCTAGTCGGCGTTCACCATATGTGCATATCGTTTCTGCGGCGCATTTCCATTCTGCCCGCCGGAGTGAAAACCTCTGCGCATCGGGGACTTGCCAGTGGCTAACTGTCAAGACCCCTTGCTGAACTAGACTATCTATGACACCCTTCCCATGCGCGTTGATTTCTTCTTGACGCCGGAAGCTACCGTGAGCGGTTTATCTATCTACTATTTACGAGTCTCGGGCTTCCGGTGTCTTCCGCAGGGTACGGTGGTCCAGGAGTGATCCAATGGGCGCTACCCATGACCACTACCTCGGATACACCTTACCTGCGGTAGGAATCATGCTTTTAGTGTCTCTGCACTTCCCTCTCAGAGCCTATGGCGTTGGGGACATCCTTGGGCGTGGTAGGTGCAAAACGTTCCCAGTCGTCCCGGCACCACCCGGGACTACCTTCGGGACCCCCACGGTTAACTCCCGTTAACTCCGTCAGTTTTGGTCCGTTTTACTCCGAACAACTTGGAGGAGGTACTCCACCTTCCACCCTATGCCCCCTTATATATCCTGCGAACAGCTTACGGTCGACCGGACGGCAGCAACGTATACGGTGTTGCAAGCGGGTCTCCAAAGATCCTCCTTTGCTAGACTGCACACAACTACGCAACCGTTTGCCCATGACGTCCGGGCCTCAAGGCGGGGCCGGAGGGGCATGATAGGAATAATGTCTTCAATTTACAGCTTCTCCGTAGCTGCGTAGCTCGCCCAATAGCATCTCCCGGAACCCCAGATTCCAGTATTATGCATGGCTTCGTGTGACAAACATTCCAGTCATTTTTCCCAAACTCCCCGAGGGACTTCGTATTGGGAGGTAGGGTAACTCAGGTCCTTGAACAGGGTAATCCAAGCCTCAAGGCAGGGTAACCCTGTTCTGAGGGTAGGGTAATCTTGTCCGGTGGACAAGTGGACTTTCTCCTGTTACCCTATCTATCCCACTTCCGGGGATAGACACACTCGGCCTTTCTCTAGTTACCCAGCCTAGCTGTGTATTGGCCCTTCATAGGTCCCTAAGTACGCTGACACCAATCTTGGGCGTAGCCATGTACCTAAATACTTGTCCACTAAGTCTGCTCATCTCGGAGCCCGGGCCATCGGGTCTCCGTAGGTCAAGTACTCACTTGCCTGCCGGTTCCTACCAGTTCGCCTCCGAGCTACCTGTATGGGTGTAGGTTCCGGCTGCCATAGCTCACGTATGCTGGGTCGTTACAGAGTATTGCTTGTTGGAGTAGGAGAGTTCTGGCATAGACTTTCCCGTAGTTTTTATCTTATGCCAGAAACTCGCACATCAGTTTACTCCAACCATTCCAGCAGACACTTCTCCACTAAGGGTGGTCCAATACATCCCCTGGCACACCCTTTGGGGATGCATGTGTCGATGCACACTAGTCCGAGTTCACCTCATGCTGTTAACGTTTCTGCAGTGCATTGCCATTTTGCCTGCCAGAGTGAAAACCTCTTCGCATCGGCGTCTTGCGAGTGGTTTACATTCAAGACACGGATGAACTAGACTATCTATGACACCCTTCCTATATGCATGGATCTCTACTTGACCCCGGAAGCTACCGGGAGCGGTTTATCTATCTCCTGTTTACGAGTCTAGAACTTCCAGTGCCTTCTGCAGGATAGGGTGGTCCAGGAGTGATCCAATGGGCGCTACCCATGCCCTCCACCTTGCATCCGCCTTACCTGTGGTAGGAATCATGCTTTTTATGTCTCTGCACTTCCGTTTCAGAGCCTATGGCGTTTGGGACTGTTTCGGGCTTAGTGGGTGTAGAACTCTCGCGGTTGCCATGGCACCACCCGGGACTATTTTTAGGACCCGCACAGTTGACTCCCATTAACTCTATCAGTTTTGGTCCTTCTGCTCCGAACAACTTGGAGGAGGTACTCTACCTTCCACCCTATGCCCCCTTGTATATCCCGCAAACAGCTTACTGTCGACCAGATGGCAGTAACATATATGGTGTTGCCAACAGGTCTCCAAAGATCCTTCTTTGCTAAACTGCACCCAACTACGCAACCTTTTGCCGATAACGTCCGCTCCTCAACACGGGGCAGGAGTGCTATAACAGGGATAATGCTTCCAATTTACAGCTTCTTCGGAGCTGCATAGCTCACCCAATAGCAGGTCCCAGAACCCGCGATTCCAGTGTTATGCGTGGTTTCACATGCCAAACATTCCGCTCATTTTCCCGAACTCCCCAAGGGACTTCCTGTTGAAAGGTAGTGTAACACAGGACTTTGGACAGGGTAACCCAAACCCCATGGCAGGGTAGCCTGGTCCTCAGGGTAGGGAAACCTTGTCCAGCGGACAAGATGACTTTTCCCTATTACCCTATCTATTCCGTTGGCGGTGATAGACACTTCTGACCTTTCTCCAGTTACCTGGCCTAGCTGGGTAACTGCCCCTTCAGGGGTCCCTAAGTAAGCTAACACTGCTCCCAGGTGTACCCAGGTACCTGAGTACCTGGCCAGCTAATTTCATTCATCCCGGAGCCCAGGCCATCGGGCCTTTGTAGATTAAGTACTTACTTAACTGTCAGTTCCCACCAGTTCGTCTCCTGGCTACCTGTATGGGTATAGGTTCCCACTGCCTTAGCGCATGTATGCGGGGTTGTTACATCACTCTCCTCCTCTCTATGGTCCGTCCCAGGCTGTTAGCATCGCCTCTTATGTCCCCAGCTCGATTCCCCCAAGGCCCGATGGTCCCTGGGCTTGGACGGAGATCTTTGGTAGAAATCCAGAATGGCCTGTAAGCCTGTCCCTTCTAGCACCTCATAGGGCTCCCATGAATTGTCCTCAGCCCCATAACCTTCCCATGAAACCAGGTACTAGACAAAGCGTGAAAGGAACTTCGCCTTTACTCCGCTGGACCAGCAACTGTCCACCACAGCTTCGATAAGGTAACCTGGCTCTTTCTCCACAAGGTCGGTGGTAGGGGCTTCCTTAGTCCTACCTGATCCCGTATCCTTGCGGTTTGGTCCGAGCACTGTGAGATTGAAAACTGGGTCGATGCCTCATCGGGCGGGCAGTGGGAGTTCATATGCTCAGGTAGCCACCAGATGTTTGCCGACAAAAGGCCCTAACATCCACTGGACCAGCTTCCCCATCAGACATTTGTTTGAATGTACTTGCAGTTCAACATCACATGGTCTGCTTTCTTCGCCTACCCGGCAGCCACAACCTCCAAGATAACATGGTTCCGTGATAGCAGACTTTTCTGATCATATCATTTCCATTGCCTTTCCTATACCGGTTGAATTGTTTCTCAAATCTCTTGCCAGGTTCCTTCACATTCCAGAACCAAGAGCTCACTGGTAGGGTGTCTTCCTTGATTATCAGGCACCACACGTGACCAGTTTGTCCATAGGTTAAACCCATGATTGATCTCAGATGGTGACAGCCTGGTGGATTCCGATGTTGAGGTGTTGTACACATACTCTGCGAGCGGTAGAAGTGAAACCCAACCATCCAATTGGTAGGAGCAGTAGCTACATAACTACTCCTCCCGTGTCTGATTAACTCTTTCGGTTTACCCATCAGTCTCCGGGTGGAATGCCATCGAAACATTTCGTTTCACTTGCAACAGGTGCATTAGACCGATCCAGAACTTGGATGTGAATCAGCGATCTTGGTTGGAGATGATTGAGTCTCGGAGTCTATGAAGACGCCAAACTTCTTTCAGGAATATCAAGGCAAGCTCCTTGATCGGTACCTCAGTGGTCAAGGGTATCAAGTGCCCCATTTTCGAGAATCTGTCCACTATGACCCAGATCTTGGTATTCTCTTCTGACTCGGGCAGCGCTACAATGAAGTCGATTGAAATCGCTGTCCACAGCCGTATAAGAACATCAATACATTCGCGCAGACCAAACATCTGCTGCCTGATGGACTTGTTTCTTTGGTACGCATCACGTATTTACAGATGGTCAGTGATGTGCCCCTGCATCTTAGGCCACTAGAAGTTAGCCCTAACCCTGGCAATGGTTTGGTAAGTCCGGAAGTCTCCAACGATTCAGGAATGATGTTCAGCCTCCATGATTGTCTGCTTCAGATTCTAACCCCGCGGAACATACCATCTATTCCTGTACAAGAGTAAGCCCTTTTCCGTCTGGAAGTGTTGGTCAACCTCTTTCGCACCGGCCGTCATTGCATTCAGGATTCTTAACTATTACTAGTCTTCTTTTATCGCGACCCGCAGTTGATACCAAAAGGAAGACTGGAGCAGAAATCCTTGGTGCACCTGCAACACCTGTGGTCACAAGATATCCCATTCCGGGCTCCCAACCCACTGTCCGGGGTGAAAAGCGACTGTGGTGGCAAATCACTCCCCCTTTCAGGGCGCTAGTCCCTATGCCGCGACAAAGCATCTGCCTTCTCGTTCAACCATCCTTTACGGTAAACTACCTTGAAGTTAAACAGTTGCAGGAACTCAGCCCAGGACTGTTGCCTACCGTTAAGGACCTTGGTACTATTAAGGTACTCCAAATTGTTACAATCCGTATAGATTACCAATTGGTCTGTTACCCTTCAATGCAGATGATCCCATTCCGTGAATACCGCTATGATGGCAGTCATTTCCTTGTCATGGATATTATAATTCATATCCACCTAGTGAAACTTCCAACTATTCTAGGCCACTGGATCCCATCTCTTATCTTCACATAACTGGGAGAGGATGGCTGCTAATGCCAAGTCACTAGTATCGGTTTCCAGCCAGGTTGGCCATTTCGCGTCAAAATGTGCTAGGATACATTTAGACATGAACTCCGCCTTCAAATGGTTGAAGGCCTGCTCACACCCAGGTGTCCATTCCCAACAGACATCCTTCTTGGTCAAGTCCATCAGAGGTATGGCTATCTTGCTGAAACCATCTATGAACCGTCGATAGAAGTGGCTGTAGCCCATAAACCTTTGGACATCGATGGCGCATATCGGAGATGCCCACTCCTTGATCTTTCACACCTTCTCCGACGTCATAGAGATCCCCATATCAGAGATCTAGTATCTGCCGAATTCAATCTCCCATTGGTGGAAACTAGACCTCTTCATGCTTACGCATAGTCTGTCTTACCGCAATTCCTCTATCACGCAACTTACTATCGCGACATGCTCTTCTCTGGTGTCGGAGAAGCTCAGGATGTCATCCATGTATGCAATAACACCTTCATCCATCTGGTCCCGAAAGACCTCATTTATCGTGCTCTGGAAGGTTGCCGGGCTGTTACATAACCCGAACGGCATGACCATGTATTCATAGAGTCCATATCTGCACTGGAAGGCCGTCTTCTACTACTCACCTTATGCCATCCTCAGAAGGTAGTAGCCGTTCTTCAAGTCCAACCTGGTGAACAGCACGGCTTTTCCGAACCTATCTCGCCATTCATTCATCAACAGTAGAGGGTATTTACTCTTAACTGTGATTTTGTTCAGCTCTTAGTAATCTATTACCAGTATTAATGGACCATCTGATTTTGGCCTAAAGAGGATAGGGGCTGCTGCCAAGAAACCGGATTGACGTAGCTTTCCTGTTCGCAGCATGCCATTAAGATATTTGCGGAGTCCCTTATGTTCCCTTTCCGATAATGAATGGCTGGGCCCAAATGGCGATTGGGTCCAGGTTTGCAACTCGATTGTGTGGTCATACTTTGAGTGCTCTGGCAGGGGCTCAATCCATTCTCGACTGAATATATCCCTATGGTCCTTACATGGGGCGAGTACCTTAACCGTAATGTTGGCACCTTTCTCATTGAAGAATTGTACAATTCTCAACAGGTACATATTACTAGAGTATTTGGCTAGTAACTCTTAATCGGTCATGAACATTAATGGCCCCTGCTCTGCTAGGCAATTAGCCTTGCAGAAATCTGAGTACCAGGTTCATGATCCTTTCTTACAATCTATGTCGGGGTTCTGCTCCTTTAACCACAATATCGGTAGGTACCCATCCACTTTGGTGTCGGGCATATCCATGACTTCCAAGCGCATCTCATTATGGTGGTCGCCTATTCTCATCTCTAATGATTTTGTACAGTGCAGCCCTGACCCAGGAATGTGACTACTACTTGCATTGCTTATTGGCACATGTACCTTTCGCCGTACACAAGGTGCCTGTGTCTGTTGAACCCATCGGCTACTAAGCACAGGCCCGGTAGCTCCACTATGGTGTAGCAGTAGCGCTTCAGCACTTACCTGGCTAGCTGCAATCTTTTAGTCCAACTTTACCCGCAGGTGGATAGACTTGGTATGACGAGGCAAGTTATCACGC
The DNA here is from genome assembly GCA_003182015.1 of Tuber magnatum. NCBI lineage: Eukaryota > Fungi > Ascomycota > Pezizomycetes > Pezizales > Tuberaceae > Tuber > Tuber magnatum. The sequence goes on along the minus strand of PYWC01000016.1, from coordinate 2,047,013 downwards.
TTTGGCCTCCTGTCTTGTCTCGGGAACTTAGTCATCTTGGCTTACAATTTTGTTCTCTTGCCTTGCGACACCAGAGCAGCCACCACAGGGTGGTAAATATTAAGGGATTGGGATTCATTTTATCAATAGCTAGGGTGTTTACTACCATGTCAGCTTGATTTCGGGTACTAAACCCTCACAGGTAAACTTGGAAATAACACTATTCATTTGATCAAGTCCCCCCTGACCCTACCCTACTTGCACCAAGCATAACAATTTTCCCCCAGGTGGGTAGAGGTCCACTATTGGACCAGTTCCAAGTGAAGCATCCTTGCTTCCCCAATGTCGAGCATCTCCTCTAGCAAGACCTCACCAGGCGTCTACTGAAATAATGTCCTCTGACTTGCCCCTCCAGCTAAGGAAATCCAGAGAGAAATCCATGTAACTAGAATAAAGGAAATAACCAGAAATGCAATGGAGGAGAGATAGGCCCGCCCACTGCATACAGCCCATAACATCTACCTTCCCACACCTCCCGGGTGTAGTCAGTATCAGGGTCGTTCATGTAGTAGAGTGGTACTTACCCATCCCAGAAGCTAGGTCTGGAGTTTCTTTCCCTCCATCCCTCATGGGTCTATGGATATGGGTTAGAACGGTTATACCTTAACAGAATGGGTTCTTCCAAAGTCCGAGCCGTCAGTATCAACCTCCATAACCTGAGGTGATGCCTGTTGGACTTCAAGTATCTTCGACAAGGACACAGGAGGGGGGCGCTTCATTGCGCTTTAGCCGCTTGTCTGTACCTGTTGACTCACTTCCCGGGGCAGATGGTTTCAACCGCTGAGCCTGTTTGATTGTACTCACAACCGGGGCTGCCGCGGTACACTTTCTCCTGCGGTGACCACTTTGCCCACACTTGGTGCACTGGTTGTGCTTTCTCCGACATTCAGTCAAAGTTGACAGGATCTCTTTATGCACTATTGTATACTCAGCTGTCACCGGCTTTGCCTGTTTCCCTGCATTGAAATTAGGAGGTTTGGCCGGCCTCTGGTTCTGTCTGCCTGAACCTTTCTCCTTCTTTTTGAACTCTACGGAAGTCGATGACCTACCATCCTTCTTATCTGTTGGCTGAGACCATTAGACGGGGTGGATAACAGGGTTGCTAAACCAGGTATTGTCTTCCAGTGTATGTCCAACTTTCTGAACAAGATCAAGGTCGTCATTCAAGTCAGTTTCATGGGGCTCTTGGGGTGCCCACACAATCCCAACCTCTTGAATAATACATGACCGTACCTGATCTAGTACCTGCACAGGGCCTGTATGGCTAAGCTTATGCTGGTGGTCCATTATCTTGTCCAGGTACTCTTCGATGTGATGTGGCTTCATTACTGGGTCTCACCACTCAAGGAGGTATCACTGTCGTTCCGCTTGTTCAAAACTGACACTTCATTCAAGCTATTCCCAGAATCCTGCCCACATTCTCAATGGGTTACTGTTGTTAACAGGAACTCCAGTACGCTTGGCTGCCTCCCTATTGATATCGGAGTGCAGCTCCAGATACCAAGTTCGGGTGGTGTCTTGTAAAACTGGTATCACCAGGTTTACCTTGTCCATATCAGTCAACCTACACCCAGCAAAATACCCGAACCTAACCTTCACCAGCGTCAGGAAGCTGGCGTGTTCAGTGACATTTCCCTTGAATGCCAGAATGCCACTCCACTTTTCCAGCTTCTTCTACCGGTCTCTGTAGGATGGCCGTGAGGTCGATCTGCTCCATAGTTCCCTTGATAGCTTCTTAGCACAACGGTACCAACGTCGTTTCTTCTCAGTACTCTAATTATCCTTGCGAGCACCGAGAAAGCGAGTCAGATCAGGGAGAGAATTGGCATCATCATCATCTAAACTGTCATGGTCAGAGTCTCCTAGGTCTTCTCCCGCTCCAGCTGCACTACTGCCAGGTGGCCCATTTCCATATCCACTACTCGCGGCGTTTCCACTTGGGGTTTCCAGTGCTCTGTCATACCCATCAAACCGTTCCTCCTGGCCTTCCTGATTCCCATCCCCGGGTGGGTTAGCCCCTGATGGTACTGCTGCTGCTGGTGGAACAGGGCATCGCCCACTCTCCAGAATTGGGTTTAAAGCCACCTGAGTTATCTGCAGGAATGCCTGAAGCCCTGGACAGGTCAGGGGTTGCATTGGGGGACCTGCGTGCCTCCATGACCCACCATACCTGCATGTCGGTTGTCCATCTACTAGCTTTTGTCTCCTTCTGTGCTTCACCGGGGTCCAGGGTCCCTTCCTGTACCCAAATAAGTGGTAATGAATCCACCCCATCCAGGTCTATTGCATTGTGCAGCGCGATTGACAGAACTCGTCTTGGCTATCCAACCCACCACTCATGATTGTGCGGAGTACGGATGGAAGAGTTGCCTTGTAAGGGGCACCGGGAATCACTGGTGCCCAGGGAAGAGAGCAGGCAAGTGTCCCTGGTCCGGGGATTGGAGTTCTCCACGATGAAGCCGCAGATGTACGCTCTTGCTGGCGCCGTACCTGTTCAAAAGATCCAGGTGACGCAACTGGTAGTGGTCAGAAGGACGTGGTAGGGGAGTGGTCTGGGACAGGCAATGGGACTGGCAGAGTTGTAAATCTGGGGGTAATTATGGCAGGATTGGGTCCTGGGGCCGCGATGGAAGCTGTGGGAGTGGCAACTAAAGGTCTTGCAGGAGAAAAGGTGGGACCGGGTGTTAGGCGAGGTGTAGGGTCAGGCGTATCTGGTGCCATGATACCCTTTGGCTTTGATGTGCTTTTCTTGACACGACATCTATCAGTTGGTCCAATCGCCGAACTTCTCGAATGACTGTGGGCGATTAAGGAGGGGACCGACAGAGTGCCCGTTGATGCTCTCGTGAAGGAAGAGGTGTTGTAACCGGTACGGGTACTAGGTTAGTGTCTGATTGGTTTCACACTACCATTTGGTACTTGTATTGTTTCGTGTGCTATCGGTTGATAGACACCTTGTTTTATGTGTTGTTTCATAGTATCATTTGATACTGGTATTGTTCTGTATGCTATCAGTTGATATACACATTGTTTTATATTTGGTTTCACCATATCGTTTGATACTTGTATTGTTTCTTGTACTATCGGTTGATACACACAATGTTTTCGAATATCGCTCATACTGGAGATAAGCGATATGCTGTATTTAAAGACCCCTGATTCCCACAGTGGAAACCGCAGGCTTTGACAAACAGTATTCTTAATATACTTGGTTGAATCGTTACTTCTTGGGTCTCCTATTACACCCCGTTCGAAGACTCCTTTTGTAAGTAGCTCTCGCTTCTTGTTGATTAAGAAGCCATCAGCTCCTATCGTACCGCTATGTGACTAGGGCCTGGCCGAAACACGTTGCATTTTTTTAACCTCAGCAAGTGGTTCAGAAGCCTGCCCGGACCTGGTCTGATCAACCTTCGAAAGTCCAAGAAAGAAGAAGCTAGCAGTGGGGAGCGGCAGATCCACGGAAGGTTCGGCTCTACCAACACAACACCATTGAGTTACTAGAGACTCAAAGTGGGAAGCAGGTCCCACCAGCAGGCCTTACCAAAAGAAGGCAACCTAAGAAACCGAAAGGGCCAAAGAGTGATTACTCAATTGACCAATCAGAAAGACAATTGGCTCGAGATTTGGCCAGGCAGCGCTTTAGCGAATCAACTGATGAGTTAGCAAAGGCAGCAACCAGCCTTCCAGGACTCCCTCTCCTCAGCCCCAGCAAAGGAAAGGCACCAGCGCAACCACCAAAGAAAGGCAGCCTACCTGTCGGCACACCTAAGAAGAAAGATGACGCTGAAGAAATATCAGATCACTCGGTAGTAAAGGAACCACCAGACGAGCCCCGTAGCAACCCTTCAGGAGGTGCGGCAGATGACAGCTCCACCAACAAAGAGTCCGAACAAAATATGTCCAAATGAGAATCCACCGTGCCGCCTGGCCCAGGGGCCACATGAACAGGACCAAAAATCAAGCTCCCACTCCCGCCCTCGTTCACGGGTGAAAAGGAAGATCTAAAACCTACAGCATTTAATCGATGGGTAACAACCACTTCTCAATACCTTACCCTACACCGAGTGGAAAAAGCCAAAGAAGGGAGTGGTGCGTACTTTGGAAGTTTCTGTACTGGAAAGGCAGAGGAAGCATACCAGCAAGCAATGGACCACTATGGGAATGGGGAAAAAATCCAAGTAACGACCCTGATACAATACCTGAGAGATAGATTCCAATCCTTGTGAGACATGGAAGAACTATATAAAAAGTTCAAGGACATCCAGCAAATACGAAACGGGAAAACAGAAAGAATAACCATAGTCACGACGGATCTTCTAATGTATCATGGACGATTGCCTACCGGGGCGGTATCTCAGTACATGCTGTGACAATGACTATATGAAGCAATGGATCTCGGACTATGCCAGGAGGTAGATCCCAGGGAAGAAGAGGAAGACTCCTTTGACAAGATGGTCAAACAGGCTGAGCGCAAGGACGCTACCCTGTATGAAACAGGAGTTTACTGAAGCCAGGTACCATAGCGGAAGAATAGTAAAGGATCATCGTTGTGGGAAAATACAGGGAAGGATAAACCATACCGCAAAGGTTCAAAAGACAAGAAAGATAAGAAAGAGAAATGACCAGATGAAGGCACATGTTTCGAATGCAGGAAAAGTGGGCACTATGCAAAGGACTGCTATGCCAAAAAGGGAAAAGGAACAACAGCTAAGCGAGAGGCTAGCACGAACCACATGGAAGCAACCGAATACGACAAGGTGGAAATTAATTCGGTGGAAATGGAAAGCCACCGAACCCAACCAGTCCTATCAACACGGGCCCATGATGCACTAGAAGGAACAACCTACCCAGAGGGCCGTCCGGCAAAGGTACTATTTGATACAGGAACAATCCGTTGCAACATTATCAGTACTACCTTTATCTCGACCCACGGCATACAAACAGAACTCCTGCCCCAACCAACAACAGTCATCATCGCAATGAAAGGTTCCAGCTTGCCAAGCTACAAGAAATATGGGTGGACCAGAGGAATCAGGAAAAAGAAAGGGACAAATCTGGAGAAGTTGGTAGGAAACTGGGCAAAGTACGACGCCCTGGTTGGAATGCCATTCCTGAAAAGACACAATGCCCTTATCAGATGTGGGGACACAGCAGTGGGGTTTCCTGATGACCAACTGCGAGTACTGTGCAAACCAACAAGTGGGGAAGTCTGAGCTGCGGTTACAGATGCAACCTCAGCAATGCTGTTGGAAGAATACAAGGATGTATTCCTGGACATGGTCCCTGAAACGCTACCCCCTGTGTGTAAGAATAACCATCACATTCGACTCAAAAACCCAACCGATCTAAAAAATCAATCGACATACTCAATTCCAAAATCATTTAAGGAGAAACTCATGAACTGGAGAAACGAGAAATTGCGAGCTGGAGTAATTGTACGCCAGGAGGTTCCCAGAGTGGCACCTATGTTCATACAACCTAAGTCAGGTGGAAGGATCCGCCCCCTGGTGGACCTGAAAGTAAGAAACAATAACACACCCCTGGATAGTCCATCGATCCCCAACCAACAGCAGATCCTTAACTGCATTGGACAAGCAAATTTCGGGAGCAAGATTGACCAGAGCGACGCATACTTCCAAATATGAATGGACAAGGACAGCGTTAAGTTCAACTCATTCAAACCCCATTCCCAGGATTTGTCAGCAAAGTAAGGCTACAAGGAGACATGAATGCACCAGCAACATTTATGCGAATAATGGAAGATCTCCTAAGCAAATTCTTACATCACTTTGTATCCGTATACATTGATGATGTTCTCACATTCTCGGATATACCAGAAGAGCATGAAAGGCACATATGGCAGGTCTGTGACTGACTCAGAAAGGCAAAATTGTATTCAAGCAAAAGGAAGTCAGCACTATTCGCAAACAGGCTAGAAGTACGAGGACACACAGTAGATAGTGACGGAATCCATGCATCCCCCTAGAAAACACTGTCTATCGCAGGTTGGGAAACACCCCAAAACAAAAAAGAACTGCCACGTGTTCTAGGAATAGTGAACTTTGTGGCCCAGTTCCTCCTACATCACGCGACCATGACAGCACTATTAAGAGACTTAATGGGGAATACCCAATTTGTATGGACAACTACCTATCAGACCGTATTCGAAACGGGAAAAAAGTGGATTATCGATCACCAAGTCATGCGACCACTAGATATGAGAAGCAAGGAACCTATTTGGCTAGTAACTAGCGCCTCTGATTTAGGGATAGGAGCATAGGTAGGACAAGGACCCAGCTACGAGACAGCTCGACCAGCCACGTTACACAGCAGGAAATTCACCAATGCACAGGTGAATTATGGAACCACCAACAAACAGGCCTTAGCAATGGTGGAAGCGGTTAATCAGTTCCACAATGTACTAATGGGAAATTCCTTTACAATCGTTCCAGACCACCAACCCCTAACACACCTACGAATGGTAAAGAACCCAATCAGAAAGCAAATTAGATGGCTCAGTGCCTTAGGAAAGTATGACGTGAAGATGGCCTAGGCACTAGGAAGTATAAACTACTTAGCTGATGCCCTTTCCCGGATATACGAAGGAGGATCAGACTTAAATCCACTCTATGTCCACGATCATACAAAGGAAGCAAACGACATCTCATATAACACAATCTATGAGCAAGAATCAAACACGATGGAACCTGAAGGATGTGTCTCCCCTACCTCCCCTCCTTACTCATACACTAAGTACCCTAATGAGGCCCCTGTACCCCCTGAAAGCACCTGCTCAATTACTGCAGGAAATGATTGGGGCGACCAGTGTACCCTGCGAAGCACGCCACTTGAAGAACTCCAACATGGCACGTTGCACTACTCGCACTTTTGCGTGGATCATTGCCCATATCATCAAACAGAGATCAAATTCACAAACAACCATCCTAGATAGCGCAGAAACCCAACTCCTCACCCTCCTAGTGAAGGGCCAAGCCCCCCAAGTACAGAAATTGACCCAAGCCCTCTGGAGTCCCACGAAATCAATGACTGGGAATGGCAACAAATGATCAGTGGAAGACTAAATATTGCTGGGGAAGGGCCGTCCACCCTCGCCCAGCCAACACCCAGATCTTATGCAATCATGGCACAGCTAAACCCAGAAGCCCGTGCTTTCCAAATGCCAGAACCAGATAGTCTGCCACCTGTCGGACGGGCGGAATCGATAAAGGACATTACCTGTGAGACAACAGTAGGATTCCGAATACCAGGACCGGATAGCCCACTACCTATTAGACGTGCAGAACGCTTAGAAAGCCTCCACAATGAAATGATAGTTTTAGTGATACCCCAACAATGAGTGAATATTGACAGGGACTTTGCCATATCTTCCAAGATAGCGAGGAGGATAGACAACCTGAGACAATGAGTGGAAGCAAGATAGAATATGAGCGCGATAGCTTACAAGTAATCAATGAAATGATCAGGACATTCTGAGCACATATGGTTGCCGCATCCCGCAGAGAACCATTATGGAAAAAAGTCAATGAACGTATGGACTCCACGGATGGTTTATCCTCCTACAAGGTTGCATATGGAATCCTATACACAAAAGCTGGATAGGGGAAAAACTACCTGTATATTCCAAAAGGCCCCGCATAGGGAAATACGACATTAAGGGAGTGCGTCATTAGGAAAATCCACAACAAAGGCCACTGCAGTTCTGAACAAAACTTACGGTATGCTACCGAGTCCCTATTTTGGCCAGAAATGCGGAAGGACTTCAGAGCGTATGTGGCCCAATTCCACACCTGCCAGATAAACAAAGAACCCACAATGTTGCCAGAAGGAAAGGCTCAGGTAATTGTCCTACCATTAGACATTTTCGAATCGATAGCCATTGACTTTGCGGGACCCTTCCATAACTCATGGGGATACGACACAATCCTGATTCCGATGGATAGGTTTTTGGGATTCGCCTGGCTCATACCTACAACTAAGCAAGTGATGGCAATAACAACCTGGGCACTTCTACGCAACAAAATATTTACACCCCATGGCTACCCAACATCTCTAGTAAGCCATGCTGACCCACAATTCGAGTCGCATGTATGTAGACAGCAGTGTCGATCGCTGGGCAATGAGCATATCAAGGCGGCATCAGGCCACCATGAAACAAATAGATAAGTCGAAAGGAAAAATTCGAGAATTAAAAACAGCTCTTCGAAATATAGTTAATGCAAGACAATAGAATTGGTTTGATGCCATACCGCAAACGGCAGCATACCTAAATGCAGGATGGTCAGAAACCCACCGTATGTCACCATCTGAAGCTGTTTTTGGAAAAAACCACCCACTACTCCCCCTAACGAATTTCAAGAACTCAGCAGTACCGGCCGCTGACGAATTGTTGAACAGACACCAAGCAATCCAGAACATGGCATTTAATGCTATCGAATTGGTGCGGTTTAGGAGTACAAAAACGACAACAAAATGGTGCAGACACCATACACCGATAGGGAAAGGTAACTTGTTATCAGTTTCTGGAAGCCTTTTCACAACGGAATCAGGACGAAGCAAGAAACTGCAACCGCGCTGGCGATGAGCGTTCAAGATAATTGAATATGATGAACATACACAAAACTACAAGGCAGAAATGGACGGCAGAATGTACAGAAAGCAACAAGCAACATTCCACACATCTACTGTAAAACGATATCTCCCTAACAACAATATGGCCTTTCCCAAAGGAAACCACACAAAGCCGCCTCTGATCACGGTTAATGAGAAATCAGAATAGGAGGTGGAGGTTATACAGGACCACAGGAAGCGCTATGACCGCGACCAGTTTCTGGTAAAATAGACAGCATATCCAGAAGCAGAAAACACCAGGAAACCCCGCCAAGGGTTAGAAAATGCGATGGAACTGGTAAACCAATGGTGGGAGGACAACAAACCGTAGGACGAGCTACCACCTACAATAAACTATGTAACGGTAGCATGGAGCCCAACCCTCCCGGAAATACAACACCTCCGCCCAGACACAGATGAAAAGATACAAGATGGATTTTGGTTAGCCCATTTTGAAAGTGCTTTCGAAAGCAGCGAAGACAAGAATCGGGTCATGGAAGACAAAGCAGCATATCTAGCCCGCCTGGCAGAGACTGAGTACTGGGAATAACAAGGAAAGAAACACACCATCCAACAGCCTTACGATGTCAAACTATGAGCAAGTACCATGGAGACTGTGCTATCAGCTAATGGGAGTGTTGGTGAAGCGCGATATTGTCCCTAGATGATACCTTACACACTGACTATTCATACATATTTGCAACAAATACCTAGAAATAACAACTGAATCAACAGGATGGATGTGGTGTGAAACAATGCAGGATATATTCCGCTTTGGAGGTGGATGTTACCTGAGCACAGAAAAATGTGAGGTATGCATCGAGACGGGAGAAACCGAAATTAAGTACCACCCACCTTCCCCTAAACACTTAAGCGAGCACGACACCTAAGCGAGGTCAACACCAAGACATAAATACCACCTGCCATCCCTCAAACTCCTCTGAAGAGAAAACACCACTCTACCAGACCTCCAAACTGCAAGAAAAACCTCTACCCTCTTGCAAACCTTTACCCTCTTGCAAACCTTTACCCTCTTACAACCCTTTACCCCTCTACAAAACTAAGAAATGTCAACCTGCGAGGACATAAGCATTAAGGGAGGACACAACATCGTCGGAGAACTACTGCACAGTAGAACCATTCCACCAGAGGCATACTGGAAAATGTTCTACATGGACTACTACGATAATTGCGGTCAAATTGATATCGAAACAGAGGACTGGCAGGACTGGACAGTCCAGAATTACATCAACCTACCGCACTACAAGGAATCAGGTTGCTTTGTGCGCCAAGTACCCTGCCAGGAGTGTTTGGAGGGTTCATTAGAAGGGGCGGAATAGATGTTGCAAGACGACATGAGATTCTTGTGGGATAGCGATAATGAGGAGGGTGGGTCCTATGGGGACCTTTAGGAGAATAGCGGGTTTACCGACCATTAGAATTTCATTAGGTAATTTTACTTGGTGAAATTGTTATTTTATTTTGGGAGTGTAACCGGTACGGGTACTAGGTTAGTAATATGTTGGGTCTAACGAGTATCGCTTGATACTTATATTGTTTCATGTGCTATCGGTTGATACACACATTGTTTTATGTTGGATCTCATGAGTGTCACTTGATACTTGTATTGTTTTGTGTGCTATCGGTTGATACACACATTGTTTTATGTTTGGTTTCACAGTATCGTTTGATACTTGTATTGTTTTGTGTGCTATCGGTTGATACACACATTGTTTTATGTTTGGTTTCACAGTATCGGTTGATGGTTGTATTGTTTCGTGTGCTATCAGTTGATACACATATCGTTATATGTTTGGTCTCACAGTATCGTTTGATACTTGAATTGTTTCTTGTGCTACCAGTTGATACACACAAAGTTTTGGAATATCACTCATATTGGAGATAATCGATAGGCTGTATTTAAAGACCGCTGATTTCCATGAAGGAAACAGCAGGCTTCAACAGACAGTATTCTTAATATACTTGGTTGAATGGTTACTTCTTTGGTCTCCTATTACACCCCATTCAAAGACTCCTTTAGTAAGCAGTGCTCACTTCTTGTTGATCAAGAAGCTATCTGCTCCTATCGTACCGCTACGTGACTAGGGCCTGCCCTGAACACATTACAGAAATGCACAGCTGGATGCATCAGCACTGGATTACAACCTTCTATGTAAGGATAGTAAAAAGATACATGTATAGCGATAATACTACCTTTCTCAGAAGAGGTCATGTGAACCTCCTACTAATTGTGGTAAATGCAAAACTGAAATGGGAAGGAAAACAATACGTGACTATAGGAAGTAACATGACTGTGACCAATTCCTAGTGAAGTAGACAAAATACCCGGAAACAGAAAATGGTTAGGAACTGCTAGAAGAATTTAAGAATACGTTAGAGTTAGTAAATCAGTGATGGAAGGAGAACAGGCCTGATAATGAATTAACTCCAACAATAAACCATGTGATGGTGGCCTAGATCCCTACACTATCTAATATCTAGAGACTCCAACCAGATTCAGATAATAATATATAAATAGCATTTTGGTCAGCACACTTTGAAAGTCATTTTGAAACTGCCAGAGATGAAATAAGAGTAATAGAAGAGGAAGCTGAGTACCAAGCATAGGTGGAAAAAGCCGAGTACTAAGCATAGCTAGAATAAGGCAAGTACCCAGTATAGCCCAAAAAAGACTACCATCCAACAGCCTTACAATGTCAAACCATGGGCAAGTATCTTGGAAACTACATTATCAGCTAATAGGACTGTTGGTAAACCATGATATTATTCCTAGAGGACTCCTTACATACCAATTCTTCATACACATCTGTGATAAATGCCTCAAAATTACCACGGAATCAATCAGACAACCATGGGGTAGAACTATACTGGACATGTTTTGTTTCATAGTAGTTGCTATCTAAGTACAGAATGATGCAAAATAGACAAATGGGCTAAGAACAAGGAAGATAAATACCACTCACTATCCCCTATACACTGAAGCGAGACCTCAGAAAGTACCTCTCACCAACCCATCACATTACACAAAAATACTCCCTCTCTATCCTATCCTATCCTCCTTAACAATGTCAAACTATAAGGAAATCAATCCGAGACTATGCTACCAGTGTGTGGGACTGCTAGTGCACCACGAAATGATCCCACTTGACAGTTGTTTTAAAATTATCTATACGGACTACTGCGAGGAATGCTGATGGGTCTATATTGTGATAGAAGCTTGAGAGAATAAGGAAGTATGGAGAGATGTAGATTTGATAGAGTATTAGGAATCCAGATGTTTTGTACGTCAGGTACTGTGTACAGAATGTTTGGAGAATTAGATAGAGGGTATAGAAAGGATGTTGCAGGTCGATATGAGAATATTGAGAGATAGCAATTATGATAAGGATGGGTCCAATAGGAACTTTCAGGAAAATAGCATATTTACCAACTATTAGGAGTGTTTAAGATATTTTGTTGAGTGAAATTGTTATTTCATATTAGGAGTGTAACCAGTACAGGTACTTGGTATTGTTTCACATTTGATTTCACAGTATCATTCAATACTTGTATTGTTTTATTTGCCATCATTTGATATATACAATGCTTTACATTTCCTTTCACCATATCATTTAATACTTGTATTATTTTGCATGCTATCATTTGATATATACAATATTTTATGTTTAGTTTCATAGTATTATTTGATACTTGTATTGTTTCATGTACTATCACTTGATACACACAAGATTTTATAAAATCACTTATACTGGTAATATAAGCGATAAGTTGTATTTAATGACTGCCAATTTCTATGATAGAAATGGCAGGCTTCGACTGACAGTATTTTCTAATATACTTGGTTGAATAGTTACTTCTTTGATTCCCTTTTACACTATCTTGAAGCCTCCTTTAGTAAGAAGTACTCACTTCTTGTTGCTCAGGAGGCCACCTGCTCCTATTGTAATACCACATGAAAAGGACCCTGGTCTTAACATGTTACTGTTGCTTCGTTGAGGTTCAATATAATAGAACCCTATAAAAACTAATAGAGGATTGTGGCTGTGTATGAGAAAGGGGTTAGAGGTATTGGGATTTGTCAGTAGCGGAGTCTTATTTGTTATATAAAGGGGTGTACCCCTTTCTAATTTACTTTACTTATACAACCTAGTAATTTTCTGCTCATACCTCCACTTAGGAATTACAACTTTATTTCTTCTCCCTATCACTAAAATCCAAAAACCCTGACACTGACATCTGGAACCCTGACCCTGACCTCCCACGTCCTAGATTCAAACTCTTTTTGTTTTTATATCCCTTCTCATTTCTTGTCCGACGTATTGTGTTGTGCCTTGGACTATCTACCTTTGAACCCGCACAGACCCTACCTATTACAGTAAGTCTATTGCAACAAGAACATTCCAGAGAAGTCTTAAGAATAGTAGAACAGTTATGTATACTAGCGTAGGCCCCCCCAAGCCCTAGAGGTATTTGGAAAATCTTTGGTTTATCTACTACTGGTCTAAAATATCTACCAAACAATAGGCTTAGAATAATATAGTAATCACACAAGAAGCTTTCCTTCTATTATATAGACAAAGCCATAGATAGTTGTTGAGTTTTTTTTCTTTTTTTCATCCATCCACCCTTCCTGTTCTTCTGTTCTACCTGGCTAACTAACATACCTTGATGTTGCTCGTAGGTAGGTATTGGGACTGGACAACGTGATTGGATTAGATAGGATATCCAATGATCAGATCCTACTTTTGAGATAGGCATACAGTACCATACATCACTTATGCTATATAAAGATTGTTAGCTCTTAGATTTACTAAGCCCTTATACTGGAAGAACAAGAATTAATTAGATAGCTTATCAGATAATCAGATCAAATATCCTCATCTGTCTATAGTATATAATAGATAGAATTAAAGTATATTATATTCCTTTTTTCCTATCTTTCTTATTAGGTAGTGTATCAAAGATATATATCACAGGCTCAACATGCTAATCAGGTTAATTATGCATCTTTTTAGTACTTTTATAAGTATTGATAAAGACATGATACTTTCAAGTTTATGAAAATTTTCAAGCCATCTAAAAATATTTGTAATGAGTGTACTATTCTGAGAAACCAATCACAGCATGATTTCATATATGGAAAAGAGGAAGAAACTACTGATATTCTGGATTCTGATAGAGAAATTAATATCAATAGAGCCTTTAGGATTAATTCTGCCCACTTGGAAGTATATCAAAATGAATATTGTACATGTTGTACAGCTTATGAACTGGATATTAAGCTATCTACAGAAGTAGATAGCCAACTTAGTTGCTATTTATTTGACTTTCAACAGATAGTAAAAATCTCTCATATACTACAGCAGCCATCTGAGTGGTACTATTAGTCATCCTTCAAGCTTTATGTACTTGGAATTGTGGATGATAGGATTGGGCAGCATTATTATACTATGCATACAGAAGCACAACAACACAAAGGGGCAAATCAGGTAGTATATCTTCTATCTCTCTTCCTATTATCTATTAACAAGCAGAAACCTGATGTATATTTGTAGGGAGACGACTGTGAAGAGCAAAACAAAAACAAAATAAGGTTGTGGTATCTTTGTTGGTTTGTCGTAATATAGAACATAAGTTCAATTACTTTAGGATTTCAGATCAAGGGTTATCTATATAATCATATTGATTGTGGATTTGAAACCATAAAGCAAAAGGCAAATGGAAGTCCACTATAGGTACCTGAGCAGTATGCAGCACTGGTTGACTCACCAGATAAGAATCAGAGGATTAAGGCCATTCACCTCTTTGATAATCCTCCAGGTAGTATTTTTAGAGATTGGGACAAGGTATTAGCAGGATATTTAAAGTTGCTAAAAGGTATTTAACGTTTTCAGTTTTATTAGTTTAGTGCTACATCTTCTGGTATTGTTGAGGCTACAAGACTACCAGATCAACCATGGAAAAAGTTTACCCTTTGTAAAAAGGATTTCAATTTTCAGTTCTTTTATCAGATTTTCCCATCACCAATACAAGATACTAGGCTCAACCCTGAAAAGCACTATAATCTTTGGTATAAATATTTATCTTATAACCTCTTAGAGTATCAGAATCAGTGGTTGTATTCTGCACCTCAAGACAAACTAATCACTCTAGTTAGAAAAAAGAAAAACTTGAGAGCATAGAATGTATAAAAGGTTAAAGCTATAGTAGATGAGGATATTAATCAAACCAACCAGAAAGCTGATGAAAACAAAAGTAGTACTTTGCAAGACACCAGTACCTTACAAGTCAAGTACAGAGGTCGAGGCCATCTACCTGGTTCTAAGAATAAAAGAAGAAAGAAATAATTCTATATTGTTAAACATATCAATAGCTAGTCTGAGTGCAGTTATATTTTCCTCTCATTATATCATAATTCACAAAGCTAAACAATTGGCTTTTTTTTATTTTTTTCATTATAGCTGTATAGAGAAAGTAATTTTAATACTATCTATTTTACTTGAAAATTGTATTCTGCTATTATTTGCTTGTTATTAGAAAACTTTCCTATAAAATTACTTTTGTAAATTTCTTAAAATTGTAGTAGTTTCTATACAAACTTCTAGAAGTAATAACTCAATACCAGGTTTAAGATGTCTTGCTAATTTTCCCATATTGACACCTATATGGAAGAAAGTGGAAATTATAACTCAGGACATACACAAGCAATTGGTTATTGTAATAGAGAATAGTAGATACAGGTTTCTGAGGAGAAAATAGATAAAAGAAGAATCTGAAGAGGTGACACCTACATGTCAGATATATAATTCATCTTCACGCCCTCACCTCTCATATTCAGATAGGAGGGCTTATTGCATGAACCTTATCAAGCTAATTCAGAAGTTTATTATCCTTTAAAGCCCTTACAGAATAGAGGTGTAGGGTAACCAGAGGCCCTTCAGAGAGGCTCAAACAACTCTATTTGTAATAGTAAGGAAGACTTTTATTATACTGAAACTGAAAAAAAAACCCCTCTAGACTCTCTACCTAAAATTGAAAATCTCTCTCTCTCTTGGTATATCTACTACTCTTACAACCAACTGGGACTAGATGTAGAAATGCTTGAGAGGCACTTTAAGTGGACCAAGAAATAGCTAGCTAAGTTGCCTGTTAAACATATTATCCAAACTACTATTACAAATGGTAACGGAGAAGGAAGATTTCTTATATCCAGTTTTGGGATGGGTCTGGGAAGAAAGGTTTTGGTTATGCTTACAGGCAAGGCACATTGGTCAGGCTTACCAGTAAGACAGATTGGTTAGGCTCGTGCACTATGACTCATACTTGGGGTCATAGGGTCTCACATGTCTCATAGTTGTGAGTCACTGGTAGTTTATAATTGATTGATGCACTTGAGCAACTCGTAGTTGCAAGTGGCATGATGTTATGACTTTTGCACATGACTCAGTTAACAAGTTACGGGTCTCACGCATGTGAGGTTCTTAGCACACATGACTATAGCAGGTGACTTGAAGGTATGAGTTACAGGGTTAGGGTTAGCATGAAGAGTCAGTATCAAAGAGATCACTAGGACCCAGAAGGATGAGCTCTTCATACTATTATCTTTGTATCTTCTTACCTATAACTTTACTACTTTACTTTCCACCTAAGTGGCTTCGTTGTGCACATACTCTCATGAACAAGTTATCAGATAGGAGCCTTAAGTGCTTAGCTATCGGACTCAGAAGAATAGGTCGAAGTCTTGAACTTTCAAGGCTAATGTATCATCGCCCGTGTGAGAGAAGTGCTAACTAGTAGGGATTGTTACAACTACCTACAATCAGGAAAGCAGAAAGAAGAGCCTGATAGCCTATCTTCTAGAAACCTGAACTCCACAAATGCAAGAAAAAGATATCCAATCCCAAGGCAAACTAAGGAGTAAAATTTGATACCTGTGTGGAATTACATACTGCAAATTCAGGGACCTCCTGTACCTCAGAGAAACAGCCACATGGCCATACCAGAATACCAATGGCACCAGGAGGCAGTGCCCATATAAAAGAAACATTATCACCCCAGACCATCTGATGAATTACTATACAGTAGTAATATCAACCAAGATTTCACTCCATCAAGACAGTAGACAAAAAGAACTACTCATGTGGATAGTTACCTAGTAGGGAGCCCTAGGAGAACACTCCATAATAAGGAGACCTACCAACCTTGAGTACACATAAGTGGCCTGGGCAATGGTTAACATTCCAATATCACAACCTGACAGGGGGCTGAGGGGTGGCAGAAAGAGATGGATAAACCCCTGTGGGATTTGTAGGACCTGATGCAGAGGGACGGGGCCAACCAAGAAAAGCTTGCCTGCACCCAGGACCCCAACAGGAAAAAGGGGGGAAGAGGGGTCCTAATAGGCATACCAGAAGAGAGGAAGCCCTAGAGGTGGAAAGAGGGCGAGACAAGAAGTGGCAGGCCCGGAGGGTAGGGGGAGTAATGCCTGCCTATAGACATTTCATAAAGTACATGACCATTGGGCTCAGAGGAGACGGGATGGGTTTCTTTTGTTTGCGGGATTTTATCAGGATAGGCAAGAGGGCGGAGTGGAGGATTTCCTCGAGGAGGCCCCAGGCTGGGAGGAGCATCCCACGCCGTTAAACCGATAACTACTTTGCTAGTTGGTATTTAGAGTAGTGGAAGAATAAAAGGTTTAATCCACCCATCCATAAATTTAGTTTTCAGCACTTGCTCAGTCAGGATCTACGAGAGACTACTGGTACGGTATCACCCAGGGATTGCGCCAGCTGTCTCAGATACAACCACTCGAGTGTACGGTGCTCGAGTACAGTACAGTAGAGTACTCGTACAACAACGTACTGTACAGCACGGCACTACTACGCGAATGCTCGTAAAGTGCTGTGCAGTGCAGCGCCTGAGCGCCACGAGTGAGAGCTGAGGATAATTCTTATCACAAGTCACTCGTATGAATGGGCGGGTAAAATTGGCGGTTAGGAGTTTGGGGGCCAGGCTAAGCAGAAGGAATAGCCATACCACACGGTGAACAAAGATTCTAGTTTTTTCGCTCGTGGGAAGGATAAGTTAGGGGGACCGTTCCCTTCGTTCGTTCTCTTCTACTTTACTTTAATTCTTAGGCTTTGGGTAAATGTAGATTGTGCGCTTCGGGGGATTCGCCATCGTCGTCATCCCCGCTTTGAAGAATACTCGAGTACTTTACCCGCCCCGTTCACTTACAGTACCAGGTACAGGTACTGGGCAGCGCCGGAAAATCCTCCCCCTCCCCCTTCCTCCACCTCCGCATCTACTTGCAGATATATATGTGTACCGTACTCGCAGACACCGTAAACAACTCCTTCTTCCCTTCGTCGAAACGGAAACATTCCCCTCCCCAATGTAAATATGACGAGCGGCTATTCGACTCTTTGGGAAGCAGCCTGGAAGCGTTACCGTGCATTCAAACACATGCCGCACGCACATCGATTAATATCCCTGAAACGGAGGTGAACCCGGGGTTTTTTTATTTTTCCTTAAGGGGGAGGGGTGGTGGTGGTGGTGGCATGGGCTAAGCTAGGTATTGGTTATCTTTGTCTTGGCGTGGTTTGGGGGGGGGAGGGTAATGGCAAGGTGAAGGGAAATTCGTACTGTATCATAAATTTTGAACTCTTATCCATACACATGATGCATACCCCACATAATTGCATTAGCCCTAAGACCTCTGATAACGGTACTTGATCTGCAGTGCACAACCATGGTCATTCTCCGCGTCATTCAAGGGCGGGGACGGAATCTCCGTACTAGCTAGCTATCATACCGGTATCGTATCGCAGAAAAGTCATGACCACCATCATACAGCACCCAAGCATGCACACCCGAGGCAAAGGAAAAAAGAGCATAACTATGATATTAGAAGAAAAGAAAAAAAAAGAAAAAGTGAGAACGAGATTTTTCCGAACGGGGGGGAAAAAAAGACACAAGCATAAAAACTACCAGAATTATCACTGTCCTCATGTCTGTACTGTACGTGAACTAAAGTATGGGCAAGCCCAAGCCCGATTGCTCGGGGTCGTGTTATGGCGAGGCGAGAACAAACATAAACATAAACATATAGGAGCAGCTTCTTCACGGTTCGTGAATGAAGCTTCACTCTCACTCTGACCAACATCAAAATAAGTTGAGCAAACAATCATGTCACTATGCCGGTACTGCCCTGTAAACCGGGGATTGTATCGTGCCACGTAAACCAGAACACCGACCCCCTTTTCAGAAAATAAAGAATAAAAAAATAAAAACAAAAATAAAAAAAAGAACAAAGAATAAGAATGGACAAGGAAATGAAGAGGATAATGTACCAGAGTTAGGGGAGGGTGTGGTGATATGCGAGTAGAGAGAAGGAAAAATATGAGAAAGCCCAATAATATAGGAGAAAATTGGAATCGCTAAATTGAATAATAAACCGCCCACCAATAGCGAAAAAGGGGAGATGAGGATATCATAGAAAGAAATGCAAGAACCATTTTGTATTGTCCGATGCATCCGTGCCAATCATGCCCCAAGAACCAAACCAGAACCAAACCATCAAAGCGAGGAAAAGAAAAGTGAAGAAAGTGAAAAATGGTATTCATCGATAAAACATTATTCGAAGGTGAAATGACTTCATCATATCATACACATCCTCTCTCATTTATCGGGCCAGCGAAGACTTATGTGTCAATTGGCTAAGGCTCAACGTCCGCTGCGGGTTCGGGAAGGCCGATAAGGTTTCTCGAAAGCCACCATCACTATCCGAGTCAGTCATCATGCTTTCCCGCTCCTCTGCCGGTGTCTCCCAGATCTCATTGTCGTCGGCGTCGAGACCCATGAAAACGCTTTCGTCGTCCGAGTCGTCATCGTCCACCATACTACTATCAAAGCCCGTAAACAAATTGCGAACAGGGCTGGCCCGTGGGGGTGTGAGATCTGGTGTGGGAACTTCAGACGAGGTCTTACGGCGGATGCTACTGAAATCGCCGGGCCGAAGGGACATAGCGTCTGTGATTGTAGGGCTCGCCGACGATTGTAGGAGTTGGCGATGTAGGACGAGAGACATTTGCTCTTGGAGATTAGCGATCTGGGCTTCGAGTTTTCGGCGAGCTCGCTGCTCACGCTTGAATTGTGAGACCAGGCCTGCATATTGTGCCATGCTGACGATTGGGGTTGGTGAGGGGGAGCGAGTTTCTATCAGGTTGTCACGCATTAGGGTTGGGCCCTTGATGGTCGACGCAGTGTTGCGCTTGCTCCCGGAATTCACCCGGAATCCCTCCAGAACTTGCAATGTCTCCTCGCGCTCTTGCTCGGTGCGTGGGGAGTATTGCGGTGCTCGCTGGTCCGCTGATCGCGGCGGGGGGCAAAGATTCCGTGGGGTGCTGGGCAGTTCCGGGCTGTCGAGCTTCTCAGATGACCCGGCAGACGAAAACGAGAAACTGCGCCTTGAGAACTTCCGGTCATCATTGGGTGGTCGGAGTAGAACAAGTTCGCGATCTCTGTTATCCCGATTTGTGGGTGCCCCCGTTGAGAAGGTCCGGTGGGGCGGCAGTGGGAATTCAACGTGTTGAGTTATAAAGTCCTGAAGCGTTGCAACCTGTGTTTCTAATTCCTGCACCCGAGTCTCCAATGATACTGCCTCCGTGATCTTCATACTCCCCCCATAACCATTGGGCATCGCACCGAAATTCAGGGGCCGTACAGGATCCTGGTCGGGAAAGGGCGTGCTCACACCAGACCTATCCACGGTCGAAGCTGTTCCACGATTATTCTGTGCGCCATCGCTCCAGTGCCGTTGAAGGCTCGCCGGTCTGGGGAACAATCCCCCGTCGGGTGTTGCTACGCCATTCACTAGGGTGCCATCTGGATTGACGAGACTCCCATTGCTCATACCTCCTTCGTCTTGGAGCATTCCTTTCAATACACCCGACTGACTGCTGGACGGCCTGGCCGACCAAATTGAGCTTCGAGGATGTTCCGGGTCGCCTTGCGGGTCGAATACAACACTGGATACTGTTGCTCGACGGGGTCGTCTATTATCCGGAGGTGGTTCCGGTGGGGCTTTAGTCAGAACTTGACGAACATGAGAGCGGGGGACCAAGGCGAATTTAAATCCATTGGTCTTTGGTTGATTGAGTTGTCCGGGTGGTGTGGCAGCGGCTCGGGTCGGAGAAGGGGCTGGTTCGATGTAATCGGGATCGAGTAGCGGTTCCTGACAATTACCCGAGCAGTTGGTCAGTCCGGTTCAGCGTCATTATCACCAAGATCAATTCCCCGCCGCAAAAACAACACAAACTCACAGGGAACGTTTCCTGGTCCCGGCCCGTTTCGCTATTACCATCCACAGAATCGCCGTAGGCCCTTCGTAAATTAGTATTACTCCTCCTCCTCAAGAGGCTGAGTGCCATCTTCAGCTTCTGTCCCCGCTTCTTGCTCCTTGCCAACTGCGTGGTAGTGGAACCCAGCTTCTCCTCCATATTGTCAAATTCAGATTGCCGTGAAGGGGACATCTCTCTAGCATCCAAGCCTATCGTGATCGTCGATCCGTCACCGTCCCCGTCGTCGTCGCCGCTAGCGCTACTAGACTCTCGCTTCGAAGGCGGTAATGGTGGTGGTACCCTTCCAAAGCCAACCTCAAAAACTCCGGTGGAGGAGAAATGGTGTCGACCCATTGTCTTTTCTGAGAGAGTGGGTTCTGTGTCGGCCCTGTTCGGTGGCCCTGCGGTTGTTGGCGACACGTTCTCCTCCGTGATAGGCAGTTGGTTGCTAATCATCAACTCGTTCCGCCGTAAACTGGTGGAGTGCTGCAGCTGCGAACCCTTGTTGTTGCCCTTGAAAAAGTTGAGTGTTGTGCTTCGCAACGAAGACATGCGGCGATGCCCCGCCTGGCCCCCCGCTTGTATCGCTGAAACCATCCTATTACTACTACTATTGCAAACCCCCCTCTTGGGCTCTCTCTCTCTCCCCCTGCTTTTTGCTGCCTCTATCGAGAGCTAAAAAGAGCGAACAGAAAGATTAAAGGAAACGGAATGAAAGGAAAAGGAAATGTATATATATCCCAAAGAACAATACCATAAAGGAACCCTCATACACTTTCTGTGCTTTTGCTGAGCCAGAAGTGATAATGGGGGAGGGGCGGGAGCGAGAGGAAAAAGGGTGGTGGGAAGTGTAAAAAAATAAAATAGAAATTTAGAATAAATAAACAAATAAGCTTGCTGTTGTGAGATATGTATGGTGTGGTGTGTGCTGTGTGTGGGCGTCCAAGTTTGTGGAAGTGTGTGGGCGCAGGAAACGAAAAACTCCAACGTCCAGGCTGGCAGACTCGCAAGCTTCCAAGCAAATACCCGTACTTCACTATTTCCAGTGATCCTTCTGGGAACCAACCCGGACACCAGAAACGGCCGGACCAATTGCTGAAGAGTAGCTGACTCGAAGAGAAGTTTCGAGGGTAGAAGCTCGAAGAGCCGCCGAGTTGTATGAGTTGGGATGGGGTGGGCTGCGGTGGGGGAGGGTTAGCAGTGGAGGTGGAGGTGAACAGCGAGCATGTAGAGAGGTAGGCATAAGCAAGTAGAAAAATTAACTGCACCCCATGTAGGAGGAGGAGGAGGAGAGACACGCAGAGGTTCTTGGTAGACGCAAGGGAGAGGAGGAGCGGAGTTAAGTGGACAACAAAAGAGCACTTTGCCTTGAGGGGGGAGGTCCAGATAGATATTATTTACTACTTTTCTTTTTACCCCCCCAAGAGGAAAAACCATCTTTTCCTCCAACACCTGTGCGGTTATGGAATTCGAGTGGACAGCTACAATATGTATCCTGTCCGTCCTTCTCTTTCTGCTCCTCCCCCCTCAGAAGAATCCGGCTGCGGACCGTGCGAGGGCAAGGCCTTCCGCATGTCTGGCTGCTGGTGGTCAAGATGTTAGTCTTAGCCGCTTGCTGGCCAGCAGTGCAACAAGCCCAAGCAAGCTGTCAGAAACCAAGCCCTGGTAGGGTTACCGTAAATAGCTGGCTAGTCTCTTCCGGCCAAGAAGCAAGGAATAGGGGAAAAAAAAGAAAGAAAAAATGACAAAAAGACAAAACAATTCTATCAGGCAATGGGGCAGTAGGGGACGAGACCCCAGCAGGGATGGTAAGTTAAGCTACCGTACTTTCCAGAGGAATACTGTGTACCGGTAGGGTATCATATTCGTATATGGTTATGTGTTATGTGTTAGATTTTCAGGGTGCAAGCTGAGCCCCTCCTCGGTACGCCAGAGGATAATTTGGTGAAACAAGAGGTTATGCTAGTGTACAGTACAGTACTCGTACATTACCGGTACGGTTATCCTCACCATACCTCTGGAGTTTCCTGTGAGTGTGCAAAGTATGTATGGACGTGTGTGGCCCACCACATATGATACCAACACTCGGGCACGGGTACAACATGTATAGCATCCGAACTCCACAGAGAACGATTCCGACACGAAAAGGAAAAAGGCGTGATCCGGCGACACGGCGAATGGCACGAAAGAAGCTGCACTAAAGGTGTTTGGAGCTAGCGATGCCGGACGAGAGCAAGTGAGTGAGGTGCCTCCCTCCCCTCCCATCTTGGAACACAATGGAGAGATGGAAGAACCAGGGTATCATACACTCCAGCAACAACAGCATTACCGGTCCTGTACTCGTATGAAGAATTACGCCAAACCATGAATTAACGGTTCTGCATCATAACCTATCTTATCATAAATAACCATCCCGCTATCATATGAGCATCGCTCAAATATTCCGTTGTATGCGAGATTAACCTTCACGAATCCTCATGCTCTGCAGAATACCGCACCATTATCGTCACCACCACCGCAACAACAACAACAACACCATCTACCATGCCGGCGGAATATCATACCGGTATGGACCGTATGGTAGCCCCTCCCCCCAAGGTGGGGAAAAGGAAAGGAAAGGCAAAAAGTGCCAATCCGAGAATTATAAACGGCACGGACAGAACCTTAATTAGGTCAAGCAAACCCAGGCCATCAAAGCAAAGATACTAGAAAGGACGGACCACATGTCTAATTGAAGCAAGCAAGAGAAGGGGGGGGAGAGGAAAGAGAAGAAGGAAAAAAAGGAACGATCGGGGAAAGCGGGGTGGGAAGGAAAGGGACATGAAAAAGGAAAAGAAAAGAAAAAAAGATGCGCTGAAACAAACCCCCCAATCAACCTCGTCGACGGGATAAATGCAGATTTTTAAGAGGGAGGCGAAAGAAGGACGAGACGGTTGATTTGCATTCCGCTTTCCCCCTCTTCTATTCATTTATTTATTTACTTTACCCCAATTCCTCTTCCACCAATTCTGTTTGGTCCACCCGGAAGGGTCTGCCGTTGGCTTCTCGAGTACTTTATTGTACCAGTACCGGTAGTAGCCGGAGTGATTTGGACACGCTAGATGGATGGATAGTCGGGAAGAAGGGAAGCCGTGACACATTCTTGCCTGGGCTTCTTTTCCCCGGAGTGCAGGAGGGCGATAACACAGTGCAAGTATCATAATATTACAATGATGCGTTGACAAGCAGCCATAAGATACAGTACCGGTATTTGGTATCATGGGTGGGGTAGATGGCGGCTACCCCAGACCCTACGCCACAGCACCCCAAGCCCAAACCGCTGCTAGCATTCCCATCCAGAAACATCCTACTCGTACGCTATTATCCAACCATACCTTGAGATCCATCAACCACAAAGGCTATCATATCATACCAAAAACCCAACTCCACCCATGTGATGCCGGGCACTCGGGATCGGCCAGCAGTTAACACATGAAGAATTTTGGAGAATGAAATTTCCAACTCCAATTGCATCAGCTTCTTTCCCCCCTCTCCGGTTTTATGTTTTGACGATTTTTCAATCGGGGCAATATTCGGCGGAGATTGCAAAATTTCCAATTATCCCGGTTACTCTAGCCAAGCCCCCACTCTTTCTGTATTATGTGATCAGGATGGGTTACCGTTTGTACTGTACTCGAGCAGTATCATGCCCATGAGTATCAATTTCAAGTGGCTCCGACATCATACAACAAAAATCCCACCATATCCTACAAGTATGATACATTACCGGTACGAACCTTATGCTCCGATGAGACAGCCCCCCGGCCCACCACATATGATACCAACACTCGGGCACGGGTACAACATGTATAGCATCCGAACTCCACAGAGAACGATTCCGACACGAAAAGGAAAAAGGCGTGATCCGGCGACACGGCGAATGGCACGAAAGAAGCTGCACTAAAGGTGTTTGGAGCTAGCGATGCCGGACGAGAGCAAGTGAGTGAGGTGCCTCCCTCCCCTCCCATCTTGGAACACAATGGAGAGATGGAAGAACCAGGGTATCATACACTCCAGCAACAACAGCATTACCGGTCCTGTACTCGTATGAA
>PYWC01000016.1:1992498-2021313 GCA_003182015.1 Tuber magnatum | reverse complement strand
CCCGATCCAAAAACCCCAGAATCTTCATTGGGGGGGGGGAATTCGTGGCAGCAATCAACGCTGGCAATCTTCAAGCACCGTACCGTGCACAGTACGGGTTGCTCGGTATACTCCCACTGATACAGTGTCGAGTGGCAAGTCCGGTGTAATCATTCTGTGGGAAAAAAAGAAAAATCAAAAGAAAAATCAAAAAGACGACATCCGGAAACGCCAAGTTGCCAGTGCTCCTACAGGATAGCACTTTCTGTGCGGCATTACGGTACTCGAGCATCGTGGTCCAGTTTTAGCAGGCTACCGGTAATCTACTGTACTCGTGACTTGACTTTGACAAAAAAGAAGGTTAAAATTTGTAGTGTACGGTACGAGTACAGTACAGTACAGTATTGTGCGCGGGAATTTGGGGTAAATCTGCAAAACCGCCCCTCCCCAATTGGTCCGACGGACATATCGACCACCCAGAGAACGGGATCTCGCTCTAACCACTGAGGAGAGAACTTGACGGACTCTCTTCGTCCACCAAAAGTTAGCGTGAAGGTATTATTATAGCTTTTCGCTGCACATCTCACGTAGCACGGGCCCCAACTTGGAATAATCCGGAGGCCGAAGATGAACGATATATCGAAGGGCTCGACAGACTTTTGCGCACCCACTCACTCACTCACTCACTCACTCACTCACTGGGCTCTCTATCCGAGTGTCGGTATCGCAGCTACGAGTGCTGGTACGTACGAGTACTGTACAGTACTATAATAGTACAGCAAGGCAAGGTTCTCGCACGATGTGCGCGAGTACTCACTTACCTGTACCAACTCTCCGAAACCGTATACTGCACAGTACCAACATGCCCCGACAACCCGATCTTTGGCCTTTTCTTTTTCTTTTTTTTACCACTTCCCTGTCTCTGCAGCCGAGTGCGGTAAAGGTAAAGTTCTCGTACAGTGAGTAGGCTAGACAGAGTCGCCGTTCCTGCGGCTCATCGACTTACCGAAGAGCAGGTACGGGAGGGGGGAGGTTTCTAGCACTTTGCTGGCATTGGCTGGTTGGTTGGTTGGTTGATGTATCAGTGGTGAAATAGGGGGGGATCATACTACGTGCCACTCGGAGATCTAATGCCTCTATCCGGATTTTAAATACCGTGGTGTAATGCAGGTATCATCGCCGTGGGAGATATAGTGGGGCTCAACTCGAGTTGGTTTTGGGGGGCTTTTGAAGGAAGTGGTTGGCGAAGGTATGATAATAACTTGAGATATGATACCATGATATAGCATGAGTACGAGGTGATATCCTATCCGTAACCTACGAGCGAGGACCAAGTTTTGCCCTATTCGTATGATACTCCTCTTTCCATAACCCAAACCAACCAATTGTAGCCCATTCAATGCGACACCAGTGAAAACCGGAATAATTGAGAATCACGCTAGGACGGCCAGAACTTCCCACTTCGAATTACGGTGAAGTTAATGGAAAGAAAGAGATTGTCTTTCAGCCTTCGGTTGAGACAAATCAAAAGAAATGAAAAAGAAAACAATGCAACGAACCTTGCTACTGGTAGGGGAGGTAAATCCAACACCGTAGCGAGGTTCTCAATTATTCTGGGGGGGGGTTTTTTTTTTTTGCGGTACTCGAGTATGATAAAGACGCCAACATCGAAAACCCTTACTAGCGCGGGTATCATATTCCCCCCACAAGCACGACCAGCGTAACGAGACGAGATACAATATTTCAAAAAAAAAAAGTCACTCGGCAAAAAGTATCGAAAGAACATTGCAGCACGAGTACCTAACCGTATCATAACACAGCCCCCAACAATAATAACACACAATGCCATAAACCTCCCTCCTTCCGAACCGGTGAAATAACCTGCTCTCATCGTGGTCGTCGTCATCGTCATCCCGGAACTTCTCCCACTCCCCCCTCCCCTCCCCTTCCGTTCTCGAATTTTCTCCCGCACCGCCCTATTACACTGTACCCTCCCCTATGATACCATAAGGTAAGAAGGGAAGAAGCTTCCTTACCTCACCTCATTCTTGCCCTCTTGTGCTTCGCCAACCGGCCAGGTTCATTCAGCTATCATACCTAGTACCTTGCAAGAATCAGGTACCAAAAAAGAAATAAGCTGAAAACGGTTTAGCGCCGGTTGGGGAGAGAAGAAAAAGAAAAAGTGCAATGTACGAGTACCGTAACCACCGCTGTTCCACCCTCTCTGCTGCTCTGTCTGTCTGAAACCCCGCCTTGTTGCGGGTAAATAAATGACTAAGAAAGGGAGAGAAGGAGGGATGGGGGGAATCTCTCTCTTTTTTTCTTTTCTTTTTTCTTCCCCATTTTTTCCTTTTGAACGGGGATCACGTGCGAACACGTCAGGACCGGACTTGAGAGATGGGAGGGGGGGCAAGAGGGAAAAGTGAAGAATTATTTGTTTTTGTTTGGGGGAAGAGATAGGAGGGGATTAACACGTGAGCGACGTGGCGCGCGGAGTGATTGTGGTGCCGGTGAGGTATGATATCTGGATGTGATGATGGAGATGGTGCTGGGAGGAGGTTGAGGAGTGAACGAGCGAATGAATGGATGAATGAATGAATGGGTGGGAATAAGAATGGGGGAATATTCACTACGATCAGTCAATCCTTCTTCCCCCTTCCCACTACAGTGCCGTACCGCACCGCACCGAGCACACGGCGAAACCTCGACAAAAGAGCTTGGAGCATACATTCCCACCCTCCCTGCTCCCACCAAATCACCACCACCCGATCCAAAAACCCCAGAATCTTCATTCCCACTGTATCATACCTTCCCTTCCACCCTTCCACAGCACCCTCAGTTCCGCCTATCGAACCTGCAGAACATCACACATTGATAAAAATAATAATCAAGAGTCCCGTACCATTGCGATCCTCAACCACCCGTCTTTCCACCCAGTAATCTCTCAAAGAGTATACAATGCCCGAGTGCAGTCGCACCCGGCTACCCCGGACGCCCAAAATCCGAAGAATCTGTCGGGTCCGGTGTGTGAGCGACCCAGGGGCGACAGGTCAGGTTTTGGCGTGGGTGGGGGGGTGTTTGGAATTCGCAGAGATTCAACGCGAGACAGCGAGGTACTAAATATCCTCACAATCGACATCCGGAACAGCCGAGTTGTGACCATATTTCGCTGTAAAACACCGTTGATCAGAATCGGCCTCGTGCGTGTAATGCGCGGAAGATGTGAGGTTGATCCTGCGCATGTGTGGCATAGTGCTCGTGGTTGAAGGACGTTTTGTGAACACGGCTACCATTATCCCGCCTACAAAATATACTAGTATCATAGCTCTTTAGATCTTGGTGTCATGCAATAAGTTAGTGGTCGTGTCCCACAAAACGTCGTCCACTTTACGAGTGCTCGAGTACTGTACTCGAGTGGAGGTGTAATTATCTTTTTCATTTACTTTCTAATCTTCATCCCGTGGGAGGAGGGTTCTGGTTTCGAGCCGGTGCAGTTGGGAACGGCTACCAGCGAGTGAGAGCGTCGTGGGTGCGGTAGGGTGGGCGGGTTGTCGGGAGTGATTGGATTTGACGAATTGAATTGAATACAGTGCGGTGTTTGGAGGAGTCTGTGCTCCAGTACCGTGCTGTACAGTACCGGTGGGCTAAGGGAAACCGAGAAATGATATTGACATTATGCATCACGAAACAGATGATATCGCAGGGTCTCCTCTCTCTTTTTTTTCTTCTTCTCCTTTTCTCTATAATACAGTGACTAGACAAAAGTCTTGGTGATTGCTTAGTCAGCCATGGCTAAGCAAGGATAATACTCGAGTACCCCTCCCTTTGAAAATCACGTACACAAGAAGACCTATCACATTACACTACCATCACAACAATGCCTCCAAAACAAGCCTATCAGCCTAAAACCTCCTGCCGAGAGATAACAGATGCCAAAAAGGGCATGATTATTGCCTTTTTCTATATCTTCCAAACAATCTCCACCATTGCAAATCTCATGGGTTGCTCCTGGTCTACTATTCGGAATTTTCTAGCATGAGCATGTACCCATGGCTCAATGGATAATAAGCCCCAATCCAGTCACCTGCAAATCCTGAGTCACTGAGAAAAATGTGCCATCATCTGAGCTGCCAAAAACAATTGTGGAATGACATGCTTAGAGTTACGGAATCGATATGTACTACATGTTTCAATTTGCACTATTGATCAAGTCCTTTGAGAAGCCAATATAAAGAAGTGGCTTGCCCAAACCTGTCCCAAATTAGATGAAAGACATGCAAAAGCACCGCTGGAATGGACAATAGCATGGAAGAATTGGACAGCAGAAGACTTCTAGGGTATTCTGTACAGTGACGAGTACACAGTATGCAAATCTGCAGATCCTCGGTGCATTTGAGTATTTCAATTACCACATGAGAAGTGGCTATCCCATTGCATTCAGCAAAGAGGAAAGACCAATGAGGTAGGGCTGATGGTGTGGGGATGCTTTTGGGGAAAGCACTGAGGCCCTCTAGTCCCAATCAGGGATAATACTGTGGATAGACATGTCTATATTAGGCTATTAGATGTCCATTTAGGACCAATCATGCAGGAGATAGCAGATGAAGTAGGAGATCCTCTATTTCAACAGGACAATGCAAAGATATATACTGCTCGCAACACCATCACCTGTCTGTCTGAGAATGGAATTGATTTAGAAGATCATCCTCCACTTTCACCTGATCTTAACCCGATTGAGTATATCTGGGTAGAACTGAAACTACGATTGCATAAACAGTATCCTGATATCCTCAATACCCCGAGTAGTCCAAACAGGGTTCGCGCTCGATTGGCTGAGGTTTTGCCACTGGTGTGGAAGACCATTCCGGAAACTGTGTTTGAGAAGCTTTGGAAGTCTATCCCATCCCATATGGCTGCTGTGATTGAGGCTAAGGGGTGGTATATGAAATATTAGAACCGATGTGGAGTACCGGAGGAACTGTATCTAGACTTTTTATATCATAGAATCTTTCGCCATTGATCAACTTGTGTAATACCCCTGCCTAGCACACAAACATTGTCTCACTATGGTGCAATCACCAAGACTTTTGTCTAGTCACTGTATTATCATTCAATCAAATAATGCCACAGACCGGCCATCTGCATACTGATAGAGGACACCAGTACAATGGATAGATGAATGTGTCGAAATATATCAACCCCATAAATAGTTATAGTTTTTCTAAATGAATTCTTTTTTTTCCCCCATCATCTCAGCACCAGGACGAATCGCTGATTCCGATTGCCCGTTACAGGGGCTTGGTTTATGCAAGAGGCTAGACTAGACCATACTCTGGCACCCGAACATGAATTATATGATACCTATCACCTACCAGCACTCGGCCACCAGTTTCCTCCGCGGTATGGAATTCATACGGCACTGTGGTCCAGCCAGTGTCTCACTTCATCATCGCCGACCCACAAACACCCAGCAACTCCAAACAAACAAAGCGCAACGGTACATCCCACATCAGCGCAAGTACCCGGACAGCCAATACAAGTATGATACCAGGGGAGATTTTTCGTGCAAGACAGGGGTCACCTCTCCCGTTAGCCTGAATTAGCTGCTCACCAACTTTTTTATGGGCATCGTACTTGCTCTTGCGCCGTATCATAATCACCAGCATTTATGATACCGTAAAAGTACTGTGCTTACTTATCATACCTCTTCGCTTCTTCCATCCGAATGGGCTTTTCCGGCCGACCACCAGCGTGATACTGTCATACATCGTAGGGGCAGACCGATAGACAGATTTTTCGGAATCGTGTCATACTGGAGCAACTCTTGGCTCTTCCCTAAGAGAGAGAGAGAAAGAAAAAAAGAAAAGAAAAAAAATGTGGGATTCCGTGGCGGATTTGGTGCGGGTTGTGGGTTTTCGCTGCCTGGTAGGATCGCAGGACACGTAGTGTATCATACTGTACGGCGCAGTGCTCGTATGCCGTGGTACGGTGACGGCGGCGTACTCCATTGGATTGGCCCGCTGCTGGTGATAGTGATGGTGGTGGTGATACGCCCCTGGCCGCTGGGCTCTAGCCACCGCTCTCTACTGTGGGTCAGGGGGTGGGGGTTCCTGTCACGGATGCTCACTCGGATCTCACATCGGCAGAATGGGGCGTGTGGATCCGGATGTCTTGGGTCTGGCCTGTTCGGGGATTACCGTACGGTATTCTTCTTCAACGCAATTTTCCCGATTTTGGGTGTGACGGGAATTGCGCCTCCTACGTCTATGTCTGTATTCTACAGTACTAGTACTTGTATGATACTGGTACGGTAGTGTATTGCCCTCACTCAGCATGTGGGTAGGGACTTTCTCATGGGGGAATTCCCGGCTAGGGGAGAGGTGTAGGATAGATAAGGGGTAACAAGAGAGAAGGGATTTTGGCAATGCGGTGCGCGATTGTCGAGGTTGTCGAGTTGGTTGCTTGCAGTTAGGCTGGTTAGGGGTCCTCTGTGATCGGCTACGTGTACCCGCAGTGTCTCTCCAGCAGTCCTCCTTGAGGGATAATTTGAGGGAGGGTGTTTGTTTGTTTGTTTGCTTGTCGGAGCTTTTCCTTGGACGGTTATGGTAACTTGATCACTTGTGGGACGAATTGGGGGATCAGGGGGAAGCTACTTCTCCATTATTCGACTCCTTTGATAGCTCCACCATCTCACTCCCTCAGGACCCAGGCCATATCGTGAGTCCTCTCCATTTTGTGCCTTAACGGTGCTTACGGAAGTGGGACGATTCCTCATACCATGAATGGGACTTTTGCATTGAGAAACTCCCCAAACGAGCTGTCAGGAACGGAATGCCCACTAACAGGCTGGGAACTCGTTCCCGCCAAACAATCAATTAGGTTATCCCCGTTCTTCTCCAGAAGAACCTCCGTTTCCACAGTCCATTCTAACCAATTCGTCGGCTTGGGGGAAGGTGCAGGTACGGGTACGGTCTGTTCTAGAGTCACGAGATTCTAGCGCTACGAGCACAGTACCCGCGCAGGAAATAGGCACCACAAACAAACCTCGACCAATCGGGCAGTGAAGACTTGCCAGTTCTCGCGACTCGTGAATCTCGCAATGCCGGAACAGACTCTACCCGCACTGTACCATACCAGGTTTCGACAAACAAACGGAGGGAGCACCGAACCACGAAAGCTGCTGGATCACTGGGGATCTGGAAAACGCATTTATCACCGTGCTTAAGTTTCCATCAGCAGGAGCTATACGGCCCGCCAACCGCTACTTGTGACTGCGGCGTCATAGTAGCGGATACTTGTAGTGACGGTTCTGGGCGGACCCTAGTTTGTGCCCCGTGCGCTACTCTTGGATACGGTACTCGAGTACAGGTACGGTGCCAGTTTTGGTACGGTACGGTACGTGCGAGAGGACCCACTGATGTGTGATTATATCATTGGAACTTGACTCACGCGGCAGATGATACTTATCGTACCGACATTCTTAATACGAGATCGGTAATTGCTTCGTTAAAAGTTTCGTTTCTCTAACTTCTGGGTTGGGAGGGTGATATTAGAGGGGGTAGGGTTTGTTTGCGCCTGATTGGTGGAGTTGCTCAATTCGGGGCACTAGTATCATAGCTATTATCGGTATGGCATTGGGGAGCCAAAGCGCAAGGGCAAGCTGCCGGTATTACTACTGTGGCTCACGAGCCCTCGTAACCCGAGCTGAAGGGTCCGGGACGGCTTTGGCTGGTTAACTGGTACAGTGCGTACACGGGAAGTTTGGGCTATCGGATCGGTGCTGCGCCCTTCGCCGGACGCGCGTTGGCACAAGCGACCACTATAAGCATTGTTTGCGGTCTGGTAACTCAACTAAGGATACGGCACTCCAGAGCTCACAGTAGGGCGTGGGGATCGAAGAGAGATCAGTTCATACGCGAACCTAGTGTCATGGGGAACGGACCCAGTGGCGCGGGGTAGGACCACATTCCGTGACTTCATGGGGTCCGTGGGTTTTCGGATTTGTTCTTGGATACCATGATGGTCGGAGGTACTGTGATAATCAAGCTATTTCGGTCTAGAACTCGGAGTTACGGTTACCGTATGTGCTGTCTAACGGATTGTCATTGCTTGAGCGTTGGTGGCCTTGATGCTCTGGGTCCTCGCGAACTCAATTCTCTCTATCTCGGGATTAGGATTGGGATGGTTTGGAATGGCATATAGCTAGATCCAGGGAATAGGAGCCAATATCGGCTTGTTGCCGTTATGAGTGCAGTCTACCGGCACTCTTGGTCATGCACTATGGCTCTAGAGTTTAGGTAGATGGAGGGCCGCGCGAGTGTCTGGTTTTGGAGAGGTGTATTCAGGAATTTTAAGCCAATGCTAAGGCCTAGGGTTAGGTTTGCCATAGTTTCGGGGGAAATTTCTTCGTTGTATAATCCATTCAGGGGGGCACTTCCGGACGCCTTTGTTTCGTGTCTTTGCTACGGATTTGGATGGTATCCGGAAGATGGTGTTCCTAATGGAGGTGTTTTAACCCCTACAGTTCCGGATAGGGGGAGTGCGGGAGGAATTTCAACTCTTATGGGAAGCTCACGTTGTAGTGTTTTTCCGTTTAGCGAGAAGTACTGTACGTGGATAGACCACGGGCCCTGTCTCGCTAAATATCCGAACTTTATACTTTTTGAGAATGCCGAGAGTATAGAATCCTTTTCTTGGATGATACCCTGAGCATTATTTAAGGCTCTGAGTTGGACTGGCCGGAAGCCTGCCAAACCTAACGCTACACCATAATGCAGGTAGAAAGCATCTCAATGCGTCTCTTTGCTACTATCACATTGTATCACTCATGTCCTGACACGTACTTTCAATGCCGGAACTTGGCTTTTTGCCAGAATTTAACTTCGTAGCTGGGTTAAAACACATTCTGGATATGAGCGATGGGTATCCCCCTCCCCCTCCTGGAAGGAAGGGCAAAGAAGTCACGGAGTTCTTTGTCATGGTCTGGGGGCCTAAGAAGTCTCTTTCTCTTGGCTTCATTTGGTGTCACTCGGTTGTGGCAATGCTTGCATAGTGATTTCTACAAAGTGTAATGGGATACGGCAGAGAGACTCGCAGCGTCCGACTTGACTGCCCGGCCCAACGGCTTGGCCGTCACGACCGGCGGTCCCCGCCGGGTAATTGTTAGCAGTGATCTGCGCGGGAGAAAAGTGTGTGATCGGGTAACATACATTTCAACAGCTGGCACTCAGCACGGGAAATAGAAGTGGCTGAAATAGACAGATAACGGACTCGAATAATTTAGTAACGCGGGGGGTCAACAGTCCTAAAGGTAGAGAGTAAGGGGAGAGAACAGGGTAGGGTACCTGAGAGACCAAGTGATTATCATACAGAGCTATGGAGAACCCAGTGCATGGAGGGAGAGATGCTTGTAGATGGTTTGTATTTTCCTGTATCCACAACCACTAGACCTGAAGAAGACAGGGTGGGTTTCTTTTGTTGATGGAGACATTTGTTTAAGCCTTGAGTAGAAGTGAGGGAATTTTCTTTTAAGAGGGACCCAGGCTGGAGGGAGTGTCCCATTCCATTAAATTGATAACTATTTAGCTAGTTAGTATTTAGTTTGTAGTGGAAACAAAGGTTAGGTTTAGTCTACACATCCACCTTGTGACAGAATTGACCGTACGGTATAGCAACACGGAGCGTGGAGGATCAGCTATCGTACTGAGCTGATCCGTGATAAAGTTCCGGAGCAAGAAACCCGGGGATGAGTTCCTTCACTCGAACCACCTACCCCACTTTGGAATTTTCAAAAAAAAAACAAAACAAAAAAAAAACACCACACCCGTGATCTCCCTTATCCCATCTGATAATTTCGGTTTCTGTTCCAACGGGTGTGTGTGTGTGTGTGGAGGATATGTGAGAAGGGACACGATTAAGATCTTGTCTTCCGATACTGTATATGCACTTGTCATGAAGGGTTCTCCGGTTACCGCTGCGCACGGGATGTAACACCTGTCAATCGTTTGGAGATTATGTAACGTCGGTGAGCGGAGTATCACAACACTACAAAAATATATTTCTGCTTGCCGTTTTTCTCCCCGGTATCTTAGTTTGCAAGAGTTGAGTGGTGATAGTGTTCACATGTTTACCGGTAGGTCTTTTGAGAATGATCACAAGTCTGATTGCCTGTAGCTTGCCAGTGCTCGTAGGAGTAGGGCGGGGTAGAGCGCAGCATAGAGAGCACAAAATTCGGGTTGGGATAGTTTATTAACAAGAGTGTCAATTGACCCGCTACTACATTGTTCCTTGAGGGGTGACCGCTTTTCAGATAGCCAATTGGTGGCCGCTATAGGTGCCGAGTAGTTATGGCCACGCACTGGATGCGCATTCGTGAAGTTGGCCGTGAGGCTAATGTCCACCCATCCCAGATGCCGCGGATATCAACCCACCTACCCGAAACCCTTTTTGAGCACACCTTGGTGTGTATTCCCTTCTGCTCCTGGTCAACCTTCCGAACTATCAATTGTTGATAGCATGGATATCCAGTGGACAGGCAAGCGCCCGCCACTCATTCCCCGCTTTTCGATAGGAGCGGTGGTGCAGCTACTCCTGTCGTGCGACTCCGGGTTTCGTGCTGTGTATGTGTGTTCTTCCAAATGTGATGATTATCTTTTACTTCTGTTACCCGTAGACTTTATCGCGCGTGCTTAGTGTCGTTTATTGTGTTGGGTTTGCTGTAGACTTGTACAGGGAGGAAGTGATCATGTACTTTTTCTTACCCTGTTTGCTCCTAACTAGGATATATTTCTTTCCTCAGCACCGGAATTTCCGGGGGGGTCAAACCAGTATCCCAGTGGGAATACCAAAAACAGTGACGAGGAGGGCCCTTTCCCAATACGAAAATGGGACATATGGTCTTGCTGCGATGTTTTCCAAGGGGCCATGCCCGGCTCGCCACCGGGCCTTAGGGAAAGCAGAAAGGTAGCGGGCGTACGGGACCACCATCGAGCAGCGAGTAAATCCGTAGCGAAAAGAGTGAATAGATCAAATACAACGGATATGATATGCGCAAACATGATCAATCCTCTTTCGAGTATTCACAACATATCACTCGGTGTCTCTTGCTTGGCAGCGGTTCCGTGGGGGGAGAGATTGTCGCGGGTGGACGGAAGATTGATTACTCATGGGGTATTTATCCAATACGACGGGTGGTTAGTGTCGGGAGAGAAAAAAATAGTCGAGCAATTTGTGAACAAGATAGTCCCGCCCGGGCTCCCACATCAACGAAACAACGAACAAAGCTCAACGAAGGAGCAAGAAAAGGGACGAGAAGAAGAGCAACTATGATATAACATCCGCAAGTCCTAACAGACCCCTCTCCCAAAATCGGAAATAGAGTCGACAGCATCAACGACGGCAGCGGGAGGGGTGGAAGACCGGGCACCAGGTAAATCAGGGTTTCCTTTTCCCCTTTCCGAGACCCTCGGCTATACCGAACTTCTACACCCTAGAAACGTAATCGCACAAAGTCCTTAACTTACATCCGAAATATGATGTTATCCTGCACAAGTTAAAAGCCCACCCAAATCTACATCGCGGAAATCCCGTAAACCCCGATGGGCCAGCGCGGGAGGGGGGGTGGATGAGATAAATCCGGCTCGGCTCACCCACTCACCCGATCTGGTAGGCCTAGTATTGGCCACTCCGGAGTTCCTGAACTGCCCGGGTGTTTTGGGAAAGGCGGAGCGTGATGCCGAACTGATAGGAAAAACCCGCGGTGATCGCAAAGTACGAGCAACGAGTAGTGTGAGAGGTGGACAACGAAGGTAATACCCAAGCGGATCGGGAAGACAAGCACCCGGGAGACAATTCCGTGCCTGAAGAGCGCTACACGTAACATTCACTGTTGAGCATTATCCAATTTCACTGTTGTGGTCGACCCCCAAGTCGGGTACTAGAAGAGGAGTAGCGGAGCCACGGGCACGTACGGCACAATAGAACAAAAAGGATTCAGCGACGACAAGAGTGATTTCTTGTGATAACGGCTTACTGGTCTCTATAGAGTGCGGTCTTTGTTTCGTTTCCACCCAACGCCTGTTAATCCATCTATGGTCCCGCAAGAGTGATTAAAAAGATCGCGGGGGGTTTATTCAGGGAGGAAGTGTTCCAAGCACCCATATATCCAGGCAATGACTAATAAATTGGTGCGAAAATATGGCGCCGTTTTGTCACGAGATTCCCGGACGGGCTCCAGCCTCTGTGAGTACTCCTGCATCTCACGGATTCTGTGACTTTTACTGGCTCGGTCGGTATATCACGCGTACAGTGCATCCCCATTTATCGAGAAAGATGGGCTGACAGCGAGAAAAGGGTGAGAGAGATGGCGACTAATCCTCTCTACAATTTCATCGAGCAACGCAAAAGCCAAGCCCCCTCCCCCAGTCCCTGCACTGCGGGACCCCTCAATTCCCCTCCTACTCTACACTACGAACCTTTCCATAATGGCACACGCCGTTCAGACTCTGCTAATGCCATAGGAACAAACCCCCCCCCCCCCTCTTTCAACAACCTTGGCCACTACGCCACTCAGGACTTTCGCATGATACTGCCATGGGAACTGGTACCCGTCCCGCTGGCAGGTGGATCTGGATCGCCTTTCGCCCAAATTTGTGATAATCATCCTATAATATTAAACGCTAAATGGATTATAGGGGCGGATACACCCCTATGGAGAAGAGGGGCGTTTGGCTTTGGAGGGACATATTTTGGTGAGGGTTAGAGCTTAACTTACGAATGGACGGCCCAGTGCGGTCGGGCACCGGTACCCTTGGAAGTGTATAACATGGGAGTGCTGCGGGAAATAGTAATTAATTCCGTTCGGGAGTGTTGTGTCCGGCCTTCAGGTCGGGAGCCATATGTGCGATATGGAGAGGGATCAACTTGTTTCAGGATGTATAGCGAGTGATCAACGATGATTTGACGGCTCCATGGGAATTTCCCGGTGGCCGGTATGCTTTGTTCGTAGGATTTAGTGTGATGTAGTGTCCTAGTATCATACTCGTAGGCGCCTAGCCCCGGATTTTAAGGGGCTTTTTTATGAGTCTCCAACGTTCTTTAATCATTCGGTCTGAAGATGTGGGAGGGAGGGTAACTATAGTCGAATTTTTGCGTAGAGACAGATTTCTTTACTATCGCTGAATGAACCTGTCTCTGCGAGCATAATCTATAGAACTGGCGCCCAAAGACCTAGGATGCCCATCTTTCCCTCTTTCTTTCGGATATCACACCCAAACCCTTACCCAAACAGACTTTCCCAAAGCCCTCTACCACCACCACTTCCCCACCCCTTCTTACTCCCCTCCCTCCCAACCTCCTCCACAAAACCTCTCCAAAGCCTTGCCTCTCATCCTTTCATCCCCACCCTCAACCCTCCACTCGCCCACACTCTCCCCTCGCACAAAAACCATTATCGTTGGCACTTTGTGGATCTATTCCCACCCCCATTCACCGCATCAGTCCCGCCCTGAGGGGAGGGGAAGGTGAAACGTACACTATATCGCAGCCCCAACTCCCCCACGTCCCCCGGCGCATCCAATTCCACTTCTGCCAGGCCTATCTTTTCATTCGAGCCCTCTACCGCACGCCATAGGAGTGGCTTCACGACGCGGCAGGCTGGACAGTAGCTTGTTGTCCAGTAGGTGATTAGCGGTGTGGAAGAGGTGGTGTGTGTCAGGAGGAGGGTGTGGAAGGTATCAGTTGAGCGGACGCTGTGACTTGTTAG
The DNA here is from genome assembly GCA_003182015.1 of Tuber magnatum. NCBI lineage: Eukaryota > Fungi > Ascomycota > Pezizomycetes > Pezizales > Tuberaceae > Tuber > Tuber magnatum. The sequence goes on along the minus strand of PYWC01000016.1, from coordinate 2,007,572 downwards.
TTTAGGGCAAAGTAAATAAGGTAAGGCTGGAGGAATTGCGTACGAATCGTAGATTCTTGGTTGGGAGAGTGTCTGGGAGGTGTGGAAGCTGGAGACGCGATGGGGGAGAGGGAGGCGCAAGGTGCGTGTTTGGAGGAGGGCTTTTAGAGCCTGCAGTCGGGGTAGCATCGCGTTGGGGGGGTGGGGGGCTTGGAGGCACCGGAGCGCCGAAGGAAGTGAGTTTTGGCTCCTGGTCCGCCAAAATTAAATGATGTCAGAGTCTTGGCGATCCAGCTAATGTGCAACGAAATCGGTACCGAATCTAAACAGGTCAAGACTTCACTCCCAGCCCGCCAACTATTCGCACCGTATCAGCACCGTACCTGAGTACTCGAATACTGCACTTGTGATGTGCGGTGGGGGCCCTGGTCTTAAATGGCTCGACGCGGTGCAGGCGCAAAAAGAAAGATAATAGGCGCATTTACAAGCGTCTAATAGGGTTGAGTATGATACGGTACTTCACAGCATGTACTGTACTCGTACTTGAAATAGCCAGCTATTATCACCACCCAGCCACCTAAACACGGGCCAGTGAATGAATGCAGCGAAATCAGAACAATTCCCTATTACATGCAAAACTAGCGTTACTTATGAAGGATACGAGATCAATGAGTCCCTCCTTTCGTCCCGGAATTAATACTCAGTACCTCCAAAATAAACGCCAGAAACACCCATCACCATCACCTTACCCAAACACCGAGAGGCGTTCATTACCCCCAACGTACGCTCTCACCGAACATTGATAACGCCCAAACCCCGACCAAACACAACCCAGCCCAACCCAACCTGGCCTCAAAGTACCCTCCACATCCCTAATTCCTACAAACCAAAAGAGAAAGAGGAAAAAAAAGAAGAAGAAAAATGCACAAAGAACATATCGGAAGGCGTTTCTTGATGAATCTGACCCTACCACCGGATATAAGAAACGCCACGGCAAAAACACGAGAAAACTGGAAAAAAGGAGGGGGGAAAGGGGGAAAGAGAAACAAAGAAGCAGAAAGGTCGAGAGATGACAAGAGAAATAAAAGTATGTGGAGATTTTGGGGTTCAAGAGCTATACCACCATCCAGGGCTATCCGTGGACGGCCCCATCTACAGAATAATAATTGAAGATAAGTGAAAACTCAAACTTCCATCCCTTCGAAAAAGCCATCATCGTAGTTGTCATCGCCCCAGATGCTCTTGCTCTCGATGAAATCGTCGTTAAAGTCTTCACCTTCGCTCTCGTCCCATCCGTCGGATCCGACTCTACTATTTCTGCCCCACCCGGCAAGGCTCCTCTCGAGAGGGGAGTGATTCAAGGTGCTCAATCCCCTGAGGTAGAGATAACAAACTCTCTTCTTATGCTTGTTGAAGAAGAAGAGGTTAGTGGACCAAATGAGCCCTTCGTCACCATACGGATCGTTGGAGACATCATCAGGAGAATAGGCATAGATATTGCAATTCAACAAATCCATCTCCCTATCAATTGTCTCCCACATCTTGGGAAGCTCTTTGGAGATGTTGACGCCTAGATTGAACAAAGTTGTATTAAAATTGTTCATAACAGGCCTAATGTAACGCTCACGACGGAAATCCGATGGGCGGAGCGTGGTGGAAAAATCATAATCAGGATGCGAAGCGTTAAGAGTAGCAATCAAGTAAGCAAAAGTGCGTCTAGCCGAAATCTGATCCAAAGGCCCAAACGGGGAATGCAGGGTTTGGTAAACAGCGGCAGATTGGTACTTGCTAGCGCTATCGGAGCCGCGGTTAGGGGGGGATAAGGACTCCGATAGACGGAGATCGGCTTCATAGCGAGTGCTGATGGTTTCGCAGATGCTTTTGTAAAGCTTCTTGTCAGCCCCTGCGGCCTGAATTGACCCGCAAAAGTGATTATTAGCTTGAGCTGTTGCAGTCGAATAATTTCATGGGCTGGAGTTAAGGACCTTGGTGGTGTAGATGTCTACACCGCCAACGACACGACAATCAGGAGTGTCGAAGACGAGAGCACGATTGATCGAGTCAAGCTCGCGAAGAGGAAGGAACTAAGTCCGGGGCGATAAACATCAGCGATCACCCTAGGATAAAGATGGGCCGAAAACAGACAACAGCCAAGAAGAAGGTTGGGTGCGTTCTATATTGCAGGGATTATGGCTTACCTTCATGGCTCCGGTCGGCAGGCTGGTGTTGTTGGGAGATATGTGTTTGAAAAGTCGCTGGTGAACCGGAGGAGATATCGAAGGCAAAGCTTGATATGAATTCCTGATTAAATCCTCGAGGTTTGTCCGTTCGTTCTTCAAAGGGAACAAGGGCTATGAGCCGAGGAATGGCCAGAGAGAGGGATAATTGCCAGGTCAGATAGCTTGAGTGGATGCGACCACTACCCTATTGCTCCCCGTTTCTCCGATTCCTTATTTGATTCGACAGAGGGACAGCACTGCAGAGCACGAGTAGGTATTGGGGCCAAAGGGTTCACCGATCTGCTAGGACCGGGTTACCTTAGCAACAAACGAGCGTGCTAGCGACGGAAGACATGATTTGACGATATATAATGAGTTTATTCGGGACGTCTCCTGGTGAGTTCGGGGAAGGAGGAAGAGTGGTAAAAGGGAGCCGCGAGAGTATGCGGGAGGGTGGGCAGCCATAAGCAGCTGAGAGCGATTGACCTCCCCCTTCCAAGCTCTCTTGGCCAAAAACGGCCACAACACGGAAGGATGACCTCAGAAAGTGTGGCGTATTATGGAGCACGTAAAGGGTTCAAGTAGGAACGTGTCTGGGCTAGGGTTTTCGTTGTTAGACTGTACTAGTACTCGTATCGTACCATCCACACGCTATCGTGTGGCGGAGCGGTGAGCTCACCAAGAATGGGAGGATCTCGATTGCCCCGGCTGCCAGTCCCAACGTCTGAACGAGCATCCGGGTTCGGCTGAGTTGGCTTGTCTGTCTCTTCACCCACACACACACGGTACCGGTATCGGTATTCGGTACGGGTACTGCTGTAATGCTGCACCGGTATAAAATAAAGGGAAAGCCGGTCCCGGTAGGCCATGGTGTAGTGATAAATTCTGGGGGATCATATCAGCAGGAGGAATGTTATAGGTGAGAGCATCGTATTTGCCTCCTAGCCCATAGAATCTGGCAACTAACCATAACTCTAGGCAGGAATCTCGATAAGCTAGGAAACTGCCTCGATAGGAGGCTTTAGTTAATCCATCATCGTCTATCCCCTGGCTCTAAAAAGTAAAGGATTTCACCTACCGGTAATCGCCGAAAAGCTGGGTTAAACTTGTCATTCACAAGCATCGAGAAATACAGCGTTCCCCCTGGTAATACGGCGCATGTGGGAGTTTGCATATTTTTGACAAATGACAATAGTATTGTTCACAATTTGTGCTGATTATGGAGTGTAGGCCTAACATAGCTCAAAATGGAAGCCCGACACCCTCAAGCAGGTCACACGATAGACTACATGCCGGTATCAACATCAGACAGAAACATGGTTGCGATATCGCAACGGATATGATGATGCCGTACAGCATCCACACGCTCGCTTTCAGTAGCTTGGTGGCGTCTTCCAGATTATCGATCCCCAGTCACGGCTGAGTTTTGTTTGGCTGGTTGAAGCCATTGCGCCATTGTGATAACTTACTGTCCCGCTACCCAACCAATGGTACCAACATCCTGGATCTAGTCCTCTAATGATAAAGCCCGGGATGGCGATCGTGCTCCATCCTTTAACAATACCACGACCGGCAGCGCATACCCCCAGAAAGCTTCCGGGAAACATTCTACGGTAATCTGTCACGTATGTGGGCCCTGGAGATCTCATCCCGCGTATGCTAGATATCTGGGTGAGCATTTCACAAGCCATAACCTATCCAGCTCACTTCTACCCCCATCCAATAACTACGGCCCTAGCAGGCGCCCTTCCTAGAGCACAGAGAGTGAGTTTGCTCAGCAACCGAACCCAGTTCAAACGCTAGGGCAATTCCAATAAGTTTGATCTAATCTCAGCCGATCGGCGTATCAGGTTGTCACTAGTACCCTCTGCAGGGGCTCAATAGCTTGCTCCTTTATCTCAGAAGGGGCCACCGCCCCAGGCAATCGGAGTAGATTAGTAGTCTATATTTTCAAGGCTCTCTACCTGTAGCGAATCCCGATCTTTCACCACGAACCGAACACTCGAGGGCCCCCAAAATTCGGATGTACCGTGCATGAGACTATAAATTCCTTCAGCTCTTCTCAACCAGGCCCTTGTAGCTCCCTCAGCATCGGAGACGGAGCCCATAAGTTAAGATGACAACGAAAGAAACCTGTCATAACCTTAGCTTTGAAATTAGGGGGTATCTCTGCCTAGTATGAGATTGCCACACCCATCAGAAAAGAACCCCGATGCCACAAACCCACTCGAAAGGCAGTCCCCGCCACGCCAGTCTCCTTCTGGCATCGGATTGCCTGACGCCACTTTCCCATCTCTACCTCAAGCACTTTGTGGCCCCCCAAGATATTTGGTGACATTTCACCATGATATTTGCTTCATCGCCTATCACTCGCGATTTGGATCATGGTTTCTCATCGTTAACATTTCTCAGGAGCAAAAGTAGCCCGGTCTCCCAATCCTAGCTAGACCTAACCAACGGGAAATGTTATGATAGGTCCCAAATTGGATCGTGATAATTCCATGGATAAACTCCGCCAGTGAGCACCCTCCGTAACACATAATATCATACCGGGAGACTAAACCTTATCTTGATTTCTCGAGAACCCTACTCAGCTCTTCATGATAGTGCTCGGGATACCCGGCACTCCAGGGCCAACACCCAAAGCCCCGCTCACGTTTTTGGACCACATGAGCTATAGTCTATACGCGAATATAAAACCATCCAGCGCCTCGAGTCAGGGAACAACAATCAGCGGGACAACGTCCCCCGTCCAACTACATCCCGGTCCCTAACCCTAGCCGCACCGCCCCCTGCATCCGGCTAGAAGCCTTCAACAAGCCGGGCGAGCGACATTTCTATCTATGGTGCCTACGGGGCTCACCTGGGGGGTACCTATAATAGGAGAAGAAGCACAGCAGAGGACCTCTAGTGAGAGTGTGTTCCGAGCAGTATGCCGTTCACCAGTACTGTTCGGGGTGCTGAGAGCAGAGGCCGGATATCTAGCGCTGGAATGTCGCAGCGTTTCCCCGGGCAGCGCCGAGGAGGAAGATATCGCTGCAGGTATTGCTGCAGAACGGCTGGAGATCGGCTCTAGGCCCCAGCAAGTCGAAGTTTGTTAAACACCTGTCAATAATTTCCAACCCACGAGAGTAGCAAGTGATATCCTATCCCGATGGTGAGGAAAGGCACTGACTGGTTCGACCGAATAATGTCAAAGAAATACCCCAGCCTAGCCCGCCTTTGCTACCTTGAGATAGCTCACCCGTTCTATCCTTACTCCCGTGAACGGAATATACGCTTAGTACAGTATCATACCTCCTGCTCTTAATATTTGCCTTCGATCCACTTTATTCTCACATTGCCTGCAGGGGACGCTTGTTCACTATCATCCAGAATAGAACCACCACAAGTTCGCAGGGTCAAAAGAGAAGAGCAGTGTAAGGACTTTTCACCCAATATAGCCATGTTTACCAATTTCCACCTGTCGATCCTGTGGAACAGTCCACATCGAATTTTCGGTTATATCGGAGACAGCTCTGTATCTCAACCGGCTAAAGAATTTTCAAGAAAGCATTTTCGGAGACTAGCGTTTGAGGACAACTACCCGTCCAAAACGGTGGACGACCCCGACGTCATGAGAAATAGAAATCAAACGCCACTGGTTCCCGAAGAGTGTATTGACATCGTGAAACCCACGAAACGAGCGAGAATTTTTTTTTTGATTCTGTGATCCAAATTGTTTTAACGAGCCTCAAAGTGACTACCGTACGCTACGCCCCCACCCTCACTCCGTTCGGGGGTCCCTATTGAATAATAAAAAGGGCAAGCAGGACGTAAATCAACCAACAAGGGACCACATTTTTCTCTTCAAACTGCTAAAGAGAATCACCCTCCACTTGTCCGCCCCGCTTGTCGCCTGCCCGCGGAACCGCAGCTTAGACTTATTAATCTGCATCTCCCCGAAGAACATTTCTGCCCGGGCCTTTGGAAAATCATTAAACACGGAAACATTAAAGAGGTAGAAAAAATCCAGCCGATAAGATCAAGTTCAGAAAAACGCGAGTCAGGGGGCGACCTACCGTATGAACTTTGTGCTGATATCTAGCGATCCCGAGCCGGTGTGATCCAATTTCTCCCGCCACAAGATATTAAAGAGGTCAGACGTCCAGAGTGCTCGTATCATACTCGTAGTTGGCAGTTAGGCCTCTTCTGAGGTTCAGGAGCACTTGCCTGCGCCGAAAGGTAAGTCAATGGAGACCCGGTGGCAACGATAAAAAGGACCCAATGAGCCCGAGCACCATCGCTACAAGTAACGACTGCCGGAAATACCGTCCCGAAACCTGCCACCGTATATGTAATAATGACCGATTCCGACCATCTTATTGGCATCCTCTGTAGTCCCCTTCGAATGGTATGGTATGCCCACTGTCTCATCTCGCAAACCCCCACCATCTTTAACATGCGAAACCAGGACACCGTAATCCCCCGTACCCCACGCCACCGGCGCCACGAACATCCATGCATTTGCCACGCACTTTAGCGTCTTTCTGGTGCTTGAGGGTGAAATCGGCCCGGGATGGGACGTCCGAAGAAAAGTGTCGAACGATTTGCATCGCTCGCAGGACCAGTGTGCCGGAGCCGCCCGCCACCGACCAAGAGTGAGGTATCGGTAGGGAGACGAAAGCGTCCAGGGATGGCCCCGACTACTCGGCGGCCGAGGACTCCGAACATATCTGCCGTCACAACCGCTTCTTGTTTGCCTATGCTGAGACTGCGGTATTGGGCGCAATCGTGTCAAGAAATTCCTCGCACCAGAGTAATGACCAATGTTAATTGTATCATAACCTAGCAGTTAGTATCCTTATACCGAGTGATAATAATGAAGGACTAAGGGGTTCGATACTCACACCTCTACGGAGATGGAGGACTCCGTTGGCACGAGCACGCCAGTACCCTCCGGTGAGGTCACGGTGCTGGTTGCTGCTGGATGCTCTGTCTCTGCTTAATTGTTCCGCCAAGCTTCACTTTTAGCGTTCTCAAGAATGCGTACTCGAGTACTGTCATTTTAGCAGATTTACCCCCAGTTCCACGCTCTCGTGACCCCCCAATACGGACCCACAGAGCAATAAATGCTAGCCATTGGTGCAGTGACATGCCAGAAGTACACTCGTGTTAAGAATATCCTGGTACCCCTAGCGATATTCAACCCATAAAAAATCACTTCCCCATAACCAGAAGCTCCGGGCAAAAGTGTGAGTTTCAACACCTCGAAATCTCCCTCCTTCATCATTGCCACCCAGACTGGGATGCCAAATGCTACGTTATGATATCATACAATTGGCTTTTGGCCAGTAACTTTCTCAGGACTCCAAGGCTTTCTTGACACGAGTGTAGAGCTGCACCTCGCTGTAACGGACGCTAATTTGGGGCCGGTGTCGAGAGAATGCCCTGAAGCTCACGTCAAGGTCTGTCAGACCATGATTGCAAAGTTAATAAGCTGGTGATTCTGTCAGCGAGTTTTAATCTTCAACCGGACGGCCAAGGCCCTGTAACTTGGGTGCATTGACAGTGCCCCAGGTCGAAATGATATCATGCTTTTTTGTTCAATCGGCCCCTACTCGAGCACAGGTATAGTGCATTGCGAGAAGAGGGCATAACCGGCCCTTGTATCGCGCCAAGTGCGGGCAGGTAGAGTCTGAGGCTCTGCATGAGCAGTATCCCAGTTAACTTATAACTTGGACCAATTCTTCAGGATTCTACTGAGCGTTCTAATGTTCCAACACCAACATCAATACCATTCCCATCCAGGTTCCCTTCCACCTGGGTGGGCCAAGTTGAGCGTAGCGAAGCTCATGTGAGGGAATTACAGGAGGGTGGTGACTAATGAACATCAGAGGGGACCTAGGGAGGAAAACGGGAGGAGGAGAGGGGGAAAAGGTGAAAGGGAGCAAAGGAGCGGGAAGTGATCTGTGGGTTGGAAATCCACCTCAGAGTCGTGGCCAACTTCAAGTTCATCAGAGATTAGTGGGAATGCCCAAGAATAGCGAGCCGAGTTGGTGAATCTAGTGAGCCCCGTGCCATGACGTGCCCAATGGTGCTGCTTCAGGCTCACGACACCGGATCGCGAAGTTCAGGCTTGCACGCGTGCGCTGCCCAAGGGGGGGAGGGGGGGCACTGTGCAAGTATCCGGCACGATACCAGCTACCGGAGGAAAGGGACAAGCCAGAGGCGAGGACCAGCTGCGGCAGTCCGATACAAATGTCGTGAAACAGGGATTCACGAAATATACGTCAAAAAAATCTACGCATATCCGAGCACCCATACAAATTTATAACCCTCGTCCCTGAGCACCTCTTGCCCACCATCAGTACCTCTCCTCAGGGACGGGTACAACGCCATACAGCTACAGCTTGCTGCTCCAGAGCGGTCATCACGAGTATTGTGGTGGCAATAACGGCATTGTGTACGAGCCCTGGTCCTTTTTGAAGTCGAGGATATTACATGTACAGCACGGCGAAAGCCATAGAGCGGGTGAGATGGAGTGGAATGTGTCAGGTTAATACCCATGGAAAGATGGAAAGATACTCGCAAGTGTTAAAGATATCCGGACGCCCCGGCGCCAAGGATCTGTGTTTTTGGTGGGCCCCGGCATTAAGGTATCTGGATACCTATGAAATTCACGAGTTGATAAGAATCTTGTGATTGAGGAGAGTTGGAAGGGGTTATCGTCTTTTAACCTGCGGCGTGCTGTATTTGGACAATGGTTGCACCCCCCAGTACTGCACTGTTCCATGTGTGGTGCGGTGTGGCACGACACTCGCCATCTTGACTCGAATTGACGCGCTCCTAATTCCCGAGTGCTCCGGTAACAGGCGGGCAGAGTGTTTCCGTAGTACCGTACGAAGGTACAGCGCCTAAGTTTTGAATATTTTGCTAGCAGGGGTCAGGGTAATGAATTGGGAAAGGTCACTTAGGGCTGGTGTTCAGTGCAGCAGGATTTTCAGTTCGGTTCTCAGCTTACACCCTTACTCCCATACATACACTTGCTCATACTTGCACCTCTACTATGAATAATAAATAACAAATCAAGTATTTATATCCTTCTGTCGACTACTGTGCATGTACAGTCGTGTCCAGAAAGTCTTCACACCCCTAACCAATACAACCAAGTGAACATCAATGAACACAATGACCACAAATAAATAAATCAATAGAATTAATTCAAAGCCATAGTGAAATATAAGCTGTAAAGACTATCTTTGAAAATTATGGTAAAGTTTTGTCATCAAATACTGTTTACAGACTATTGTGTTTAAATACTGACCAAAATGTAGTTACTTAAAACAGACCTTGTAGAATATTTTTTATCTTTATAACCTACTATGAAAGTAATTCACTATTAAATGTGTGTGATATTTGGGCAATCGTGAATCAGGATATAATACATAAATAAAGTGTCCATCAAAAATGAATTAATGAGTTGAGATTTCTCCACATAGGTATTTTAGTGAAAATATCAGGTATGTAGTTTCTCTACCTTTATAGAAGAACATGTATTAATTAATGATAGAGAGTAAGCCATAACTTTTAAAGATGTATAAGTATGTGGTGCACAAGTCTTATAGGAATTGGGAGTGTTCTCCTCTACCAGTAGTCAAAATTGATACATAATAAATATGAATATGAAAAGACCTTCTTTGGAGTATACTACTATTGTATAAATATTTTTAATATATTTTTCTACCATCAAAATAATCACTATCAGGTGGTAGATCTAACCTATAGTATAAAATATTTTTAAATGAATGTTTCAGTTGTCTATTATAGATCACAAACCTCAAGCTTATTAGTTTTTTTAAAAATATCTAATAACCTGTTTGAATTTTGATTCTTGTGCATACAATAGTACTAAATAACTTCCAAATACCTTCTGTAAAATCTTTAGAAGGTATTATTTACTATAAAAGTAATTTTAGAGTCCTAAATAAGAAGACTTTTATATTTAATTCTTCTTTTATTGTTACAGTTTCCCACTACTCGTATTACTCGCGACAGGAAACGACCTTCTTTAAACTTCCGAAATGCGCTGTGTTGTGTCCTAGATCTCCTCGAGTCTCTAGGCCCTATTTTGGTGTTCTCACGTAAGAGTCAGTTTCTTACCAGCACCAAGAGTATGGGTCTTTATTCTGTTAACCCGACCTGCATGGTCGATAGGTTCTTGACTCTATGGTTGATCCGCCTAGCGGATAGGTTTAGAGCGTAAGGTATTTGTATTTGTAATGATCGTAAAGTCATAGATAGGAAATAATAGTAGATGGTTGCGTGAAGAGCTAATCCATCTGTGAAAACCCGGCCTTTATATAGGCCTCTTCCTGCAACCCTAACCCAGCCCTGATTCTCAAGCGAGGTCAGGTGTAAAAACCATCTCCTGACACTAACGAGTCATGTGCGCAATCATAAAACATCCCAGGATCTCTAAATGATGTCATGTGCGAAAACATAAATCTAACGCAATATAAATCAAATGTATAAACAAACCACATAACCTACTAACGAGGTCACATGCAAAATATAAACCAGTCTGCCTTGCCAGTAAGCCTTACTGGCCAGTCTAGACTCTCCATATGACGTCAATCGTACGTCATATGCGAAATGCAATTCAACATAACAAGCCCATGACCTGCTAAAGAGGTCATGGGTGTAAAACTAATTTAAACATAGACAAGCCCCATGACCTGCTAATGAGGTCATGTGCGTGAAAGAATAACTTAACTGCATGACGTTTAAACGACGTCATGTGTGAAACCTGTTCGTTGCTGCCTTCACCTGGCTAGCGCTCCTCTAGCCAGATTGTGACATTAGCTCACCTCTCCCTTATCCTCAGTCCCTGAGGATACGTCTATCTCCTTCTCTTTCTTCTCTCCTCGATTGATGCTGTGTACTTGCAGGTTCGCAGCTTGTGGTACCTTGCCAGGTTGTATATCTCGACCGGCCAGTCTTCCAGTTCCCTACGGATCCGTCTTTCGCGAACCTGTCTCTCTTCTTGTTCTCGTACCATCCACTTTACTTTGCATAGTCCTTCGACCGTCCATTGCAGTCATTCGATCATTTCTTGCAGCCTGTTTATCATGTCTTTTTGCCATGTTATCTTTTCGTTCTGGGCATGGATAGTGTCTCTCATGACGTCCTCAGAGGCAAAAGAAACTTTGTGCCCCCCCCTCTTTCGCAGCTCCATTCTCGGAGCCTGTTCTTGTACCTTCTACTCTTTCTGTCTATGGCAGGAAGAGACTCTGCCCATGCAGTTCTGCCAATCGATTCTGTGGTGCCTTGGCTCCTCTGGGGTCGCTGGAGCCTCTCCCTCCCAGTTTTGCTGCTGCCAGGAGTTCGCCCATTCCCCATCTTCATCCGAGTCTCTCGTTTTGGTGGCCTCCGTTGGCTACCACCATTGTGGTTCTTTGGCGTCGCGGTGCACCGTGCACTGGTCGTTGGCGCATGCTGTCCACGTCTTTTTTGCGTCCTCCTTCCTCTCTGTCTCTTCTTCTGCTGCCTCTTACTGTGCTTGCAGCACATTTTGTTCAACTTCTTCACACTCTTCAACCGCCACCCAATTGTTTTCCTCTACCTCGGTGCGGGCGGTTGGTTGCTGGTTTGCACAGATAGCGCTAGTGGAATAGGAGGATGACCTCCTTAGTGTTGGTAAAGTTTGTAGCTAGATACCAGTCTCGATCGTGTTCGGCGGAATAACCGGTCCACTTAGCATGATATTGTAGTTTACCATAGTGCAAGCTAGAATCGATTATTTCTTCGCGTTCATATTCGTCTTCTCCATCAAGCTGAATATGCAGAGAGGGAAGTTTTTTCTGGGCGGGAAAAGAGTTTTCTTGGTAGGGTTCGAGGAGGCTGGTATGGAATATTGGATGGGTCTGTTTCATTGAGACGGGGAGGGTGAGTTTATATGCTCACAATTCGACCTGTTCGATAATTTTGAATGGTCCAAGTTTCTTGTAGTCCAGCTTCTTTGATGGTCTCGTGGTGTGGATATTGCATGGTATCAACCACACCTTGTTGCCGGCCGGGAGGTCTGGGTTGGGTTTCCGGTACTTATTGCTCTTTTCCTTTTGATTTATTTGTGCTAAAGTCATTTTGTCTCGTAATACATCATGTACCCTTATCATATCGTCGGCCTGTGTTGTTTTTCACGGCACTTGGTATTGTGCCAGGTCGAATGAGGGGTCGTATTCATAGTTCGCAAAGAAGGGTGTGGTCTTTATCGTCTCTTGTCACATATTGTTGTACGCGAATTCTGCCGTGGATAGGAACTCCAGTCCATCGTTCTGTTGGTAGTTGATGTAGGCCCGCAGATATTGTTCTAATATTGAGTTTGTTCGTTCGGTCTGACCATCCGTTTGTGGATGGAAGGCCGTGCTTAAGTGTAGGCTAACAGTTAACTGTCACGTGATTTCTTTCCACACGTCCAACATGAGGAGGGATCCTCTGTCAGAGGTAATATCTTTTGGTAGGCCGGGGAGTCTAAAGACCTGGTCTTTAAACAGGTTGAAGAACTGTGGTATTGTCATATCCATTCTGAGTGGTATAAAGTACGCCATTTTCATAAGTCGGTCGATAATGACCCATATGGCGTCATAACTGTTCAATTCAGGTAGTCTAGTGATAAAATCCATAGCAATAGAGTGCCATGGTCTTCCAGGAGTTTCGAGCAGTTTGAGTAGCCCGTAGGGTGCATGTTTGACCGTTTTTGTTCATTGACATGTGTCGCAGTTCTTCACATATCTTTAAATATCGTCGTGTATGGATGGCCAGTAGTAGGATCATTGAATAAACGTGCTGTTTTTGCCGTTCCACCGTGTCCCATGGGTGGGATGTTGTCATTTCTTCTTATCATTTCCGTTCGAAAGGCTTCTTTGTCGGGGAGCCTTATTTTGTTGTCATACCATAGGTACCCATCTTGTTTCTGGTGTAACCCGAGGTCTTCACCTTTCATTTGTTTTAGGCCTTCCTTGAGGGCCTTATTTATCTCGTTGATTTCTCAGTCGCCTGCCGTACTTCTTTTTATCCATACCTTGTATTCCTCATCGTTGCTGGTGGCCATGGTTGTTTCATTCGGTGATTCATATCCGCTGTCGTCTTCTTCTTCTTGTGCGCAGTACTTTTCCATTGGGAGAAGTATTCGTTGTCATTGCGACCGTGTTTCTTCTTTGCCTGGAAAGTCCTCTGTCCACCAAGTCAATGCCTGCGGCTTTCCTCCTTCTTCTCCCGGTTAGTATTCGATTTAGAGATAGTATTGGCTTAATGTCTCGCTCTATCTGATATGTCATCCATTGAGTGCCTTGGTGGAAGTGAACGCTAGTAGGTTCTTGTAGTCCATAATGATCTGGATCATATGCTAACATTCTAGCATGTACTTCCTCTGGTCCTGAACTGCTTGAACAATGGCTAACAGTTCCTTGTCGCGAATGTCGTAGTTTTGCTCTGCTTTTGACCCTGTTTTTGATCGACATGTGACCGGTCTCCATAATCCGTCCTCGCCCTGCTGGGGGAGGATACCGGAGCTTACGTAGTTGGATGCATCCATCTTGATTATGATAGGTAACATGGGGTCAAAGTTTCACAATATCGGCGTCATGGTAAGTCGCTTTCTCATATCGTTGAATGCTCGTGGTTCTTTCTCACCCCATTCCCATTTGATCTCTTTTCTGGTCGTATCGTGGAGGGGTTTAGCTATTCTGCTAAACCCTTCGATGAATCATGGGTAAAAGTTGCAAAAGCCCACAAAGCTCCAGACTCCTTTCACACTATTGGGTGCTTTCCTGTCATCGCTAGCTACTGTTTTGACGGGATCAGCGTGTACTCCTTCAGGATTGACGATAAATTCTAGGTATTCGACTTCGTTCGCATGGAAGTCACATTTCGCAGGCTTTAGTTTGACCTTGGCTTCTCTCAATGCCTGCAGGACATTCCGTATGTCTCCCTGGTATTGTTCCATGTTGTTTGAATAGATGAGGACATTGTCTAGATAGATGATACAACATATGTCCAGGTATTTGCCCAACTTGGAGTTGATCCACTGTTGCAGTGTGGCTGGTGCATTGGGTAATCCGAAAGGTATGACTAAATATTTGAATAGTCCATATCTTATCCTGGAAGCCGTCTTGCACTCGTCTCCTTCAGCTATCTTTATGTTGTGATATGCGTCTTTGATATTCAACTTCATATAGGATTTGGCATGTCCTAGCCAGCACAATGCTTCAACAATCAATAGTAGGGGGTATCTATCTTTTTGTGATACTGTATTCAGTCCGCAGAAATCCAGGCAAAGTCTCAGTTTGCTATCTTTCTTCTTGACAAATAGGATGGGTGTCCCCGCAGAGGAGGACGATGGTCTGTGTAATGTGTTAGGGCCAGGCCCTAGTCACGTAGCGGTACGATCGGAGCAGATGGCTTCTTGATCAACAAGAAGTAAGCGCTGCTTATTAAAGGAGTCTTTGAACTGGGTGTAATAGGAGATCAAAGAAGTAACCGTTCAACCAAGTATATTAAGAATACTGTCTGTTGAAGTCTGCTGCTTCCGCGGCAGGAATCATCGGTCTTTAAATACAGCATATCGCTTATCTCCAGTATGAGAAATATTCCAAAACATTGTGTATGTAACGGGGGCACCCCTGGGAAGATGGATCCCAAGGTTGCGACCACACCAAACAACTTCAAACTTATCGCCAAAAGTTCACACAGATGTAAGAGTAAAGTAGACGGTAAAACTTAATATCATTAAGCCTGACGCTTCACTCAATTAAGCTCTCGAGAGGATTGATTGTTGGAGTAGGAGAGTTCTCGCATAGACTTTCAGGTAGTTTTATCTTATGCCAGAAACTCCCC
>PYWC01000016.1:1949042-1987190 GCA_003182015.1 Tuber magnatum | reverse complement strand
TCTTTCCTTTCTTCTCGTCAGGTACTCCTGGTCGGAAAGTCTTTGCAACCATTGGTTTTTTCTTCCTGCCGCGTCCAGGTCCATGGGGTCCCCAGCTGGTGCTGGTTGTGGTGTGTTGTTTGGGCGGTAGGTACCATTGTTGTTCTGCGGCGGGGTTGTATGGGCTATCCCCTTTGTCCTTTTCTGGGCATACCTGACCAGGTTGATCTTATCTGGTTTGTCGATGACCTATACTATGAAGCCTTCATCCATTCGATCGGTCTGGTCCGAGCTTATTCTGGCTTCTTGTAGCCTTTTGCTGGTGCCGCCCAGGAGGTGGCGGTACTCTGTATTGTTGTCGTATTCCACTTTGACCGCTATCATGGGGAACTTGTACCAGTTGTCGGAAAAGTTATGCGTTCCTTGTCTTAATTTTTCCAGTTTGAGCTTGGCCGTCTCCTGAGAGTTTCTGTCTCCAAACTGCATGTGGTGGGTTTCCTTGACCTCCTTCCACGAGGCCCATACCCAGTCTCGCTTTCCTTCCAGGTAGGGCATTATCCATTGCCCCTCTGCTTCTCTCAGAAGGGACTCCGTGTAGTCTACCTTGACCGTGTCTTTTCAGACTCTGTACCTCTTGACCTTGAAGTATTGTTCCAACTGACTTAGGAACTGTCTTAACTTCTCGCAGTCTCCCTCGCAGAGGTCCGGTTCCTTTGCTTTTGGCCTCGATTCCGGTTCAGCATTAATTGCTTCCAGGTATATCGTTGCTTGGTCCTCTGTCATCATCAGAGCTTGCATTGTAGGCCCTGTTGGGGGGGCCGGTGTTGCTGCTACCGACATCCTTCTCAGTCGTGGCGTTCCTTCAGGGGAACCACTTGGGGGTGAGATCTGTTCTCGTATAACTGGACTTACTGCTCGTGATGGTTGGCCCGCTGCTTCGCCCAAGACGTCCTGTACTTGTCCTAGGTTGAGGGTGTTGTCCGTGAGATCGATATCTGCTTCGTTGTCTTGAGGAAACTCGGTGTTTCTTGCAGTTGCCCTCTTGCTGTTGTTAGGTGTCACAGGAGACACCATCAAATGTTATGGTTTCCCACTACTCATGTTACTTGCGCCAGGTAATGACCTTGGTTAAACTTCAGAACGGTGCTGTGCCTTGTCCTAGAGCTCCTCCAGTCTCTAGGCCCTATCTTAGTGTTCTCACGTAAGAATCGATTTCTTACCAGTACTGAGAGTATCACTCTTTATTCTGTTAATCCAACCCGCATAGCGGATAGGTTCTTGACTCTATGGTTGATCTGCCTAGCAGATAGGTTTGGAGCGTAAGGTATTTGTATTTGTAACGATCGTAAAGTAGTAGATAGGAAATAATAGCAGATAGTTACGTGAAGAGCTAATCCATCTGTGAAAACCCGGCCTTTATATAGGCCTCTTCCTGCAACCCCAACCCAGCCCTGATCCTCAAGTGAGGTCAGGTGCGAAATCCATCACCTGACTCTAACCAGTCATGTGCGCAATCATAAAACATCCCATGATCTCTAAATAACGTCATGTGCGAAAACATAAATCAAGCGCAATATAAATCAAACACATAGACAAACCACATGACCTGCTAACGAGGTCACGCGTGAAACATAAATGAGTCTGCCTTGCTGGTAAGCCTTACCGGCCAGCCTAGAATCTCCCCATGACGCCAATTGTATGTCATGCGCGATATGCAATCAAATATAACGAGCCCCATGAACTGCTAACGAGGTCATGTGCGTAAAACCAATTTAAACATAAACGAGCCCCATGACCTGCTAACAAGGTCATATGCGTGAAAGAATAACTTAACTGCATGACGTCTAAACAATATCATGTGTGAAACCTGTTCCTTGCTGCCGTTACATAGCTAGCGCTCCTCGAGCCAGATCGTGTCATTTATACTATTTCAATTGATATAATTAAACTTGTTTATTAATAACAACTTTGCTATTTATACAATATGTAGTTTAGCACAAAATAATCTCCTATACCTTGAGTACTATGACTTATACCTTTGTTCCTAAGTTCTTGCTTATCGAGTTTAGAGGTCTAGTTTTGTAGTCTCAAGTTTTTTGTTGAAGTTTTTTAATAAATTTCACTGATTTCAGCTCTGGTATAAGGTAGTACAAAATAATAATATTTTAGCTTTATTATTACAGACATTTCTACTCACGCTAGTCAATAATATAAATATAAATTTTATTATTTTATTTACATACTTTTAGACTTATTGGAAAATGTGGTAGGGTGGGGTCTAAGGTGGTATCCATTGCTATGGAGGGGTGTGAAGACTTTCCGGACACGACTGTACATGCTTGTATATATCAAATTCTAGTTGCTTTGACTTCCATGCTAATAAAGGAAAAGACCAACATCATGCCTTCACTCCAAGTCTTTGAGGCCCGTTCAGGGCATAGGTGGGGCAGGGCCCTGTGCAGGTGATGGGGTGGGAAAAGCCTACGAAAATACGCCGCCCCGGGGCAGTGAGTGGCCCTGGGCGGGGAACGGGGCCAGGGGCCCGTATTTTGCGGAGACCATCCTGTCTTCCATGCTGTGCTGCTCGTGACCTGCTGCTTTCTTGCATACTGGAATTGGTTTTCTGGGATTTCGGTGTAACACTTGTACCCAGGCGCCTTTGTCTTTGGGGATGGGTTCTTCACGTTTGGCGTCCATATGGAGGATTTGTGGCCTTAGATTTTCTCTTATTGCTTGTTCTTCAGGAATCGTTTCAATGGTTTGGGAAGTTTCTAGGCACAACTGTATGCATAGTTCGCTGTTGAAGTTGATTTGGCCTTTCTCCCAGTTGATGTTCGGATTGTGTTGATTTAGCCAGGGCGTTCCTCATATGGCACTGTGTTTCTGCAAGTCCACTACTTAGAATATCCTGGCTTTGTGATGTGACCCTATCTCCATTATGGCTTGCGCTGTGTGGGTGATTGGTCCTTCTTTGCTTTTTTCCCCATTGACCACGTATATGCCCCTTCATTTCTTTACCTTCTTCTGGGGTAATTTGTGGGTTTCGCAGAAATCTCTGTTGATGAAACCCTCGGTTGCTCCTGAATCGAGCATCACATTTGTTTCCGCATCCTTGTTTGTTGTGCATAGTTTTATCTTAATTATAAGATGTTCGTTTGTTGTCGTCGTAACCGTTTGTACTGTTGATCGTTGTCTTGCGGCCTCTTTTTGTTGCTTTGGGTGCCTTGTTTCTCCTTGCTGCCATATGTGTGATGCCGGTGGGTTTGCCTTGTTCCCCGTCCTGCAGACCACTCTTTGCGGGAGACTTTATTCGTTTAAAGTCTCCTGCCCTTCCATCCTTTCCATTGCTTCCATTTCTTGGAGCTTGGTTTCCTTGCCTCGGCAATCCTTGATGAAGCGCCCCTTTAGTCCGTATGGCAGGGACGCGTTTTCCTTTCTTCTCGTCAGGTACTCCTGGTCGGAAAGTCTTTGCAACCATTGGTTTTTTCTTCCTGCCGCGTCCAGGTCCATGGGGTCCCCAGCTGGTGCTGGTTGTGGTGTGTTGTTTGGGCGGTAGGTACCATTGTTGTTCTGCGGCGGGGTTGTATGGGCTATCCCCTTTGTCCTTTTCTGGGCATACCTGACCAGGTTGATCTTATCTGGTTTGTCGATGACCTATACTATGAAGCCTTCATCCATTCGATCGGTCTGGTCCGAGCTTATTCTGGCTTCTTGTAGCCTTTTGCTGGTGCCGCCCAGGAGGTGGCGGTACTCTGTATTGTTGTCGTATTCCACTTTGACCGCTATCATGGGGAACTTGTACCAGTTGTCGGAAAAGTTATGCGTTCCTTGTCTTAATTTTTCCAGTTTGAGCTTGGCCGTCTCCTGAGAGTTTCTGTCTCCAAACTGCATGTGGTGGGTTTCCTTGACCTCCTTCCACGAGGCCCATACCCAGTCTCGCTTTCCTTCCAGGTAGGGCATTATCCATTGCCCCTCTGCTTCTCTCAGAAGGGACTCCGTGTAGTCTACCTTGACCGTGTCTTTTCAGACTCTGTACCTCTTGACCTTGAAGTATTGTTCCAACTGACTTAGGAACTGTCTTAACTTCTCGCAGTCTCCCTCGCAGAGGTCCGGTTCCTTTGCTTTTGGCCTCGATTCCGGTTCAGCATTAATTGCTTCCAGGTATATCGTTGCTTGGTCCTCTGTCATCATCAGAGCTTGCATTGTAGGCCCTGTTGGGGGGGCCGGTGTTGCTGCTACCGACATCCTTCTCAGTCGTGGCGTTCCTTCAGGGGAACCACTTGGGGGTGAGATCTGTTCTCGTATAACTGGACTTACTGCTCGTGATGGTTGGCCCGCTGCTTCGCCCAAGACGTCCTGTACTTGTCCTAGGTTGAGGGTGTTGTCCGTGAGATCGATATCTGCTTCGTTGTCTTGAGGAAACTCGGTGTTTCTTGCAGTTGCCCTCTTGCTGTTGTTAGGTGTCACAGGAGACACCATCAAATGTTATGGTTTCCCACTACTCATGTTACTTGCGCCAGGTAATGACCTTGGTTAAACTTCAGAACGGTGCTGTGCCTTGTCCTAGAGCTCCTCCAGTCTCTAGGCCCTATCTTAGTGTTCTCACGTAAGAATCGATTTCTTACCAGTACTGAGAGTATCACTCTTTATTCTGTTAATCCAACCCGCATAGCGGATAGGTTCTTGACTCTATGGTTGATCTGCCTAGCAGATAGGTTTGGAGCGTAAGGTATTTGTATTTGTAACGATCGTAAAGTAGTAGATAGGAAATAATAGCAGATAGTTACGTGAAGAGCTAATCCATCTGTGAAAACCCGGCCTTTATATAGGCCTCTTCCTGCAACCCCAACCCAGCCCTGATCCTCAAGTGAGGTCAGGTGCGAAATCCATCACCTGACTCTAACCAGTCATGTGCGCAATCATAAAACATCCCATGATCTCTAAATAACGTCATGTGCGAAAACATAAATCAAGCGCAATATAAATCAAACACATAGACAAACCACATGACCTGCTAACGAGGTCACGCGTGAAACATAAATGAGTCTGCCTTGCTGGTAAGCCTTACCGGCCAGCCTAGAATCTCCCCATGACGCCAATTGTATGTCATGCGCGATATGCAATCAAATATAACGAGCCCCATGAACTGCTAACGAGGTCATGTGCGTAAAACCAATTTAAACATAAACGAGCCCCATGACCTGCTAACAAGGTCATATGCGTGAAAGAATAACTTAACTGCATGACGTCTAAACAATATCATGTGTGAAACCTGTTCCTTGCTGCCGTTACATAGCTAGCGCTCCTCGAGCCAGATCGTGTCATTTATACTATTTCAATTGATATAATTAAACTTGTTTATTAATAACAACTTTGCTATTTATACAATATGTAGTTTAGCACAAAATAATCTCCTATACCTTGAGTACTATGACTTATACCTTTGTTCCTAAGTTCTTGCTTATCGAGTTTAGAGGTCTAGTTTTGTAGTCTCAAGTTTTTTGTTGAAGTTTTTTAATAAATTTCACTGATTTCAGCTCTGGTATAAGGTAGTACAAAATAATAATATTTTAGCTTTATTATTACAGACATTTCTACTCACGCTAGTCAATAATATAAATATAAATTTTATTATTTTATTTACATACTTTTAGACTTATTGGAAAATGTGGTAGGGTGGGGTCTAAGGTGGTATCCATTGCTATGGAGGGGTGTGAAGACTTTCCGGACACGACTGTACATGCTTGTATATATCAAATTCTAGTTGCTTTGACTTCCATGCTAATAAAGGAAAAGACCAACATCATGCCTTCACTCCAAGTCTTTNGGATTGATTGTTGGAGTAGGAGAGTTCTCGTATAGACTTTCAGGTAGTTTTATCTTATGCCAGAAACTCCGCCATCAGTTTACTCCAACCATTCGAGCACACCCTTCTCTGCTGAGAGTGGTCTGACATGTCTCCTGGCACACCCTTCGGGCATCCATGTGTCGACACACTCTAGTCGGCATTCACCTTGTACGGTTATCGTTTCCGCGGTGTATTTCCATTTTGCCCGCCAGAGTGGAAACCTCTGCGCATCGGCGTCTTGCCAGTGGCTAACAGTCAAGATGTCACATGAACTAGACAATCTATGACACCTTTCCCATTTGCATTGATCTCTACTTGGCCCCAAAAGCTACTGTAAGCGTTTTATCTATCTACTATTTATGGTTCTAGGGCTTCCAGTGTCTTCCATAGGGGATGGTGATCTGGATGGGGTCCAATGGGCGCTACCCATGACCACTACCTGGGACTAACCTTACCTATGGTAGGAATTATGCTTATAGTGTCTCTGCATGTCCCTTTCAGAGCCTATGACGTTGGGTACACTTTCAGGCATGGTAGGTGTAAAACGCTCCCGGCCGCCCTGGCACCACGCTGGACTACCTTCGAGACCCCTACGGTTAACTCCCGTGAACTCCATCAGTTTTGGTCCGTTTTACTCCGAACAACTTGGAGGAGGTACTTCACCTTCCTGACTATGCCCCCTTGTATATCCCGCGAACAGCCTACGGTCGACCAGACAGCAGCGACATATACCGTGTTGCAAGCAGGTCTCCAAACCTTCCACTTTGCTAGACTGCACACAACTATGCAACTGTTCGCCCATGACCTCCGGGCCTTAAGGTGGGGCTGGAGGGGTATGATTGGAATAATGTCTCCAATATGCAGCTTCTTCAGAGCTGCCTAGCTTGCCCAATAGTATCTCCCGGAACCCCAGATTCCAGTATTATGCGAGGCTTTGGGTGCCAAACATTCCGGTCATTTTTCCCGAACTCTGCGAGAAACTTTGCATTGAAAGGTAGGGTAAATCGTGACTATGGGTAGGGTAACCCAGGCCCCATGGCAGGGGTAATCTGATCCAAAGCGTAGGGTAACCTTGTCTTGCAGACAAGATAACTTTTCCCTGTTACACTGTCTATCCTGTCGCCGGCGATAGACATTTCTGACCTGTCTCTAGTTACCCAGACTAGCTGAGCAACTGCCCCTTCAGAAGTCCCTAAGTACGCGGACACCTCTCCCAGGTGTACCCAGGTACCTAAGTACCTGGGCAGCTAATTCTGTTCACTCTCAAAGCCCGCACCATCGGGTCTCCGTAGGTCAAGTACTCACTTGCCTGCTAGTCCCTACCAGTTCGCCTCCAGGCTACCTGTATGGCTGTAGGTTCCGACTGCCATAGCCCATGTGTGCTGGGTCGTTACACCTGATGCGCTATCCTGCATTAGTATTAAATGTATTGTGCTTCAACAACACAATTCAACATATCTGTAGATGATTGGTACTGTATGTACACAGCAGCTTTGTGAATTGATTGGCCCCTAGTTCTTTTCCCATAACATACCTGAACCTTGTATATTACTGTGAAAACACCCTCAGAATATCCATAACTTCTTTTTCTAGTTCCTTTCTACTATGCAAGTAGGATCCTACTCTTCTCCAGCCCTCCATATTAACCATGTGCACCTATGCCTTCCACCAGTTATCCAGGTTTTGTCTGTCCACAATATTGAATCCCACTGTTGTCATATTCAGTTAACATGCTTCTAGGCCCATTGAAGTCTAATAAACCTATTTTGTTCTGAGATCGATGGTTTTGTCATAGCCAAACATCAGTGAAATTCTTCCTCAACCAGGGCAGCTCTTATTGCTTTCCTTCCTACTCCCAAATCTAACTCCTCCGAGAGCTGTTGTAATGAAAGTCATATATTCTGCACTGACAGGTACACATATTCAATAAGCTCTTCGATTTGTGCTTGGGTAAGTGTAGGAGGACAACCCGATCGCCTAATTGGTATTGGTAGTGATGTGCATGTCTACCCAATTTAGTGTTGAGAGAATCCAGTCTTTTCCCGTATTTGTTTATATTTCCATCCTATAGAGAGCAGGAGTTGGCAGTCCTGTCTTTGATACCAGGTTAAGTGTAGCATTTTCATGGCTGGTTGAGATAGACAAAACAAGATAATAGCAACTGGGTAAAAAGACTCTGGATTTGGGTCAAATGAGATTCTGACACAATTAAATCACTATGATTTAACTTGAAATACCAAACCGCAAAGTTACTATGATACATTCTGCTGTGAAAACTTTTTCACTTTGCCTTCCTAGCCTCTAACCAACCATGACACTAGTGCTTAGTTTACTGCCAGGACCCCTGGTAGTGAAGCACCTCCTGCTAGTGAAATATTCAAAACTTAGGTGCTGTACCTTCGTAGGATGTATTGTCGGTCAGACACAAGTAAGTGCAGTACTCGCACTCTCAGAATAGAGTAGAGCACTATTGCAGTAGAAGCAGTATATTATTAGTCCCCCTTGTACTAGTACTGTACAGCACTTGTATCGTGCAGTAAAAACGAGACAGCCACGCACGGTATTGGCCTACTAGATGCGCACTGGAATCAGCTCTCACACACACGGTTCTGTAGCCCACCTCGGCCCACGGTGCTTTGAGAACGACCCAGCAACTGGGAGTAAGACATCCTACCTCCGTACGGTACCCTGCCGCACCCTTATGCGCACGCGGAGCACTCGAATACAGTGGATACCACGAAAGAGGCGCACGAGAGGAAGACCCGTTCAACGAAACCATCCCTCGGAATTGCAGAAGATTTCCTCTCGCCACCGCGTTTCCTTTCTTCCTTCCATTGCTGGTTCTCACCCGTACCGGTACCTGATCAACCAATCACCAAGAAGTGCGGAGCGAATACAACGGAAGAGAGAGGATACAGAACAATACGCTACGAGTAGCGACGTGTCAATACCGTAACCTATTCCCAGTACCGTACTAAGCGCGTCCTATCTGCTTGCTAACTTATCATGTCATTCGGCAGGAGAATTCAAGCCATTCATCCCTCCTACCAACCAATCATTTCCATTACATCCCCTCTTGATGAATCACTCGTTTTTGAGCTCTTTTTTTTCCCCCCTACTTTCCCTCTTCTCCCTGTCACCTAAGACATACTGGTACGGCGGATGGGCCGGCATGTAAATTCCAGCGTCCACCGCGCCGTCACGACACCTGTATTATGGGCGCGAGGGTATGCATCATACGGTAGTAGAGTAATATGGAGATTCAGGTGTTTTTTCATGTAGCCAGATAAAGGATGAAGAAAGTCTGTCCGTCCGTCTGTTTTCCTGCCCGGCACGCGATGGGTTAGGTAAGGTAGGAGTTGTTAGGTCACCCGCGGTTAGCTGCCATGTTGATCTGTGCTTTTTCTGCCTGTCTGGCTAGCTGCTTCGTACCGTAAGGGCAAGACTAGGTTCCCCCACCCCCCGCTACCTACCCACTACGCATGTGCGGGAATATCTATTCGAGTGCATAACCGTTCGCCTCGGAATTCCCTTTTGTCCTGCCCGGTGCAGTACCGGCACCGTACTAGTATCTTGAGTGTGGGGGCAATTCGGCGTGAGGTGTGTACTCGAGTACAGTACTGTACCCGGCCTGGCACTTTGCTCGAGTACCGGTACAGCACCTGGCATCCTTGCTTCTTTTCTTTCATTCCTTCATACCCGTTTGCTTGCAGAGTTTTCCCCTTCCTTCTTTCGTCCACCCTCCTCCATACCATAAAGCTCTAGGAATCAAGCATCTCAGCCAGCCCTACAATATCCGGATTCAGAGGTAGAAAGCTCCCAAGAGGGATCGATCCTTCCCAAAGACGGTATAAGTGTCGTATAGTGGGGAACGTGGATGAACAAACAGATGTCGGAGGTGGAGGAGAAGGGACCTTCGTCAGCGTTCTCAGGTGCGAGTGATCGTGCTAGCTAAATACAGGGCAAACATTAGTGCGCCCTCAATCTACCTTCAAATCCTTTTCATGTCCATACTATACTTCTCATCACCACCGCCAGTGCACATCACACCCAGGGTTGTTGCCCGTATACACTCAACAATAAGATCCGGCCAGCGGATGTGTTGGATCTCATTAACTCCTTCTCTCTATTCCGTTAGCCCGTCCAATTAATTGAACCTATCCCGAACTGTCACACATATTCCGATCGATAATCTGATGGTAGATTTCATGAGATTTTGCAGGCGCTGTGAGAGGCTCCTGCGGTAAGATTTTTAGAGGAGCATTCTCCCCTGATGATTGCTATGGCATCACACAGGGGGTCCACGAATAAAGGGTAGGGGCCTAACGATCGCGTCAGGAAAGTTGTCATGCAGTTGGTCGCAATGCACTGCGGTATCAGTAGGCCATCTACAGCACGTGTCCCGCAATACGGCAGCTTCGAACCTACTCGGGCACCGTATCATATAATACCTAAGCCAAAGCTAGCATTAGCAAGCGGGCTTATCGAAACAGGAAGTCCCATAGTTTTCTTCCTTTTTTCCTCCACTTGGTTTCGAGGTAAAAGTTCGAGAACGCTGGACTACTTGTAGTGAGTACAGGTATGGTATCAAAGAGTACTAGTACAGTACAATGCTGTACAGTGAACAAAAGTCTATTGTGCAGCGTCCAAAATGTCTTACCCAGGAAAATAACAGGATCTGGAAAGTATCCTTCCTCAATTAGTAATAAACTAGCGTACTAGAGTCCCGAACAGAGAGACCTTATCCTCCCGATTTCTTGGACGCAGCGACGAACTACGGGATAGCTGAGGCACCAAGTATGCGATAGCCCACGGCACCGGTACCATATCGACCAGCGGGCGAACACCCTGCAGTGCTACAGAATCAGACGCCGTGACCACAAGTACGATAAACTCCGGCAAGCATGAAATGCATACACCCATGACCCAGCTACCATATCGCCGACTTCCCTCTCCCTCCCGGCAAACACCCGTATGGTAACAATTCACCATCTTATGATATCGCTATCGTTACCACGTTGCACCCCCCCCCCTTCCGCCCCCACCACTTCACCCCAAATTTTCCAAGACGAGTCGGAAATGACTACCAGTTTTTCTCACAGTAAACCCGCATCACCTCCGGAAGTACATACCACAACTCTACTCCACGAACAAAGCCCTCAACCCAATTGATCCAAATATCCCGTCTTCCATCCTATTCCCGCGCAGAGTTACCACACCATATAACACGGGCAGATGCTATATCATACGTGCCGTAGTGTAGCCTAGGCGGGTATATATGTTGTACTAGTACAGCGCCTACGGTACGGTAGGCGGGGTGAGTTTGTTTAACCCATCAATTCCTTTCCAATGGTTTCTCCTCCGCGATTTCAGCCTTGTGATCCCGAGGAGTGAAGGGAGGGCTCCTCCGTTTGCTTGTATTGTTGTTGTTGTTGAGAAAATAATTCCGGGACCGGGATTTGTAGTCGGAGAACGAAAAGCTTGCTTTAGTTTCCCGGAAAGGCTGCGGAACGTGGAGATAAATGGATAAATGGATGGATATAATAATTTAGGTGGGCTGGACCTTGTTCCTGCCAAGCTTCTTTCCCTCAATTTTCCTGATAAGTGCGTTTTGCACTTTCCTCAATACCATACTGGTCGTGTCGTGACGTTTGTGGAATGGACCGGGCTTGCAGGGGGGTGAGTGCAGAGGGACGTGCACAGAGTCACAGAAGATCCCGAAAAGGAATTAATTGAACATAAATGGCAACACAACAAGGGTAATTTATTATACAATATAATTATGATAGAAATTAAGAATTAAATATTAAAAATTAAAATTATTTCCTCCTTCATCCTCAATACAAGCTGTTATCCATTGAGGCATAGAGTCAATATAGTAATTGATCTGTTCTTGTGGGTAGTTGTTCCAAGCCTTGAATAGTATTAGATAAATAATAATAAAAACTTAATTTTGAATTTACTTCTTCAAGCATGGGACAAATCTGTCATGCAGTCATTTATGCTCTAATTTTATCATACAAAATATCCTTTAACTCTATCCAGATTGTCTCAATTGGATTTAAATCTAGGGGATTAGCTGGCCAAATGAGTTTGGTAAACTCAAGACATTCACAAGGGATATTGTAATAATAGTAGACATGTGCTAGAGCATTGTCCTCTATTATTAGAATATTCCTCTCTAGAAACTCAGCTCTGATATGACTAGTAAATGGGTAGAGACTCAGAAGAGGGTTAAGAATTTGCTTGTGGTAAATGTACTAGTTGATACTCCCTTTTCTATCCACCTTTCAGGTTTTTAATACCAGGTCTGGAAATGGGATTGTCAATCCCAAGGAGCTGGTATTTGCATTTGCTACCAGCTGTAATTGATAGTCTTTTTGGAGAGCAAGGGTGGCTTCTTTCTATTGATTGACTGCCCTGTATAGAGTACTATATATATAATATGGAAGTTCATAGCCTAGTATATATTTAATATTTTATTAGTATTACACAATATGTACAGTTGTGTCCGTTAAATAATTACACCCCTGCCCGGCAACGGTGCAACGACACCTCTCCCCCACCTCATCACCCACCATGGCACCACCACATACCCAAAGAGAAAAAGAAGACAGGAATCAGCAAATCTATGCCCTGCATAAGCATACCAATATGGGTTATAATAAAATAGCTAAGGCTATTGGGGTCTGCAAGGAGACTGTTGCCAAGGTTGTCCAAAGAGCCAATTCAAGAGGGGGAAACACCCATTATGCTTCCAAGAAAGGCCGACCCACCAAGATTACGGACACCAAAAGAAGAGCGGTAGAGGCAATTATTGATGCTGAGCCTCATTTAGCATTACGCGACATTACCCAAAAAGCGAATATTGGCCTTGGCAGAACCACTATAGATAAGATCATATCTGAAGCTGGTTTCAGGCTTCTGATACCTAGGAAAAAGCCTTTTTGGAGGAAAGGACAAAAGGAGAAGAGAAAGGAGTTTGCTAGGAGAAGGAAGAACTGGAAAGGGGCATGGAATTGGGTTGTCTTTGTTGATGAAGCCACTATTATTTATGATCCAAATCCGGCTGGGAGGAGGGTCAGAGTAAGAGCTGGTGAAGAGTTGGAAGAAAAAAACTTAAAGCCTAGCTTTAAGTCTGGGAGGACTAGTATTGGGGTGTATGCTGCAATCATGAAGGGTGGCAGGACTGAGTTAATTCTTGTGAGAAAGAGGGGGGAGGAGGAAAGGACCAGCAAAAGAGACAGACTTGGCCTCAATTCCCACCAATATGCAACTGAAATCCACCAGCCATACCTCATCCCTTTTATAGAAGGTCTGGATAGACCTTCTGACAACATCTACCTAGCTGCAGACAATGCCTCCTGGCATGGTGGTGAGGAAAATCGAAAATTGGAGGCAGACTGTGGTTACAAAAAACTTCCTTGGCCACCCAACTCACCAGATCTCAATCCTATTGAGAACACCTGGGCTCTACTCAAAAGAGCCCTTACCAAGCGATTCTCCAGACTGGAGAGAAGGCCTCATAGTGCTGCTGAATTATTTCAGGCAGCAAAGGAGGAGTGGGATTTAATTCCCCAAGGGACATTGGATGCTTGGATAGAGAGGATGCCTGAGAGAATTCAGGCTGTTTTGGATGCAGATGGGGGTCACACAAAATGGTAGCAGGATTTCTTTGGAGCTTATGATATTTACTTTCATCTATTTCTTAATTGAATTTGTATCTTTTTTTTTTTTGTGGTTGAATTGGTTGATTGTGGTTGTCATGGTTGTTGCCCGGGGGTGTAATTATTTAACGGACATGACTGTACATATTAGAAATAAAATTAATTGAACTAGAAAGCAGTAATAAACAATAGCTTTGAATATAAAAAAGAATAAATTAAATTACAAAAAGTATATAATCAAAAATATACTCATACATACTTGCTTTTCCATAGAGAATTGTAGCCCAAAATACAACAGCTGCCCTGTGAGCAAACTTTCGATCAACATTTTATAGCTGATTGACTTTACCAGCCTGGCAGAGTACCCTACAGGCTTAGTAGAAGCACAGGTTTCTGGTCTCAAAATAGGACTCATTTGTAAAGATGATATTCCTCCAATTATAATTTTAATATTAATAGTAAAAGACAAGTCTTCTAGCCTTTTGTTCAGAACTGAGAGTTGGTTTTTGAACTCACTTTCAGTAATATATTTTATTTTTACATAGTACTTTTGAAACTGTTTGCCTACTCACATTCAGTTCTACTTTTTTTTTTAAAAAACTAATTTATTATTAGTTACATATTCCAACTTAAATTGTAAATTAAAAAAAAAAAAAACTCTATTACCTACTTTCATCAACTATGTAAATGTCATACAGCAATGATCTGCATCTTACAGAGTAACTTCTAGTAAATGTTCCTTTTGTATTTGTATTAAGGCCTCATTTGAACCTTTTGCTTAATTTGGAAGTGGGATAAGATTCTTATCAGCACAAAGATTACAATTCTGGTTTTTGCTTTCTCACTAGTATGCTGTTCTGATAACATTTGAATAGGTACTTATTAGTATCCCAGTTTCTGCTAAAATATCTACTAAACTTATCTTTTGGGACTCTTCCAGTATAGTCTATCCAACAATCTGGCTACACTTAGCCATCAATGTTGTTCTGCCTTATGGTATTAATATTTTAATGAATATCTAAGTTGATATTTACTTAAAAATCTCAACATGATGTATACTTTATGAATGATTATATTTTATGTTTTTATCTTAATAATACTTTAGTATACACTAACTATTCTACTAGGCCTATTCAGATTCACAATAGCCCAATATATACCCCTATATGCTACTATGCAAGCCTGATCTATTTTGCAAATATTACGATACAATGAGTAAGCCTGTTGTAAAAGATTTTGTATAACGTATGCAGTCAGGTTATACTGATACTACATCTGATTCCTACCCTTACTCCACTAAGCCATAGCTTTCCTCAAAGAGAAAATGGATACTACTGGGTCTTTCTTGCCAGAGATCCCCATATCATACAAACTAAAGTAGAAATTTGTGAATTTCTTGCATGGTTTGGCTTGGGAAAGACCATACCCTCAATGGAAACAAGTGCTCAGATTGGCTTTGGGGATATTTCAATCATAGGCTTGATAGTGATGAACTTAGTACTTGGCCTTACCAACTAGGTGAAGGTACTGGTAGTTACAGTGGGAAACTTAGTCAGAACAGTTCAAGAGCAAGAGTAGAAGAAGCGTCTTAGGCCCAAAAAGGTCAGGGAGAAGCCAAAGAAATATATTTTGGGTGATTGGATGTACTGGAAAGTGGCAGCTATACTGCCTCGACCTGAGACCTCTGAAAGGTTGAAGAGAAAGAGAAAGACTAGGGAAGGCCTGATTCTACCTAAGGCCTTCCCAGCAAAGAACCTGCAACAGGATGCAAAAGATAGCAGTATAGACTCAGAGGGACGACAGACACACGAGTCTAAGCATAACACAAAGAAGAGGTACAGAGCAGCAGGACAAAAGCTATTTATAGTCAGGGAGTTCTTGAAACCTCTAAGTGACCCAATACAAGAAAAGGCAAAGATCGTGCTAGTGATTGCAGACATTTTGGCCTTCTATGAGTATAAATCCCCTACCAATCTACAGGTTACTTCAAACTAGTAGAATAGTACAATTATAATCACAACTCCTATGAACAGCAAGTCTAGCTATTATGCTAGGTTCTGGTTAAACTAACTGAGGCTTTGAACTTGAAAGTGCTGGAAGGGGGGCTGAAATATTTAGGGTTTAGGCGTGTATCTACTGATATAGGAGTACTTAATCATAGTACTTCTTTGATGCAATACCTGGTAATGATAATACTAAAATGGACATTGCAATTAAAAAGGTATTCAAGATCACACACGATATTGATATAACTAGAACGAGATTCCTTAGAATAGGTACTAGTAACTACAAAGTAAAGTGAGTGACTACTGTGATCATAAGAATGCTGGAAATGGATATGAAAAAGATAATCCCCTGTATTCTGTTCATGAGTAAGTGGAAAGAAGCCAACCTAATATGACAAGCTATGCCAACCACCCAATACTCACAATGCTGAGAATTTAGACACCCAAGGGTTGGGTGTACTAAGACTATGGATATTTGTCTGATACATTTTAAGACATATACTGAGATGGACTATAAGTGCCATCAGATATCATGTCATAGCTATAAGAAAAAGATACCCAGCTGTTGTCTGATGACTTCAGCGAAATATTATACATGCAGTGGCCCCCATTCAGCTAATCAGTGGGACTTGCCAATAAGACATTGTATTAAGGAGGAGGCAAAAGAATGTTATAACTAGTAAATGGCTACACTTGCCAATACTAGTATGTATGATTCCACCAATTAGACCGTTGAACCTCAATAGCAGGAAGCCATAATAGAGGAGCAGAGAAGGGAATAACATTAAGTATTGTATAGCATAATTGTCAAGGCAGTAAGGATATTTTTCTTTCCTTATTTTACATAGTTAGGAATTTTGGAATTTTTTTTTTGTATTCAAGATCTACCTTTGTATAATCAGGAACCATTAAGAGCTACTGGTGTTAAGTATATTTTTTAAAAGACAGAGAAAGTCAAAGTTTGTACTTATATATTTCTATATATGCTGTTAGAAGTTTCCTTTGCAATAGTGTCTAGCATAGAGAACATTTCGTACTTGAGCATTTTTGCTCGAGAAGAGAAACTGGTGGGATCAAACTAATTGTTTGGACTTAGCAATATGTACAACAGAGAGGTAGGAGTAGCTTCCATAGTCCCTTCACAATCCCTATTTATAGCAATAAATAAACTAATTCTAGTCATTGGCGATTTGAACATACATACATGCTATATTTGCAAACCTCTTGAGAGATCTGTCTTATGTCAAGAGGAGACAAGAGGAACTGTATATATGTATAGCCACACTACAGAGTTATTGTAACTGGTACAAGTACTAGATAATATTTTATATTTCATTTCATAGTATCATTTAATACTTGTTATGTTTCAAAGTAAGTGATATCTTTGAAACATAACCAGTATCAAATGATACTATAAAACAAAACATAAAATATAACCTAGTACGCATACCAGTTATAGTTATAGTATTCTAGATACTTCAGGCATCTATAACAGATTTCTGGATAACTGTAATGTGTTTATACTGAAGTACTAGTTACGTATTAGTATAATAGAAGCAGATAGTCACTTGATCAATAAGAGGCAAACACTGCTTGCTAAAGAAGGCTTCAAGGGGGCATAGTAGAGAATCAAAGAAGTGACAGTTCAACAAAGTATATTTAGAAATACTGTCAGTCAAAGTCTACTGTTTCTATCATAAAAATCAGTAGTCTTTAAATACAATTTATTGCTTATAATCAGTATAAGCAATTTCATAAAATCTTCTGTATATCAAGTAACAGTATACAAAACTATACTAGTATCAAACAATATTATGAAACTAAACATGAAACATTACATGTATCAAACAACAGTATATGAAATAATACCAGTATCAAGCGATACTGTAAAACCAAACATAAAACAATTTGTGTAACAAACAATAGCATATGAAATAATATAAGTATCAAGCAATACTGTGAAATCAATTATAAAACAATTCATGTATCAAACATTAGCACATGAAACAATACAAGTATCAACTGATACTATGAAACCAAACATAAAATATAACCTAGTACCTATACCAGTTACAATAACTCAACAATACACCCACTATCATTGATTAATTATTCTTTGACAAATATGTCTTTACTGTCAAGCCTGTCAAGATGGCAAGATATTATAGAGAGAACCAGTTCAGACTATATAGTAATAATCAGAGTGATAGATTCTATCGAATTGGAGCTTACAAGGCTGACTAAAGATTGAGACAAGATACAATGGACAGTAGATGAAAGGAAATCCACCCCAGTTATCAAAGATACCCTAAAAGTCAACCTTGAGTAGTCTAGCAGGTATGTGATAGTGGTAGAGACACAGACCTAGTGGGATGTTATTAGGATAACTTAAATAGATTGATCTACATGATCCAAAAGATGGCCCTGAAGAAAAGATCAACCAAGTGGTTGAAGACATGGTAGAC
This sequence comes from Tuber magnatum, assembly GCA_003182015.1. Taxonomy (NCBI): domain Eukaryota; kingdom Fungi; phylum Ascomycota; class Pezizomycetes; order Pezizales; family Tuberaceae; genus Tuber; species Tuber magnatum. The sequence goes on along the minus strand of PYWC01000016.1, from coordinate 1,969,225 downwards.
ACTGGAGATCACAGAGTTAAAGAATATCTATACCTCTGCTGCTAGGTACATGGGTCATGATAGATAGAGGATAAAAGAGAAAGATAAGTTGTAGGCTGCATATAAAAAAACTATCTTGAAAGTGAAACAGGAGCACTAAGAGAGATTTTTGGTCTCGGCAAAGAAGAATGATATTTGGGCTACTCTATCAGGCAGTAGCTGTCTCTAAGGACAAGTAAGTTCTAACTAAGGCCCAATACGTGATGAAGTGAATGCTAGGAAAACTCACCATGTTCAGAATGGATAGAAGTGTAAAAGTTGTATTGTATAATGAATATATTGATAAGATCTCTACTCCATCACTGATGATGTTAGTAAAAGTATAGGAGGCACCGCAATATTTATATTCTGTGTCTGAGTATTCATGGGGTATTTACTGCTTCCATATCTTCCACTTTTTCCTCAGTATGAACTTTGTAGACCCTGGAAATCTTTACCCCACTTGACTCTGAATTTCTTGAACTGTGGAGAGTGTGTTCCCATCCCTCTCCTCATAGTCTCCACTCGGTTTATAGTCACTAGGACTTTTACACTATAGCAAGCAGCTACTGGTTTGTTCTTTGCATATGGAGTGATCAGCTCTGATGACAGATATATCACTGCAGTTGGATTTACCATCAATCTACGTCAACCCACAGGAGGCATACTCCTTTCTTATCAAGTCAATAGCATTTAGGCCTCTTGATACTCAGGGTTAACCTTTCGCCTAGCAGGTCCTCTGCTGGCTCTACCTTATCATGCTTCTGGGTGCAGATGAATGATCATCTCTTAGGCATCGTTCCCTCTCCAGGATTTCCTTCATCTTCCTCTATCAACTGACTTGAAATTCGGTCTTCCTTCCTGTAAGGCAGCTGGGGATTCCTATTACAGCAGCTAACCTTCCTCCAGTTGGTATCTATTAGTTGACACAGTTGAGTGATCTTCGCATGCGTTTATCTCCACTATTAACTGACTGAATCACTTCGTTCAACCTTGTTGGAATAGCTAAGAATCCTCTCTTGTAGATCCAGCCAAAATCCCACAGTTAGTGACCTTCAGTGGTGGCTAATCACAGATTTTTGTGTCAGCATTATATTGATAAAAAGTATCCTATTTTCCAACTACTCCAGCAGACTCTGAAATCAAACACGTGACCTTTTGCCAATGATCATGTGACATGCCCCTTATACTATACCAGTTTGTCCTATATATAATATGCTCATCAATTTACAAAATAGAGAACACTAAACTGAATACTAGAAAGAGCTAACCCAACCATGGAGTATACTGAACAAATTATCATGAATTATTTCTTTCTACCTAATCTGATCCTATTGGATCTAAGAGTACCTAGATTATATGCCATACCAGAAGAGGAAGTAGTAATACCATAGAATATAAGTAAGGTGTTGAGAAAATACAGCAACAGGTCAGCCCGCGAACTGGATCACGTATCATATAAGGTGTACAACAGGATATACAGGATCGATAAGAAGGTTCTGCCGGTGCTGGTAATGGACCTGTTGGTCTGGAGTATATACCTACCAATGTTGAAACAGTCTATGGATATAATTCTCCCAAAACTGAATAAGAGTAACTGTATAGATTGTACAAGTTTTAGGGCCATCATTTTAATACAAACATTCTCTAAGATAGAAGAACATGTGGTAAATATAGAGTTAATAAAGATAACATATAAGAGTAGGATGTACTACAACAATCAGACTAGAAGTCTACCCCAAAGATCCATGGTAGATGCAGCGATATCCTTATATCATTAGCTAAAGGAGGTACTGTTTGGGTAAAAGAAAGTCATGTCAATTTTCTTGGATGTGAAAGGTGACTTTGAATATATAAATTACTAAAAGCTTTTGAAAACACTAGAGATAATGGAGAAAATTCCTGCAAATTTGCTAGATTAGATATAAGAGATCATTACAATAAGAAATATTACCTTAGCATATCAAGGCAGCTGCTAAAGAATGCATGAGATTGACTTGTAAATTTTATAAGACTGACTGCTTTCTCTACTGCTATTTGTAATCTATGTCAGACTTCTGCATATGGAATAGAACCCACAGAAGTTGTTTGTGTTGTTGTATGTGGATAACTTTCAGATAATGGTCACATCTAGTTCATAGGATAGGGATGCACTTTTGATGGAATAGGAGGTAGGGACAGTCAGTATAATGGCCCAGAGTCTAGGGTTGTCTTTTAACATCATAAAAACAGTAGTGATACACTAGCAGAAGAGCAAGATAAGAGGTCCCAACTCTGAGGCTGATGTAAGGATACAAGTACATACCATTAGGCAGATAGGAGAGGTTGTAAAGTGGTTGGGCTTTTAGTTATCTAACAATAGAGAAACATCTATACATTTTACTAAGAGAATGTTGCTGGTGCAGGCAGTCTTCTGGAGATATCAGAGACTGTTGATACCTGGTAAGGGCCTATTATCCTATGGAGCATTTTTTTTTTTTTAACTCATATGTCTGTTTGATTGTGGCTCAACGACGTACATGCAGCTCGTGCTATGGCATACAATTATCCTATGGAGCATGGAGGTTGGCAAAATGCATTCTACTATAGCTCCAACCACCTGTACACAACATCTTGATTGATGCAATAGAGGATGCCTTAGCATAAAATGCTTGGCTCTAAAATTGTACATATGTTCAAATAAGAGTTAGAGTAGAGTTATTTTATGATATTATTATTATAATACATACAATTTTAGTGCCAAGTATTTTATACCAAAGCATCCCTCATTGCATCAATCAAAGTAATATATATAGGTGACTGGAACTATACTGACTATGCTGTATAGGATAGAGGCATTGGACCCATCAAAGACAATGATAAGCAAGATGCAGACTTTCTGGAATGGGTATTCTGTTGGATTACGAATAGTTTCTAATGGAATGGGAAGGGTCTGTGCAGGGTTTAAGGCAGATAGTCCAAGGCACATCACGGTAGGTGAGACAGGAGAGAGAGGCAGGTGTACAAGGAAGATGTATTTGTATCAAGGCTCAAGGGGTTCAAGGACAGGGCCTTGGGAATCAGGGTCATGGTTCAGAGGTTCCAGTGATGCAATGAAGAAACAAAGTTGTAATTCCTAAGTACAGCTATAGACAGGAAATTACCAGGTTGTGTAAGGAAAGTAAATCTAAGAGGGGCACACTCCTTTATATAATCAAGGAAAATCCTCTGCTGACAAATCCCTAAGATCCCTAACCCTTTCCTTCTACACAGCCATAATCTTCCATCAGTTTCTATAAGGTTCCATTACGCAAAACCCCAGCTAACTACTCCTTTCTCTCATGTTGCAACCAATACCCCAATATTATCGATCCCCTACCAGGTGGCCATGACATCTATGCAATTAATATCATTGTAACATGTTTGAACCCGGTCCTAGTTACGTATCGGTACAATAAGAGCAGATGGCTTCTGGGTCAACAAGAAGAGAGCGCAGCTTACTAAAGAAGGCTTTCAGGGGGTATAATAGGGAACCAAAGAAGTAACTGTTCAACCAAGTATATTTAGAATACAGTTAGTCGAAGTCTGCCATTTCCATCATGGAAATCAGCTGTCTTTAAACACAGCTTATCGCTTATCCATAGTATGAGCGATATTTCAAAACATTGTATGTATCAACTGATAGCATACTAAACAATACCAGTATCAACTGATACTGTGAAACAAAACATAAAATATTGTGTGTATCAACTGATAGTACACGAAACAATACAACTATCAAGTGATACTGTGAAACCAAACATAAAACATAACCTAGTACCTGTACTGGTTACAATCCTGGTATTCTTATCTGAGGCATGTTTAGCATTAGTAAAAATATAGGCTAGCACTCTCACCACTTACAGTGTCTGGCATACTGAGTGCACAGAACGCAAATCACAACTCAAGATATGATGTCAGATCTTAATAGTGTCAGGATGCAACTGTATTGACACAGAATTCCTAGAGCGCAACCAGGTGCAACACCATTGATACAGAATTCTCAGAACACAACTAAACACAACACTATATTGTCTGAATGCAACCAGGTACAACACTGCATTGTCAGGATGCAAACTGGATACGATATCCAATCTGAGTCTTGGTGGGGTAAAAACAGAATCAAGAGCAAATCCTCTGAAACTATGAGTTCCTGAAAGGTCCCCCAATTCCCACTTTGTGGCCTAGGTCACAATTGAATTTATGAAGTAGTGATAGATAGTATAATTCATTAAAACACTAATATACAGAGTAATACTCTCCTTAAACCCACTCTACCAGTAGTGAAATATTACCAGTAAAAACCACTTTCATCACAGATAATAACTCTACAAATATTGATCGTGAGTAGATGTTCTTTAGTTAGTTGAAAGGCTGGCATCGGGTAGATCTATTGTACAAAGTATGGAGGGCTGCAGCCAAAGGAAGCCTGAGGTATCTGGTATCAAAGTTAGTACATAATCAGAACCTTGCCAGAACCTTGCCAGAACTTCCTCAGGAAAAACCACTTTTATAACAGGCTGTAGCTCTACCAATCTTAATTACAGATAGACCTTCTTTAGTCCGATGGAAAGCTGGCATCGAGGAAATCTATGCTGCAAAGTATCGAGGGCTGCAGGTAAAGGATGCCTGAGGAACCTGGTGTCAAAGCCAGTACATAGTCAGAACCGTGCCAGAACTTTACCAGAAATGACCACTTTCATAATAGGCTGTAGCTCTACCAATATTAATCGCAAGTAGACATCCTTTAGTCTATTAGAAGGCTGGCGTCGAGTAGATCTATGCTGCAAAGTATGGAGGGCTACAGCCAAAGAACGCCTGAGGAACCTAGTGTAAAGTCAGTACATTGTCAGAACCTTGCCCGAACTTCACCAGGAAAGACCGCTTTCATAACAGGCTGTAACTCCACTAATATTGATCGCAAGTAGACGTCCTTTAGTCTATTGAAAAGCTAGCATCTAGTAGATCTATGCTGCGAAGTGTGAAGAGCTGCAGCTGAAGGACGCCCGAGGAATGTGACCTCTAAGTCAGTATATAGTCAGAATCTCGTAAGAACGTCTCCAGGAAACACTACTTTTATAACAGGCTATAGCTCTATCAATATTGTTCCCGGGTAGACATTCTTTAATCTGTTAGAAAGCTGGTATCAAGTGGATCTATAATGCAAAGTGTGAAGGGCTGCAGCCAAAGGACGCCAAAGGAAGCTAGTATTAAACTCAGTACATTGCAAGGAAACTAAATAGCCAGCCAGTATCATACCAAGGGAATTTGTATACCTCATAGAATTCAATAAGAGAGCAGAAATACTAGTTGGTATTAGTAGAATGTATGTGTATAGGGTAGTTGTGTAGTGGATGGGTGTTTAGAAGCACATTGTGGAGTTGCTCTATGTCAGTACTGGTAGTGTTATGATGAGATTACAACAAAGCACTAGTACTACAACTACAACTGGTACTATGAGTGGGCTATAGCTATCACTCAGATTCAGAGTAGAATGTAAGTCCCTTTTCACTTTTTCATTCATGAAGTGCCCAAAATAGAACCAGCCCAGATGGGCAATAAAAACTAGAGGCATGTGGCTTGCCTCAAAGGGGCCTGATTTGGCTCTTGGCAAGAATCTCCTAATAACAGATTTCAGATATACTGGGTATGGGCTGGGCTTAAGTGAGATGTGGTGTTATGTCCAGATCTAATAAGATGTAGAGAAGTAGCTTTAACTTACCCTGGTGTCACCAGGTGTTGCACTTGATGTCAGAATGTACCAAATATACCAGATGCAGTACTAGGTCACCCTGGTGTGAAGGGGTATTGCAACCAATGTCAGAATGCATAGGATGCAGAGGATGCAGGCTTGACATCATGTATATCAGAACACAATAACAGTGTACTTGATGTGCTATCTTTTTTTGCTGATGAGTATTGATAGTGATATATATAGAGCAGATAAAGAAAATAGTGGCCATGAGGGTAGCCATAGCTGTCTCTGAGAACGATATTACTATAGTTATACTTCCTAAGACTCTCTTCATCAATGGGACCTTTAGATACCTGACAAATTAGAGGTGAGCTTTTAATAGCAACAAAGATGGTATGAAGTCCTAGGTGTTGAACTCAATCTTAAACACCATCTTTCAGATATGCTTACTTGTCAAAGGGGTTACTGCTGTGGTCCTTAAGATCATACTAACAGAAACTATATAAAAAAAGCTATCTCAACTTATTCAGGTAATCCCAAACAAGGCTGAGAGATACTTCAATATCAGGGAACAGGTGAGAAAGAATATATAGAAGAAGTAGATAGATTGAGAGTATTCTCATATTATGGAATAGGCTATCCTATAGGAAATACTGGAACTTTATAGTGCCTTTAAAGTTCTAGGCCAGCTAAATATATCAAATACTTGCAAATAAGAGCTACCTAAAGCCCAAATAGACTGGTCAAATCAGGACCAGGACCAAACCTGTAGGTATAGTAGGGGAGCTGCAGAGAGTTAAAATATGTAGTATCATGCCCCGCTGTGAGGGGGAGGTTAGATACAGCAAGGATCCAGAGACCTTCAATATCATGCCTGACTCTGTATTGTGGAAAAGCGGGAAGAGAAGTATGAGTTTGATGAGGGATTTCACTCAAAATGTGTTGCAGAGCAGGATAAACTTACTAGTGAAGATAGGGGTTTTTCCTTTTACAAGCTTTGCCAATCTGACTTCATGATATTATGAATTTGTTTTATTTCTCCTTTGATTGAGTTGATGGGAACATCATTAATTTGTTATGTTTTGGGGGTGGAGGTTTCTTTTGTTTTATATAGGTTTTTAGACCATACCTTAGAGTACATGCCATGGATTTTTCTGTAGCTTGCTTGCTCATGAATAAACCGCGGATTTAACAAAAAAAAAAACTGGGCCTTGTTGTTCCTGCATCTGCCCGGTAAAATAAATATATTACTGTAACCAGGTTGTTAGCTTCCCTTCCTTCATTAACTGCTAATAGCGGAACGGCAGTACCGGTATTTGCCCTACTGGGCAGCAGATTTGCAGATCTATGATAATTTGCCGCAGGGTTTTACTCTTCCCTCATGCGTACAGCATCTGTTCTGCACGGTATGATAGAAGCACAATCCAGCAACTACGAGTTATCGCGGAGGGTTACTTTTATCATGATAACCATCCTTGCCACAGTTAATAGAAAACATTAACACCGGTAACGATCCATTGGACCCGCGCGACACCCTCAATCAACATGCAGAAGTTTCACAAACGCATTCTATAATTGGTCCGGTTTGGTTATCGTCCTTACCGCATCCATCCACCCGTCCGTCTCTCCAATCTACCCACCCAGCCTGCAGGCCATCCAGATACTCCATCCAACGCCCTGCAAGCAAAAGGGAAGAAAAAAACATCATAACCTTATCTTAACCCAACCTCCCATAAACAGCGCAACGCAAGCGGGGAGAGATACCGTGGATAACCCACATTTCAAACAAAAGCCCACAACGTGGATCGCTTCGCAAAATTCCCTCATCTCTTCTGTCCCGTTCCTGCATGACCGAATGGATGGATGAAGGGTTTTCCGCCTTCCTCGTTGCGCAGCAGCCGGTGGGCGTACAGTACAGTACTAGTACTGTACCTGGCAGCTGGGATGCGATACGGTACCGTGCGGTAATCGATCAACCAATGATCATATCCCGTCGCTGAAGAGTTTTCTTTTTTCCCCCTCGTTGTTTTCGGCTTGCAGGAAAGTGCTTATCGCCGGCTACCGCCCTATGATCTTGGTGGTACCGTGTTGTGCCAGGAGTGGGTGGGCGGGGCGGGGGAGGGGAGATATTCCGTCACCTCTTACTGATATCGTACTGTAGACTATGGTACACCTTCGATCACTCAGTCGGGGATTGTCGCCGAAACAGCTGGCAATGGTCTTCCACCTTCCTATTGCCGTTGGTTACCAGGTCCCTGGTCCGCGTACTGCGCATGAATTGGTGTACTCGAGTAAACTTGAGAATGTGAGCAATGCGAGCAATGCGGCTGGTTGGTTGAGATGCCGGAGTACAGTACAGTACCGTAGGGTACCGGTGTGGAAGTGTCTCAGTTGACTTCCTGTAATTGGATGGTGTGATTGACCGAGCTGGCACCGGGGAAAATGGGTGACTCTGATGACGTAATATGCTATTGGATAAGGTGTTGATAACATTATCATATAGTGCAAATGGACCCAAACCGGGTCCTCCGAATGGGCCAAACGCGGTTTCTAACTAGTCAACCACAACAAGTAATTTTGCAAAAAAAAAAAAATGCTAGGTTGAAGCTAATTCTATGGAGAACAGGGTAGCAGGGGGTTTTTTTTTAAATTAAAGCCAGTCAGTAAGAGTTATTAAAGTTTAAAAAGTGAAAATTTTGGTGAGAGTAAAACTAGGGATAGAATTTACTTAGGATCATGATAAGAAATACTATGGATTACTAAGACATAGTGATAGTTGATGAACATAGTATATTTTTAACTCAGAGTTCTTGTTAGATCTTGCTTTAAATACCCTGTTATATTATATTAAGTACATAATGTCACGATCTGGCTAGAGGAGCGCTAGCCAGGTGACGGCAGCGAGGAAACAGGTTTCGCATATGACGTTGCTTGGAGGTCATACAGTTAAGTTATGATTCTTTCACACACATGACCTCGTTAGCAGGTCATGGGGCTCTTTTATGTTGATTGCATTTCCCACATGATATACAGTTGACGTCATGGGGAGAGTCTAGGCTGGCTGGTAAGGCTTACTGGCAAGGAAGACTCGTTTATGTTTCACGTATGACCTCGTTAGTTTCTCATGTGGTTGGTTTATTTATATTGCATTTGATTTCTGTTTCGCACATGACGTCACTTAGAGGTCATGGGATGGTTTATGTTTGCGCACATAACTCATTGGAGTCATGTGATAGATTTCGCACTGGACCTCGCTTGAGGATCAGGGCAGGGTTAGGGTTGTGGGAAGAGGCCTATATAAAGGCCGGGTTTTCACAGATGAGTTAGCTCTTCACGCAACTATCTACTGTTATTTCCTATCTACTACTTCACGATCTTTAAATACAACAACCTTTACACTCCAATTCTATCTGCTAGACAGATCCGCATTACAGTCAAGAACCTATCCACTATGTGGATTGTGTTAACCAAATCAAAGACCGATACTCTTGGCACTGGTGAGAAACCGATTCATATGTGAGAATACTAAGATCGGGCCTAGAGACTCGAGGAGCTCTAGGACACAGTATAGCGCAGTTCCAAAGAACCAACCAAGGTCATTACCTGTTGCGAGTAATACGAGTAGTGGGAAACCGTAACATTTGATTGCGTCTCCTGCGACACCTAACGACAGAAGAACGGTAACTCCAGAGAACTCGGAGTTCACACAAGACAACGAAGAAGATATCGATCTCGCAGAAGATACTCTCGACCTAGGATGAGTACGAAACACCAGAGGCAAAGCAGCAAGTCTGGTTACACCCGAAGAAACTTCACCCCCTGATAGTTCTCGCGACAGAACACCGCGACCAAGAAGGATGGACAGAGCGGTAACACCAGCACCCCCAACAGGGCCTACGACACAGGCCCTGATGATGATGGAAGACCAGATGACGAGGTTCCTGGGAGCAATTAATACCCACCCGGAGTCAAGACCGAAAGCAAAGGAACCGGACCTCTATGAGGGAGACTGCAAAAAACTGAGACAGTTCCTTAGACAGTTGGAACAGTACTTCAAGGTCAAGGGATATAGAGACAGTAAAGACATGATTAAGGTGAACTATGCCGAGTCCCTCTTAAGAGAAGCGGCAGGGCAATGGATAATGCCCTACGTGGAAGGAAAGCGAGACCGGATATGGGCCTTGTGGAAGGAGTTTCAGGAAACCCTCCATACCTAGTTTGGGGACAGAAACGCCAAGGAAACGGCGAGGCTCAAACTGGAGAAGATAAGGCAAGGAAAAGACAACTTTTCCGACTACTGGCACCAGTTCCGCATGATATCCGTCGAAGTGGAATACGACCACGACATGGAATACCGCCACCTCCTGGGCAGTACCAACGAAAGGCTGCAAGAGGCTTGGATACGCTCGGACCAGACCGATTGAACGGCAGAACGCTTCGCAATATGGGCCGCCGACAAAGAAGACAAAATCAATCTGGTTAGACACGCTCTGAACAGGAATAAGGGGATACAGCACCCGACCCCACCGTGCAACAACATCGGGACCTACCGACCGAATAACACACCGATACCATCACCAGCAGGAGATCCGATGGACTTGGACGTGGTAGGAAGAAAGAACAGGCGATTCCAGCGATTGTGTGACCAGGAATACCAGAAAAGGAGACAAGAGAATGCATGCCTCCGATGCGGACTGAAAGGACACTTCATCAAGGATTATCGACGGAAGGAGACCAAACTCCCAGAAATGGAAGCCATGGAGAGGACGGAAGGGCAGGAGACTTTAAATGAATAAAGTCCCCCGCAAAGAGTGGTCTGCGGGACGAGGAAAGAGGCAAAGCCACTGGCATCCCACATATATCAACCAGAAAAAACAAGACACCCCATCAACGGAAAATGGCAATAAGGCATCGATCAACAACACGAATGGTTACGACAAGAAATATCTTATGATTAGGATAAAACCACGCACAACGGACAAGGAGACAGAAACGAACATGATGCTCGATTCAGGAGCAACCGAGGAGTTCATCGACAGAAACTTCTGTGAAAGCCACGGATTATCCCTGAAAAAGCTAAAGAAACCAAGAGACATATATGTGGTCGAGGGGGAAAAAAGAAAAGCAGGACCCATCACCCATACAGCACAGGCGGTAATGGAGATTGGGTCACATCACAAAGCCATGACATTCCAAGTAGGGCACTTGCAGAAACACAGTGCCATACTAGGAACACTGTGGCTAAAATGACACAATCCGAATATCGACTAGGAAAAAGGCCAAATCAACTTCAACAGTGAACTATGGACGCAGTTGTGCCTGGAAACTTCCCCAACAGTCGAAACGATCCCCGAAGAACAAGCAATCAGAGAGAACCTGCGGACGCAGATCCTCCACATGAACACCAAACACGAAGAAGTGATCCCCCATGATGAAGGCATAGGGGTACAAGTGTTACACCTGAATGCTAGGAAACCAACGTGAGGATCAAAGAAGGCTGCTGGTCACGACCTGTACACCACAGAAGACACAATGGTCCCCACAAGAGGACAAAAGATGATACCAACAGGAATTGCAGTAGGACTACCTGACGGCACCTATGCAAGAATCGCTCCATGTAGTGGTATAGCCACCCGACACAGGATTACCACAGGTGCAGGAGTGATCGATGCGTACTATAGGGGTGAGGTACAAGTCCTACTAATAAACCTGAAGGATGAAGACTATATGATCTAAAAGGGGGATCGCATAGCCCAGATGATTATCGAAAATATCGAAACCAGGGAGCTCCACGAAGTCTAAGACCTGGACAAGTCCAAGAGAGGCGAGGAAGGATTCGGCAGCATCGAAGGAGGAACCCCGAGAGACAACACCCCTACCGAAAGGACAGAAGAGAAACGGCTAAGCATATCTTTCATATCAGCGAAGGCCTTCGGTCAACTCTACCAGAGGGGGGAACAGACTGGGATCCTGAGAGGGGACGAAGAAGAAGACGGACCAACAATCGCAGAAGCGTCAACGATTAGCACGCGACTAGCGGTGAAGAAAGAAGCCAAGAAGAAGAAATTAACTCTGGGGCAACTGGTCCTGAGAGACTATCACGACTGTCTCGGGATATTCAAAGAAAACGAAAGGACTCATCTTTGCACATACAAAACCGAAGATCAGCGGATCAAGCCGGAGGAAGGAAAGGCAGCCCCCTTCATGAAACTCTACCCGCTAAGAGAAGAAGAGTTGAAGGTGCTGCACGAATACCTCCAACAGAACCTGGCCAGGCAATGGATCAGACCATTGTCCTCCTCAGCGGGGGCACCCATCCTATTTGTCAAAAAGAAAGATAAGAAACTAAGACTTTACGTGGATTTCCAGGGACTAAATGCAGTGTCACAAGAGGACAGGTACCCTCTACCATTAATCAACCAAGCGCTAGACCAACTAGGGCGCGCCAAGCACAATACGAAGTTGGATATCAAGAACGCATATCACAACATAAGAATAGCCGAAGGAGATGAATAGAAAATGGCTTTCAGGATGTGATATGGACTATTTGAATATTTAGTCATGCCCTTTGGATTATCCAATGCACCAGCGACATTTCCGCGATGGATCAACTCCAAGTTGAGCAAATACCTGGACATATGTTGTATTGTCTACCTAGACGATATCCTCATCTATTCAGACAACGTGAAGCAACACCACCCGGACATATGGAATGTCATACAGGCATTGAGAGAAGCTAAGGTCAAACTAAAATCTTTGAAATGCGACTTCCATAGGGACAAAGTCGAATACCTCTGATTTATCGTTAACTCAGAAGGAGTGCGAACTGATCCAGTCAAAATGGTGGCTATCTATGACTAGAAAGCACCTAAGAGTGCAAAGCGTGTGCAAAGCTTTGAGGGCTTCTACAAGTTCTACTGAAGATTCATTGAAGAGTTTAGTAGAGTAGCTAAACCCCTCTATGATACGACAAAGAAAGGAGTCAAATGGGAGTAGGGAGAAAAATAACAACAAGTATTCGACGATATGAGAAAGCGTCTTACTACGACACCGATATTACGACACGTCGACCCCATGCTACCCATCATGATAGAGATGGACGCATCCAACTACATATGTTCCGGTATCCTCTCCCAGCAGGAAGAGGACGGATTATGGAGACCTGTCGCGTTTCGATCAAAAACAATGTCTAAGGCAGAGCAAAAATATGACATTCATGACAAGGAACTGTTAGCCATTGTTCAAGCAGTTAAGGACTGGAGGAAGTACATGCTAGGAAGTCAACATGTGATCCGCGTTATCACAGACTACAAGAACCTACTAGCGTTTACTACCACCAAAGAACTCAATGGACAACAGATTAGATGAAGCGAGACCTGAAGCCAATACCACCTTCAAATCGAATACCGACCAGGAAAAGAAGCAGGAAAGTGGGACAAATTGACTCAGAGGACGAAGGACTTCCTCGACAAGGAAGAAACACAGTTGCAACGACAAAGAATACTTCTCCCTAAAGAGAAGTATTTTGTAAAAGAAGAGGATGAGGACAGCCAATACGAATCCCAAAGGGAAATAACCACGGCTACAGGCAACGATGACGGATACGAAGAATAGATAAAAAGAAAGACGGCCAGCGATCAGGAAATCAAAGAGATAAAGAGGGCCTTGAAGGAAGGCCCAAAACAAATGGAAGGTGTAGCCCGCAGGCTATACCGGGAAAAAGATGGATACCTATGGTATGACAACAAGATAAGGCTCTCAGACGAGGAAGCCTTGCGAACAGACATGAACAGAAGGAATCACGGTATCCCACCGGTGGGACATGGCAGAATGGCAAAAACGAGCGCCTTAATTCAATGATCATACTACTGGCCGTTGATGCGCGACGATATCAAACGGTATGTGAAGGGTTGCGACACCTGTCAAGGAACGAAAACGATTAAACACACACCCTACGGGCTGCTCAAACCCCTTGAAACTCCTGGAAGACCATGGCAATCTATTGCTAAGGATTTCATCACCGGACTACCCGAATCGAACAGTTATGATGCCATATGGGTCGTTATCGACCGGCTTATGAAAATGGCGCACTTTATACCATGCAGGACCGATATGACAACACCCCAATTCATCAACCTGTTTAAAGACCAGGTCTTTAGACTCTGCGGCCTGCCAAAAGATGTTACCTCTGACAGAGGATCCCTCTTCACGTCGGACGTATGGAAAGAGATCACACGATAGCTAATTGTCAGCCGACACTTGAGCATGGCCTTCCATCCGCAAACGGACGGCCAGACTGAAAGAACGAACACAATATTAGAACAATATCTGCCAGCCTACGTCAACTATCAGCAGAACGATTGGACGGAATTCCTATCCACGGCAGAATTCGCATAAAACAACGGACGACAAGAAATGATAAAGACCACACCCTTCTTTGCGAAGTACGGATACGACCTCTCATTCAACCCAGCACAACATCAGTAGCCACGAAAGATAACTCAGGCTGCTGATATAACAAGGGTACACGATATATTGTGAGACACAATGACTCTAGCACAAGTGAGTCAAAAGGAAAAGAGCGATAAGCACCGGAAACCAGACCCGAACCTTACGGTCAGTGCCAAGGTGTGGTTTCATACCACGCAATATCCGGACTATGCAACCATTGAAGAAGCTGTACTACAAGAAACTTGGACCGTTCAAAATAATCGCACGGGTTGGGTCACAAGCATATAAACTCACCCTCCCCACCTTGATGAAACAAACTCATCCAATATTCCACATCAGCCTCCTCGAACCCTACCAAGAAAACTCTTTTCCCTTACAAAAAAGACTTCACCCTCCACCTATTCTCATAGATGGAGAAGACAAATACGAACTTGACGAGATAATCGACTCCCGCTTGCACTGGGGTAGACTCCAATACCGCACTAAGTGGACAGATTACCCGCCAGAACACGACCAAGAGTGGGACCCCGCCACCAACTTCAACAATACACCCAATGCAATTCAACGATTCTATAAACGTTACCCCAACAAGCCCAGGGTACTGAAACGCGATTAACAAAGAACAGAGCAACGATGAAGGGATGAAGATGACGGATCTACCACTCCCACAACTTACCAAACAACAGAGGGAACACAACCGCACATCCTTCACGGGATGTTTCAACGACGGGTGCCAAGTGCACCAAAGCGACAAGTTCGGTTCTAGCTACTGGCCACGCCAAAGCCACCACACCCCGCCAAAGACCAGCCCGCTGGGTTCCCCAGAACCCGAAGGTGTAGCATTAGTCGAATACCCAGAACCCACTTCTGGGATGAAGCAAAGAGAGAGAGTGGGGCAGAAAAGACAAAAGACCCTAACGAACCAACTGCGATCCCCGCAAAACCACAGCGGGAACAAAGAACCAAGCCTGACCACCACCGAAGCCGACTCCCTGGAGGGCTTCCAGAGGGTGGTGGCAGACAGCGCAGATCGGGAAGAAGCCCTGAAGACTGAAATCAGGGAACTACGGTGGGAGAAGAAAGAGGGGAAGAGGAGGCAGATACGATTGGAAAGAGAGGCAATCGCAGAAAGAGTAAGGGCGGAACTGGCGGAGCGGCAGGTCAGTTCCCTCCAGGAAGAGTTAAGAAAGAAGGAAAGGAGAATCAAGAGCATGGAAATGCTCTTTGCAAGAAACGAAGAGGTGGATGAGCAAGACCGCCTGCCGAATGTTGGAAGCGGCGGGAGTCGAAGGATCGAGCTAGCCTGATAGGACACAGGCTGGTGAGAGAGGGGAGCTAAGGTCACGATCTGGCTAGAGGAGCGCTAGTCAGGTAACAGCGGCGAGGAAACAGGTTTCACATATGACGTCGCTTGGACTTTATACAGTTAAGTTATGATTCTTTCAAGCACATGACCTCGTTAGCAGGTCATGGGGCTCATTTATATTTAAATTGGTTTTAAGCACATGACCTCGTTAGTAGGTCATGTGGTTGGTTTATTTATATTGCGTTTGATTTATGTTTCGCACATGATGTTACTTAGAGGTCATGGGATGGTTTATGTTTGCACACATGACTCATTGGAGTCATGTGATGGATTTCGCACCTGACCTCACTTGAGGATCAGGGCAGGGTTAGGGTTGCGGAAAGAGACCTATATAAAGGCCGGGTTTTCACAGATGAGTTAGCTCTTCACGCAACCATCTACTGTTATTTCCTCTCTACTACTTCAAGATCTTTAAATACAAAAACCTGTACACTCCAATTCTATCCTCTAGACAGATCCGCATTAGAGTCATGAACCTATCCGCTAGGCAGATCGTATTAACCAAATCAAAGACTGATACTCTCGGCACTGGTGAGAAACCGATTCTTACGTGAGAATACTAAGACAGGGCCTAGAGACTCAAGGAGCTCTAGGACACACTGCAGTGCAGTTCGAAAGAACCAACCCAGATCGTTACCTGTCGCGAGTAACACGAGTAGTGGGAAACCGTAACAAATAATTCCATTTAATTCTGCCTATCCACTACTTCATTTATTTCCCCACAGTGTATCATTTTACCTTACTCATCACGTCTTGGCCATTCTTGGCTCAAATCCGATCGGTTGCCACGGAATTGCTGTTCTACTGGAGAACCCATCTTTAGACACTTTCCACTCCATGTAGAGAATGTTGACCATAAAACACAAGAATAAAGATGGATGAAAAGGGTGATGAAGCAGGACCTGAAATGGATAGATAGGAAATAGGATCTATTGATATCTCAGGTGGTGGTTGTCACTCATGTCTAACCAAGGTAGGAAAGACCAGGTTTATATACGGCAAATCAAGCATGCCAAGACACCTCCAAACAGGAAATTCTATAGGGTGAAAAGCCCTACCAAACATGACCAGAAACAAACAAATCTGAAAACCCTTCCATACCGGTACTGGTATCATCCCAGTACAAGTGCCAGGCCAGATGTTTTTGTACTTGCCCATTCCAAACGTATCCGGAAATGTGGAATCCGGACTTGGCCGCCTTGGCAGCCAGCTTGGCCCGCATGGGGCACTGAGTGATAATCTATGAAGCTAAAAGCAACGAGCAGACTAAAAGAACAAAAAGAGAGACAGGGAAAAGAAACAAAAAACCACAGAATACAGGCTATGCTTCAAACTTGTTTCCACCATCTTGTAACATACATCGTACCATAATCAGGGGAAGTTTAGAGATTTCATTATTAATCTCATCAACTGTAATCTTAGTCCATTTCTCCTCTAAAACAGTTTTCATTTCCATTGGAGTTGTAATTTTCTCTTTCCCACGCCAACGAAGAATCCTAGCCTTCGTCAAGGGCCATATGTGCTCTATAGGGTTGAAGTCTGGGGAGTTCGCAGGCCAGTCAATTTTAGGAACTTTCGCTTTTTCTCATTCTCGATTGGTGAAGTCGGAATCATGCAATGGTGCATTGTCCTCCATCAGTTGGAAATTGGGGTATGCTACCATTCTCTCCTTACAAGCTGGCTATAAAATAGGCCAGCCGAGGTGTGTAACATACCTTCATAAGTCTACCCCTCAACCATCCCCAACCTTCATTGGCTTAAAGATAAACCTTTTGTCCCGAAAAGATTGTGTTGTCTTAATGACTCTTCCAGCAGCTTTGGCTGCAGCATGCATTTCGGCAGCAACACGTAATTCCTCCTCCTGTTGTCTCTTGCACTCCTCAGACTGCTTCCACTCTGCATTCAACTGGTCTGTATCGTCTTGCATTTTTTTATTTATATTGGCAATCTCATCTTTTGCCTTCTTCTTTTCTTCCTTTGTCACTGCTGGCCATATAAAAAATGGCCCTTTCCACCTCCACCCAATAGCTCCCCAGCACATTACTGAAGTACCATTTTTTTTGTACCGACACAGTCATCATCCCACTTTTCACGCCAGACAAGAGGGAGCCCAAAAATAGCACCCACTTCAATGGACATCTCGTCCGTAAACATATCGTCTGCCTATTCAACGGCTGGACGCCAGGTTCCTCTCACACAGCAGTAGTTCTATTTTATTCCTAGTTAGCTCTGTTATTTTTTCAACGACTACTTTAAAAAAAGAAAACTTTGGAGAAAGAAAACGGATTCCGCACAGACGAGCCAAAACCCAATACTTTGTATAGGAATTGCCACCTTAGGTGTCTGGCTTCAACTTAGTTACAAGAGTACTAAAAAGAAGTATTTACGAGGTGCTTTAACTTATGTTCAGGACCTAAAATAGACTTGAACTCTTCCCAGTACACATGCAAGCCTTGTAAGACCAAATCTCCGTGAACCGTACCATCACCTACATGTGACAAACCGGCCTCCCTCCAAAGATCCCTGAGCTTCATCCTCCGTGTTTTGAAATCTCTCTTGACAGTTGCGATAAGATGGTTCTTTTCATCTTCTGTCAAGGCTTCTGGCCGTCCAGAAAGAGTGTTCAGATCTAAACATTTAAAATCCACTAACTCCAGCAAGGGCAATGGCTCCTCCAAATCTTCACCATCTCCAGGTCGCTTTCTCTGAGTATTATCGACTGCATGTAGCTATATGTCATTTGCTGTTGAGATTGTAACGCCAGTAAGTTCTTTGATTTTTTGGAAAGTTATCATCTTTGGCAGACTCCGGAGAGTTACAATTGCTGCCCTCTGGTGTGGTGTGATCTCTTTTCCTAAATTCTCAAAGCTTAGTATCTGGCTGAAATTGATATATGAATTACCTTGTACTTATCTCTTTTTATCACAGCACGTGTCATTGTTTTACCGATAAGGGTCACAATGATATGGTGGGTAATTGATTAAATACACGTTTATCTTGGCATATTGGCACCAAGCTATAATTCCACGTTTCCGGATACTTTTGGAATGGGCAGGTACATGGTAGAATACACAAGGATGTTTGAGACATATATTTGGTTGCCTACAAAAACGGTAATACAAATTCAAAAAAACAAAAACAAAAAGGGACCCCATTGACCATCAGACCCCAACTTGCTGCAAAAAAGGCCCAATCGAAGTAGAAGAATGATAAGAATACTCATAATGGTAAAAGGAAGGAAAATGAAGAAAAGAAATCTGATGAGCATAACAGCAGGAAAGGTTGAAGAGAGAGAGAAATCCCTGTAGAACTAGTATGCCCAATATCCACCATTCGCAATTTAGTAGTAAAAGGAACTCTGAATTTCCAATCTCAGCTTCAGGTACTAAACTAGCCAGTAACAAGATAACTTGTGAAAAAAAAAAAAAAGGAAAATACCGGTAGTAGTAGCGGTAGTAGTAGTAGTAGTATGGTAGCAGTGGCAGTATGGTAATTGATGCAGTATGAAGAAATGACACTAAGGAGAAGTAGAAATAATATGCACCTCACGAATACGAGTTGGAAGTGAATCTACCAAAGAACTAAGTTCTTCAGAAGTAATAGCATCCCATTCTTCTTGAATTGCGATAAGTAAGGCATCGTTCGTGGTAGGAAATGAGGTATGCTGCCGAACTCGTTGCTTTATAAGACGCCATACGTTCGCGATTGGATTGCAGTCAGCAGAGCAAGATGGCCAATCGATAAAATACTCCCATATACCAAGCTCCTTAAAGTGATGCTGTGTGTTGCTGGCAGTATATGAGGAGGCATTATCTTGTATAAACATAGTCAAGTTGAAGGTGGGACTGTTGTTGCCACAATTCATAAAACCTAGGGATAATATGCTGAGCGAGTGAGACTGATGTGACTGTTTTCCCCCAATTCTCCTTATTCCAGATTATCAATGGCCCTTTATTGCCACCTTTAAAACATGCCTATACAAGAACTATCTACAGCTTAGGAAAGATCGGTACTAGGCAGTCTTCATGGTCCTCCTTACCAGGCATCCGAGTGACCCAAGTTCTACCACTTGAGGAGAGTCCTCCAACATTAAATGCAGCCTTGTCACTCCCTATGACCTTATGCCAATCTGTGTGCATCCAATCTGCATAGTGTCAGGCCCAATCAAAACGCTTATCTTTAGTTTGGGGGAAGAGATAGGGGCGAGCACATGCAACACAGTGATGGTACCCTTCAGAAGTGAAAGCTGTGTGTAACTGATGTGGGCCAGCTGTAATACCAGCAAGTGCAGCAATCTCAGAAAATGGAAGACGCCTGTTCTTCTGACTTGATGTAGCGATCTGAATGAGCTGTTTGCAAATGGGTGTACAGAGTACCTTTGGACACCCAGGCTTGACTCTTTTTGGTGTAGATGGTGCCTTACAGATTGAGAGGACTGTACTAACAGTAACTTCTACTTCCTGAGCAATATGGCGAAAAGACCATGAGGCATGTGTGCGAAGTCCCCAGATCTTAGATCTTAATAAAGAAGTAATAGAAACATGCTCAACTTGAGGAATTGGGGTCTCGGCATGCCGAGACCCAGCAGCTGACCGAAGCACTCGAGGAGATTGCGGAGGAATTGCCACCTTAGGT